>CM034468.1:23890338-24490338 GCA_019925255.1 Litchi chinensis
CAAGGAATTATCGACAAGGTGGGTTAGAACTTTTACAAAATTTGAACAGCTTTTTGCTGTTTTTATAGTATCTCAAAAATTCAATACATCTGCATTATCAATATTTAAATATATAAATAATATCCATCACAAATAGAGATTTTATCTTTTAACAAAATGATTATATAATATTTCAAATATCATAAATACAAGATAAAATACATTAGAGTTTATACTTAATTTAAAAGAAACATGCAGTGTAAGCAAAACAAAATCACTAAGTTGAATTCTACGATTTTTTAAAATATCAAACTTATCGATTATGACTTCTGGATTAATTGATTCAGCAATCTCTCTTTTAATATAGATAACCATGAAGTTTGTTAGAAATTCACTTTCTATCTTATTGTGAAGTGATGTCTTGATAAGTTTCATTGCTGAAAAAGCTCATTCTACTGGTACTGGGAATATAGAAAGAGTCAATATTAAATGAATCAACCTGCAAAAAATATATATACATATATAAGCAACTTTTTCGTTAAATTAAACAATTATAAGATCTATCATATGTTAGATAATTTAATCAATTACCTATAAATTAATTAGATCGAAAAAAATTAAATTAATTAGTTTATCCCTAAATTTTCAATAACTAAAAGTAGGGTTACCCTAAAATTTTAACTGATATAATCAATTTATATAAACTATTAAAATTCATAACAAAATAAACTAACAATGACAATATCTATATTTTCCTTAATTAAAAATTATAGTAACCAACATTTTTAAACAAAATAATTGTTGACGTTCGGAAACGGTCAACCAGAGATTCTCGGGCCCAGACGACGAACTTGGTAATTAAAGGTTCTGGTCGTGATGACGGAAGGATAATAAATAGGTAATTAATAAAGTTCAAGGTTGGTGGTGATTAATTCAGGTGAAGGAATGTCGATCTTGGTGGTTGGTCGGATTTAATAAGGTGATCAGCGAGAAATTAAAGAGAAAGAGAGAGAGAAGACACAAGGATTTTTACGTGGTTCGGTGACTGCACCTACATCCACGGCCACTCTGGGGTTATTCCGGCAGAGTGACAATTCTCTAGTGTATTCAGCTTGTTGGTACAGTAAAAATGTCTCCCACCTTTATAGAAGAGGGGGGATGACAATAATAATAAAAAAATACAAAGAAAGTTACACACGTTACAGGCAACGACTAGTTTTAACTAATCCTGACATTGTCATGCTGCATTAATTGTAAAGGTAATGATGATCTTCTTCCTGCATGAGTCTGCATTTAATATGCCTGAAGAGACCTTTGCTTCATTAAATGTTTCTGGGTAATTATGCAAACAGTTTTCGGCGGGAAATCATGAGAGTTGGTAGTTCTGACAACTTGCTGTACACGATATCCCCAGGGTAAGCCTTTCAATCAGCCAGGTGGTGCACACTGGAGGGGAGGCAAAGAGATCAGGAAGAGAGACAAGATGGTCTGGATGTTCTCACAAGCTCGCGACCTGGGCGACCTCGCGAGCTCCACGAGCTGACGGTATGGGCAGGAGGCGTTCTGGGAGCTGCTGTAGGTTTGCGACCTGGAAGACCTCTCGAGCTGGGCTGGCAACCACTGGTTCCAGCCTTGGGCCTCCTGGGCCCTTGCTTCTATTAAAGTAAATAAGGCCTGAGTTGGGCCATTTTGGTTGATCCAGAAAATGGGTATAACAATAATTATTCAAATTTATAAATTTCATAAAATAACATACCTAATCTGGAGATCAATTGATATAGACAAAAAAATGAGACCAATTTTTTATGTTGACACAAAATGGAATGGGATCAAGTCTAGTCATATAAATTAATAATCAAAATTAGTACAAATTTTAACATTAAATAAAATAATAAAATATGTAAAATTCTTAAAATTATATCTAATATGGAGAAAAGAGTGAATAAGAGTTATCTTTTGTTTGTTTCCACAATGTGTTGAAGTGATGCAAAAAAAAAAAAAACACAAAATAAAGGAAATTGAAATGGTATGAAAGTAGAATCACAACAAACGAGGGGCAAAAGTAACATTCAAGAAGTCAATGACCATTGACCAATCAAAATGAGTGGACCAGGTAAATAGGTTTGGGGCTCAGCTACTAGAGAAAGTGACGTATGGATGGTTATTGGTGAAATTCACGTGACAAGCCAAGAATATGGAGTGGTGTACTTAAAAAAATAAAAAATAATAAAAAAAAAGGGAATATGGAGTGGTGTGCTGTCAACTGTGGAGTGGCTATCAAGGAGGAGACAATTTAAAAAATTTTATCAAGAGCCCTGCTGTTACTCTTTGCAATTGGGCCAGCTAGTCTTTGAAAAAATTTTCTAGTATAGTGTACGCCTGAAAGGTAATTTAGTAATATTGTTAAAATATTTTCAACAAGCCCAAACATAGTTCCATCCCTGGCCATGACCAATGCTTGTTCTAACTCAATCTATTTCACACCCAAACTAACCCACACCCAAGCCCTTAACCATCGACTCTTTACCTCCATGGAATAAGATCTGGCAATCAACGCCAATGGAGGCGAAAATACGAAGGTGATCGACGACCTCCTTGATGGTGCCAACTAGGAGAGAAAATGGAGAGTGATCAATGTTCTTTTACTGCTAGTGGTAGTGTTGGTCAGGTATTTACACGATGGAGACCCTTAGGTCTCCTTGGCTGAAGACCCCTGGTCTTTGATAATGGAGATCCAAGGCTCTTCATCGCTTCATCAAATTTTTTTAGTTGACTATTTTTTTTACATTTTTTTATGGAAAAAAAATCATTTTTTCTGGGTTTTTGGTTTTGATGGTTTGATTAATGGATTTTGACTATTTTATTATATGGCTTTGTTAGCTTTTTGTTTTTATAATGATTTATGTTTTTGTTATAGAGGTGATGTTGATGATTGTTTATGGTTTTTTGTTATTTGTAGTGATTATAGCTTTGACAATGGAGTTAATGCATGCATAACCCTAACTTTTAAAGATTAAGTAATCCCAGATAAAGTGTTTGATTCTTTTTATTTTGTGTGTGTGTGTGTATATTTGTTTGAGTTTGGTTGTAGAGGAATTGATGGGGTTTTTATTTTTTTAATCTTCTTTTTGGTTTTTGATTGCAATGTTTGAACCTAGAACTTCTAGGTTTATTTTTTGTAATTTTTAAATTTACTATATTTATTTATTAGGATTAATATTAATTAATAATTGTTATACCCATTTTCCCGTCTTGACTAAATGGGCCAGTGTAAGCCCAATGGACCCGAACAGGAGCAGAGGCCCAGAAGACCCGAGTATCAGGTCGCGGCTGTAAGTCCGACCAGCCCGCGAAGCCAGTCGGGTCTCGAGCTCGCAAATAGCTTCCAGACCGCCCAAGCGTACCTCCTGATCAACATCATCAGCTCGTTCAGTTCGCGAGCCCGTAGAAATCTCCAGACCGCCTGACCACCTCTCCTGGCCATGTCTGCGCCTTTACAGCCTGCACGACCTGACTGACTAGAGGAGTTTATTCAGGGGATACCGTGTGCAGCAAGTCATCAAAGTCACCAACTCCCCTGATTTCCCGCCGGAAACTGTCTACACAATTACCCAGAAGCATTCAATGCGGCGGCTATGCAATTAATGAAGGAAAGACTTCTCCGGGAGCATTAAATGTAGACACGCGCATGTAAGAAAGAATGATAATTTTATATTTAAGATAGCATGGCTGTGTCAGGATTAGTTGAAAGAGCCATGACCTGTATTTTATTCTTATTTTATTCTTTTTGTATTGTCTCCCCTTCCTCTATAAATATGAGAGATTTTTACTGTACAAATAGGCTAACATACTAGAGTACTGTCACTCTGCCGGAATTACTCCAAGGTGGCCGTGGACGTAGGCGCAGTCGCCGAACCACGTAAAAATCCTTGTGTTTTGCATCTTTCCTTCTCTTTCTTGTCTTCATTGATCACCAGATTACATTCACTTAACTGCCACGACCAACACTCCCTCACCTTAATTGAGCTTCACCAATCTTAAACTTCATTTACCACTCATTTATCACACACCCATCGCCGTAATCGTTCTTTAATTACCTGGCTCGCAGTCTGGGCCCCAGAATCTCTGGGTTGACCGTTTCCGAACGTCAACATCTTTTAGCGCTAGAAGGAGGGCCCAACAGCGACCTGGTAATCTTTCACCAGTTCATTATTCTATATCTACTCACGTTTGTTCGTTATGGCTAGAATCAAGGCCACAAGGAATGTCGGAGTGGCAGATGAGCAATCTGAAATTCGAGAAGGCCAGCAGAGCGCCTCACCTTCCAGAGATGAGGTCGCTCAGGAATGGCAGCAGCGCTAGCGAGCTCTGGAAGATACAGTAAGGAGTTAACAACGACAGTCAGGGCGTTGGTAGAAGCCCAAGCTCGTACGGTGCAAAGACAGGTGGAGGTCGCACCACCAGGAAGAGCTCGCCATCAGCCTTCAGAAGAGATCCCAACTCTAGAGGGAGTAGCTGCCAGGGACAGGTCGCTGATGGAAGGATCAGCTCGCTCCTTAAACCTACACCCAAGGAGAGCCAAGAGGCGGAACCAGGAGCGGGAAATCTCACCTCGCCCGGACGAGATAAGGGCAAGGGTGAGCAACGATGGCGCCAGACGAGAGGAGGGTAGACCGCAGAACCGTTACTTGGGGGAGCAGGAGAGTACCAGTAGGTGAAACCCCAGTCGGCGATCCTTGACCCAGGATCCGGTGGTAGAGGAGTTGTTACAGAGGGTCCAGCAGTTAGAAGCTTGACCTGGAGGTCAGAACAGAGAAGAGGGAGAGGATCGCAGGGTACCATTCACCCTGGAGATCGAGATAGTACCCCTGTCAGCGAAGTTTAAACTCCCCAACATCCCTCCATACAGCGGCAGGACGAATCCTTACGACCATCTGGACGCCTTTAACGTACAGATGGATCTCCAGACGGATGACCCATTGGTGAAGTGCCGGGTGTTTCCAGCTACTCTAGGGGATGCTCCGTGAGCTTGGTTCAAAGGCCTTCCAGCCCGTAGCATCAGGAACTGGAGTGAGTGCCAGAAGAAGTTCCTCGATCAATACAAGGCCTTGAGGAAGCAGCTCGCGCTGCCCTGTCACCTCGCCACCATCTTCCAAAGGCATAGCGAGTCCCTGAAAGATTACATCACTCGACTCATAGAGGAGGTGAGGAATGTGGAGACACCCTCTGATGAAAGTATTTTGACAGCTATTTCTGCAGGACTCAGGAAGGATGGAAAATTATATGAAAGCATCTACAAGTCCCCAGTGAAGGATCTGGGAGAGTTTTATGAAAGGGCTGCCAAGGAGATCAGATGGGAGGAAGCCTTTGGAGCCAAGAAGCCCAGCAGCCACCGGGGTGAAGCAAGCAGCTCCCACCGTGAGAAAAGAAAGAGCCACGACGGAGATAAGCCAGGGGAGCAGAGACATCAATCTGCCCATGTTGTGGCGAAACGAGCTAGACTTGAGCCAAGGAGGGAGCGACCTCGGCATCAAGGTCGATACGGGAGCTATAGTGTGCTGTTAGACAGGCGGGACAGAGTCTTCGCCACAGAAAGGAACAGAGAGAATTTCGGGAAACCACCCTCGACAGGAATTCCCAACCGGCGTCGGGACCTAAGGAAGTACTGTGTCTACCACAACGAGAATGGGCACAATACATCAAACTGTTGGCAATTGAAAAATGCCATCGAAGAGATGATAAGGTGAGGTCGCCTAGGAGAGTATGTCGTGCAGCCCGCAGGCAGGCGACCCCAATATCAACGACCTCGGGACCAAGACCAGCAGCCCAAGCAGCAGCAGCCTCAGCGAGCTCCTGAGCCCGAGCGCGAGCCCACTGTAAGAACAATTTTCACTATTCACGGTGGGCCTCATGTGGCAGGTACTTCAAACAAGTCGCATTAGAGGTACATCAGGGAGGCCAACCATACCCTGCTAGCAGAATACGGAGGAGCTGAGGGACCCACCAAAAGGGCCAAGATGTCCTGGGATAGCATTGTGTTCACAGAAGAGGACGCGAAGGGATTACATTGGCCCCACAATGATGCAATTGTAATCCAGGCCCAGATCAGTAATATCGAAGTACGGAGGGTAATATCGACACTGGCAGCTCGGTCAATGTCATGTACAATGACTGCTATGATCAGATGGGACTGGAAGCCGAGCAGTTGATGCCTTCACCGGAACCCCTCTATGGCTTCACATGAGATGCAGTGATACCGATGGGCCAGATCAGACTACCTCTCACCCTTGGAGAGCCGGGCCGACAAGCTACGGCCCTTACTGATTTCCTAGTTATCAACAGCCCGTCGGTATACAACGTGGTCTTGGGGCGACCTTCGATGAACGAGCTAGATATGGTCACCTCCACCAGGACGTTAACAGTCAAATTCCCGACTCCCAATGGGGTAGGCTATGTCAGAGGGGAACAGCAGTTGGCCAGACGATGTTATGAAGACGCAGTAAAGATGAGGGTCCGAGGAAGGAAGGTAAATGTGGTCTCAGGTGGCCAACCTTAAGCAGTCTCTGAAGCAGGGGTGAGCAACGACCTCGATCCTTGCGAGGTGGACGCAGATAAGGCCACGGGACCTATTGAAGAGCTAAAGGACGTGCAGGTCAACGAGGTAAACCCAGAGAGATGTGTGAAAGTGGGAAGAGACCTGCTACCAAAAGTGAAGATTGAGCTCGCAGAATTTCTGAAGATGAACTGTAACACCCTCCACCCGATTCCCATTCGGATGGAAACCCGAGTCGGAGGATGCTACCTTAATCGGTGTATTCGTTATTACTTTACATAAATGTCCTAAAAAATTTTTTTTTTTTTTATCTCGAAAATCCGGCAGAGTTTCCTTCGTTTTTCTGAAAAACCCAAAATTATAAAAACCTGCATATTTCAAAAGCAAACACTTCTAAAATACATTCATTTTCTCAACTTCTAATTTCGGACTCTCCTTTCGACTCCAAAATCACTTCACCACACAAACATTTATAATCACAACACAAAAAAAAAAAAATCATATCCATCAAAATTAAAAACCAATCAAATAATAATTAAGGATTTTTTTTTTTTTTTTTTTTACAAAATTACTTTACAAACCAAAAACCTTTTTCTACCATTGATATACATTCTCATGTATAAAAACCTTATAAATCCATAGGCATGTACATGCATTTCTATATACTTAAACACCACTGTACAATATTAAAAGTAAAACTATCAAGGATGGAGGGATGTGACTTCCAGAAAGCGCGGCAACCATCTTCTCGTCTATCCTTATTTACAGCGTCCAAATTTAACCTACGCGTGGAAAATCCAACGCGCTAAGTATTTCTACTTAGTGGGTGTACACTAAATTTAAATTTCATCAATTTCAAAGATACATGATTTTAAAACAAGATTTCACAGCTATCAAATATTCATAATAAATCATAAAGAGATCAATTTACTAGTAAATGCATATATATGAAATGTCTCAAAATCATTTTCCAAATATAACTTTACAAAACCAGATTTCACCATTTTCACAATTTCGTCAGGAAACAAAATAAAAATTAAATCTCATTTCATAGAAAATTATCGTGTTGTCAAATAAAATTCCCCAAATCTCTAATTTTTCTTATTTCATCAAAATTATGTTATCGTAACATAAAATTTAATGATTTTCAAACTTTTATCAAAAGTCATGAATAACTTAATTTATTAATACTTGCACGTATACAACACATGAAATTTGTTTTCACGCATATCAAGAATCAAACTTTTAAAATGCTCAAACTTTTATTAGAATTCCCAAATAAGTCATTTTATCAACAATTGCACATATAAGACAAATATTTTAAATCCTCATTTCATAAAATATCATGGTGTAACATCACCTTTTAATGTTTTTTTCTCAAAATATTAAAATAATACGTAAGGAATTTATTTTATTAATAAAAACACACACATATATATAAAAGACGTTCTCAAACATATCAATATGATTCTTTCAATATCTATAACAAATCTCAACGAAAGCATATAATAACAATTACGTACATAAAACCCATAATAATTGTTTTTCAACATAGTAACATGATTTTCATGCAATATATATATTTTTCAGATACGAGTGATAAATCATTATTTCACAATTTTTGAACTTTTATAAATAATTTGTAAAGAATTCAAATTTTCATTCACTGCACGCATAAACACATTTATTTTCATTTTCAAGCATGTCAGCACGATTTTTCTTTAATAGTATTCAGCGTTGTACGTATAAACACATTTATTTCCATTTTCAAGCATTTCAGCACAATTTTTCTTTAATAATATTCAGCGCCCTTTGTAAACACTGACACGATACCATGGACTGGAAATCGGGTTTCACGTATCCCCCGGCATCGGACACTCGGTGACTACCCGCCGGAGCACGTTTCACATATCACCAAAAATTCTGGGACCGGACACTCGGTGCCTCTCAAGGTCCATGAATTTCATACCAACATATATAAGCAAATCGACGCAGTACTGCTATAATCACCCTATTGGCATGCCAACTACCAATCCCCACCTACCAATGTTCAGGTTTACTCGGGCCCTTATAATTTCATTTATTATCAAAAATTTCATGTTTTCACCATTTTCCTTTCTCAACAAAAATTCTCATTCGGAAAAACTCTAAACACTTTTTCAATCAAGATATATATTTTTCGTATTTATTCAAAACATCATAACACATCATTTCTCATTCAAAAGTGACTCATCAATCTCATCAAAATCGTTGTGCCCTTCTTCCGATATATATTCGGTCAAGACACTAATTTATCCGTTACTTTCCGTTTGTTTCCGTTTCTTTTCCGTTTTCATTTGAAAGTCATTAAAATCACAATCCCATATCATTTGATAATAAATTGTCAAAATAATTTTATAAATCCTTTAATTTCCACATTCGGTCAATACTTTTTCTTTCACAAAATTTTCCAAAATTTTCATTATTCAATGCCACAAAATTCATCACAATATCACTTACACATAAATTGCCACAAAATCATTTATACTAAAATTCACACATAGTCACGAAATCGATTTAATTAAAAATTGAACAAAAACACATACTTTTTCCCAAACTTTTCAAAATTTAATTATCAAATACTATACAAAATCATTCATAACATAAATCACACATTTTCATAAAATTTATTTAATTAAAACATTATAATCTCATATACTAAATTAAATCAAAATCTCTACTAATAAAATAAGTTTTCAAGATAAGTGTACACCAACCTTTTTGGACGCTTTCTACAGCTTATCCACTCATATAAACCCATTTAATTTTCTTATCATCTTAGATCCACCCTAAAATCATACAAAACTTAATTTATAACTCATAGAAAATAAATTAATTTTCTAGAATCCAAATCCTAATAAAAATAAACTTACATACCTAAATAAATCAAACCCTCCCCGGATATTTTCTTTCCTTTTCTTCTCCCCTTTCTTCTTCTCTTCTTCTTCTCGGCTGCTTCTCCAAATTTTTTTTTTTTCTTCTTCTCTTGCTGTTCGCCGAACAGCTTCTGCTTTGTTTCTTTTGTTTCTTAAGGCACACACATATATATAGACACACACACTGCATCTCCACCGCCTCATGCATTTACTGCCCTCTTTATTTTATTTTTATTTTATTATTTTAATATTATTTTCTTTTCTTTTCTCAACCGGCATATATATATATATATATATATATTTTTTCACTCGGCAGCCTTTGCTTCTTTTCTTTATTATAATTTTTTTTCTTTTATTTTTATTTTCCTCAAATAATCCCACCAGAAATCAATTATATATTATTTATTATAAAAAAAAAATCACGCCACCCATTGTTGACTTTCCTTATAACATATGTAAATTTCCACTTTTATCCCTATGGTCTTTTTCCTTGTTGTCCAATCTTCTTAATTTCTTTCAAAAATATCCTCCATAATGATATTTATCCACAAACTTCGGTACTTTTAAAACTAAAATCAGACCAAATTAATAACAACAAATTAAATTTAAATTAATCTCTTAGATCGAGACGCTACAAAATGTCCTGGTACATATCATTTATAATTAAATATAATCATTTCATTTTTTTACATCCCACTCTTGATTTTATTTGACTTTTCCGAGATGCCCGGATTCAGCTTTTCTGGGACTTTTTCGAAATCCTTTCAAAATTCACCGGGGCCTATATTCGGACTGCCTATATACTCCTGGTAACCTCAGTTACTCTTAAAAGTCATTTCATGCTCCTTTTGAGCTCTCCGTAAATTCACTAAATCGTCTCCAATTATTTTTGAATTTATTCTATTTCCATTTGAATCACCTTGGAAAGTGTCATTTGAATTTCTAAAATGCTTCATGAGCATTTTAATACTCATTCCAACACTTTCCTAAATTTTTGAATTTTTCTGAAAATCTTTCTGGGTTCCTGATCGGATCCGAAAACCGCTCCGTTTTGCTTCAAACGAACTCATTTTTAATCTGTTTCAGTTTCCTTAGACTCCATTACTTATTCCGGAGCTTTTCAACTTCGAGGTCCGCTTTCTGAAAAATTCACTATTCACACGGATACTATTCCGTCCGAAAATACTATTCATCTAAAAACCACTATTCATCCCGAAAATACTATTCATTCTAATATATTTTCATTTCTCTTAAATAAGGAAAATTCGGGATGTTACATGAACCTTGATGTCTTCGTCTGGAATCACGAAGACATGGTGGGGATAGATCCTGGTGTTATGTGCCACAGACTGAATATAGATCCCCAGCACAGGCCAGTCCACCAGAAGAGGAGGCCGATGACCCCGGAACGCTACACAGCTCTGAATGAGGAGGTCGAGAAGCTGCTGGCTAACAGGTTCATCAAGGAGGCATGTTATCCTGTTTGGGTCGCGAATCCAGTCCTCGTGAAGAAAAAGAACGGGAAGTGGAGGGCGTGTATCGACTTCACCGACCTATATAAGGCTTGCCCAAAAGATGGCTTTCCATTACCCAGGATTGATCAGCTGGTAGATGCGACAGCAGGGCACCAACTCTTGAGTTTCATGGATGCCTACTCAGGATACAACCAAATCCCCATGAACCCGGAGGACGAGGAACACATATCTTTTGTCACTGACAGGGGGTTGTACTGTTATAGGGTGATGCCCTTCGGACTGAAGAATGCAGGAGCGACCTACCAGCGACTGGTCAACACCATGTTCCAGGAGCAGATTGGGAAGACCATGGAGGTGTATGTAGATGACATGCTAGTAAAGTCCCAGAGAGTAGCAGATCATGTCCGCGACCTGAATGAGACATTCAGAGTCCTCAAGAATTATCAGATGAAATTAAACCCCCTGAAGTGTGCCTTCGGGGTAGCGTTTGGTAAGTTCCTTGGGTTTATGGTGAATAACAGGGGAATAGAGGCCAATCCGGAGAAAATCAGGGCGCTTGTGGAGATGAGGTCCCCCTCCAGAATCAGGGATGTGCAGAGTCTTAACGGCCAGGTCGCGGCCCTCAGCCGGTTCATCTCGAAGGCTACTGACAAGTGCATGCCTTTCTTCGAAGCTATAAAGAAGGCCAAGAACTTCGAATGGACTGAGCATTGTGAAGAGGCATTCCAGAAGCTAAAGGAATACATGGGCTAGGCTCCCCTTCTGTCCAAGCCAAAGGATAGGGAGAAGCTATTCTTATACTTGGGTGTATCTGAACATGCTCTGAGCACAACCTTAGTGAGAGAAGAAGAGAAGATGCAACTGCTTGTATACTACATCAGTAAAAGGCTGGTTGATGCGGAGACCCGATATTCACAAATAGAGAAGCTCGCATACTGCCTGGTGACCGCCTCGAGGAAGCTGCGTCCTTACTTCCAAGCTCATCAGATAGAGGTCATCACGCAGTACCCTCTCAGGCAAGTCCTCCAGAAAGCAGACACTTCAGACAGGCTCCTCAAGTGGGCTGTCGAGCTCGCTCAGTTCGACATAGAGTACAGGCCTAGGACGGCAGTCAAGGCCCAAGCACTTGCAGATTTTATTGTTGAATTTACAAGGACAGTACCAGAGTAGGAGGAGCTAGCAGATGGTCAGACTTGGGAACTTTATGTGGATGGATCCTCTAATGAGCACAGTTCAGGGGCTGGAGTAATGCTGATCAGTCCAGAAGGCCACAAGATCCTGAGTGCCTTAAGGTTCGGATTCCGAGCGACCAACAATGAGGCCGAGTATAAGGCGTTGCTTGCCGGACTCCGTCTAGCAAAGGAAGTGCGAGCTGAGCAGGTAAAGGTCTTCAGTGACTCTCAACTTGTCATTTTCCATGTCAGGGGAGAGTACCGGACCAGGGGACAGAAGATGTCAGAGTACCTTCAAAAAGCTAAGGAGTTACTGGGGGCTTTCAAGGGGTTTGAAGTAAATCAGATCCCCAGGGCTCAGAACTTTAATGCAGATGCCCTGGCTCGCTTAGCGACCTCCCAGGATACTGATCTCCTAGAGTCTATCCTTGTGGAATTCCTGCCGACTCCGAGTATTGAGGACAAAGAGGTAATGATGTTCATGCAGGTCCGGCCTAGCTCCTGGATGAACTCGTTATTAGGCTACCTGCGGGAGGGGAAGTTACCAGAGGACAAGCTGGAAGCTCGCCGTTTACGAGCTAGAACAGCCCGATACTGCATATATGATGACAAAAGCTATACAAGAAGGGATTCTCAACCCCGTTGCTGCGATGTATAGATGATGAGGACTGTGAGATAGTGCTGAATGATATTCATGCGGGTCACTGTGGGAACCATGCGGGAGCATTATCGTTAGCTCAAAAAGCCCTCAGACAGGGGTTCTACTGGCAGACTATGAAGCAAGACGCCATAGACCTAGTGAAGAAGTGTGACAAGTGTCAGAGGTTTGCCAAAGTCTCTCGAGCTCCACTAGCCTACCTCCAGCAGATGGTGAGTCCATGGCCTTTCGCAATCTGGGGAATGGATCTAATCGGGCCCTTACCCACAGCTCGAGGAAGCTGCAAGCACGTTGTGGTTGCTGTGGACTACTTCACCAAATGGGCTGAAGCTAAGGAGCTAGCAGAGATCTCCACCTCGAAGATAGAGAAGTTTGTGTGGGACAACATCATTTGCAGGTTTGGAATCCCTCAGCAGCTCGTAACAGACAATGGGACTCAGTTCACCAGCGAGCAATTTACAAACTTCTGCAACGAGCTCGGAATCCTGAAAAGCTTCTCAGTTGTAGACCACCCTCAGGCCAACGGTCAAGTCGAGGCTGTGAACAAGATCATCAAGCAGACTTTGAAGACTAAGTTAGAGGCAACGAAGGGGGCTTGGGTGGACGAGTTGTAGAAAGTCCTTTAGGCATATAGGACCACAGCTCGTAGCTCAACAGGTGAAACCCCATTTTCCATGGTCTACGGAACAGAGGCCATGATCCCAGCAGAATTTGAAGTCATCAGCCAGCGAAGGGCCTCATTTCGACCTGAGGATAACAACCAGCTGCTAGCTACCGGTTTAGACTTAGCCGAGGAATCGAGGGAAGCAACTCGCATGAGGGTAGCAGTGTACCAACAGAGAGTTGCCAAGTATTATAACAAGAAGGTGCAAGCTCGAAGCTACAAGGCAGGGGACCTCGTTCTCAGATTAGTCCTCCCCGGAGCTCGCAAGGCAAGTGATGGAGCGCTCGGACCTAACTGGGAGGGACCGTACCTCGTCAAGCAGAGTCTGAAGAATGGAGCCTATCACTTGGCCAACATGGATGGATCAGAGTTACCCCGAGCCTGGAACGCTGAGCATCTGCGACCCTATTACACATAACTGTCAGCTTGCTCTAACTTTGTATATGATTTCTTTTGACGATCGTTTGTAAAAGTACTTTCACTTGTCTTCTGTTGTATGTGTCATATTTGATGCAGAAAGCATACTGGTCGAACCATCAAATGTATATGATTAAATAGCAAAGCTAATGAAATCTCTTTCTTAAGAAAATGAGCTACACTTTATTATCATACATATATTTCTTTGAAGATATCTATACAAACATCCAAGGAATCACTTGTGACCAAAACACTTGCATAAAGTGCTTGTTGAAACTACATACAGATTATCTAGCAAAGAAATGACCATAAACCCTCAGCCGAGGGTCCCTTATTAATTGACGCTCGCTTACTTATGTCATCTTCAAAGGGAAAGTTTATGTCAGCAAGTGTTAAGCTCATTTTCCAGCTAGCAGTCGCTATTTCCTGCGACCTACGAGCTACTCATGAGCCTTATAAGGGTGCGATCATAGCAGATACTCCTCACAACACCCTTCCTGCTCGCAAGCAGCTCATCGCCATGTTTCGTTTTGGTTATCCTAGACCGATCTTACAGCCCACGAGCTCTCTTTTTATAAGTCCAAGGGACTGCTTATCAGCCCATCAGTCGCGACCTCGCGAAACATTGCCCTGCGACCTCGCGGAAGGGGGTAAGGCTATGCCTCTCAAATATAAAGACGCCAGCGGACTCGCGAAACATTGCCCCGCGACCTCGCGGAAGGGGGTAAGGCCACGCCTCTTAAATATAAAGACGCCCGCGGACTCCCGAAACATTGCCCTGCGATCTCGCTAGAGGGGATAAGGCTACGCCTCTAATATATAAAGCTGCCTCGCGAAAAGAGCCACCCACAATGGGGGCTTACCCTTGAACTACAAGTACTGCCACAGGCTGGAATCTCAAAGTTTGGGAAAATGCCACTCTCGAACGCACTCAACGCCAGTGCAATATATAGGTTAAAAGAGTTCTGAGCACCCCGCTGACTATAAGTTCGTGCCTATTCTTTAGGGGTTGCCCAACTATGTTACTTGCATGATCAGGTACTTTACTCGATTGAGCTATCTACGAATTCAAACTCTTACGAGCTAACACACTGTTATTATTATAACTAGCTGCAGTTAGCGAGTTCGTAAATTAACATGATTTTTACGATTGTGATTTACTTAGCAAATTTTAGCGTACTTATTATAATGTGCCTATTATTTAAACCTACTGATTGCTCATCGTGTAAGTAAGTCATGCATATCCATTTGTTCTATACTTTGACAAAATATTGAAATTTGCAGGAAATTCAATGTCATAAATCCGAGCTACAAGCTCATCGTCCAGACCTTCACAGTTAAAAATATGTATATAAAGTCCTCACAGAAGGAGGAAAATGTCCAAATATTTCAATCAAAACAAATAAAAGAAAGCGAGAAGAAAGCTAAAAATATTTCTCTAAGTGCTAGCAAGCGTGTCCTCAGGAGCAGGAGGATCAGAAGGAGCTTCTGCTGGGAGCTCCGACGCAAGGACATCCTCAGGAGTAAGAGGATCAGGAGAAACTTGTACTGGGGCCTTCGGTGCTGGCGGATCCTCAGAAGTTAGAGGTCCCTTAGGGGCTTGCTCTGACGAAAGGACTGGGACAGCAGATGGATCGGCCGGATGAGCAAGGGATGCACCACCATGTTGCATGCCCTGAATGCTGGCAGCATATTCCACGAACTCCTGTATTTGCTCGACAATGGGCGGCCCAAAGAAAGAGTAGTCCAGATCCGGGTAGTGCTCCCACATGGTGAACAAGAAAGCCCTTTCGTTCTCTGAGGCGGCCTTGTCCCGCTCTTGGGCTATCTGGGCTGCAATGTTCCCCTCAATTTGAGCCAGCTTCTCCTCTACCCCAGCAAGCTTTTCCTTAGCTGAAGCCAGTTCCTGCTGTTGCTGTTTTACTTTAGCCTCAGCAACCTTTGTTTTCTTCTGTGCAGCACTCAGCTCGCCTTTGACTTGCTTCAACTCGCCATAGACCATGGTGACTTCAGAAGTGGCCGCCTCCCTGCGAGCAATTTCTTGTGACAAAGCTGCATCAGCGTCTCAGAGCTTGGCATCGAGCTTCCCATGCTCGTCCTGGAGAAAGTTCACCTCATCATGCAACGTCTTCTTCTCCCCTTCGAACTGCTCTTTGGCCAGCCCGAAAGCCTCCTTCTCACCAAGCTGGTCCTCAATCTCCTTCATCAGCTTCATCGCTGTCATGCCCAACTGGAAGGGTAAAAAAGGGGGTTAAAAATTGAAGTGAAGGAAAACCGAAGAGTATGAAGGAGCTTGGATCTTACCAGCGCTGCATGACGGGCTGCATAGCCCGCGAGTGTGCAACCTGCGATCTCAGGCTTTTACAGCTTTGGGCTACGCTTCGCCATGACTTCAGGCACAAGGTCCACGAAGCTGTTGAAGTATTCCATCTCCCTTACCACATCAGGGTGCAGCCCTGAATCTGCTTGCGACTCCCCAGCAAGCCCGGCTGATGGTCTAAATGCCCCAGTGCTCGGCTCCCTGCCAATGACGACTGGCCCGGGCTTGAGGACTTCGACGACGCCCTTGCTCTTGGGGGCTGGGGGCTCGGCTATTGCCTTCCCCTTCCTTTTCCTAATAAGGGCCTCAGACTCCGACGAAACTGAGCGCCTTCCGACAGAAATCCCAGTCCTCTTCGCTGAGGGAGTACTTCCCCCTCCAGATGGAGCAGCTCGCTTCTGAGGTGTTGGCACCAACCCGACCTGAGGAGAAGCAGCTGCAGCGGGCTGAGAAGGCACTCTCCGAGAGGGGTTCGAAGAAGTGTCATCAATATCAACGACCTCTGGTGGCTTGGACGGTGGGACCAATCTGACGGGAGGAACGGTTAGCGCATACCTTCGCATATCGTCTGAAGATGTACTGGTAGACGTGCTCGAAGAAACCTGTGGCAAAGGTTGTGGTTCTGACTCGGACTGTTCAGGGGCAGCGAAGACTGAGCGAACCTCACAACTTTCTCCTCGTATCCCCAGGTTGCTATTTAGGTTCAAAAGTGGACCTGAGGCAGGTGGTGCGAGGCCCAATTCCACCAGCTCGCCTGTCGTGGGGAAGAAATCGTCACTTTGTCTTTTGGCCGCCGCATAAGAGTTCAGATCGCAAGCTCATCATAATCAAGCTCGTACCTGGGGGCAGCGACGTCTGCAAAGCAAAAACAAGCCCATGGAAAATAAATAATAATAACAATGAAAATACATATAAATATATGTACGAAAATATATATCATTATTCTTGTAAATGTGTAACTATTTGTAGAGGCTACGAGTCTTTGACTACCGGGATCCAACACGAATCTTTTGTTGTGCAGGCCCCCGAGCGAAGTACATGTGACCAGAACCCAGCGAGACTTATACTCCCCCATGTTGGACTTGGTACAGTCCTAAGACAGATATGCCCTATATTGGGAGGATAAACGGGGTGTAACGTAGTAGAGCCCGTCCCTTCGTGTGACATTCTTTTTATGGGTCCCAATGAAACTAAAGAGGCTGCGGATGATGCGAGGTGTAAGAGGCCCGAGCCCATGTTTTATGAACGCCGCGGCCAAGGTAGTAATGTATGCGTACGAATTCGGGGTCAGTTGGAAGGGGGCGAGGTGCAGATCATTCAGCAAGTCCTTGAGATAAAAGGGGATTGGAAATCTAAACCCGAGCTCTATATGCTCGCAACTGATCGCCACGAAGCCCTCAGGTGGATTCACAGCCCGATCACTGTCCTTGGGAACATTAGCTCGACACCCCATGGGAAAACTGAAGTCTCGAGCCCAAGCTTCCAGCATTGAAAGTGTCGTGCTCGAAGGCGTATGAATGAAGGGATGTCGGGCTTCCCTTTCTGCGGCCTCATCCCTTCCTGCGACCTCCTCGGTAGCCTCGCTAGCTCGCGAGGTTCCAGCCTCGGCTTCTCTAACCGGGCACCTTGCCTGCCTTCTAGAAGAAGAAGCCCTACCAAGACCAGTACGTGCACGACCTGACATCTACAACATAGAAGGAAGGACATCAAAACGCTTATAGCATACTGAGCCTAGCAAGCTACAGAAAGGAGTTCTTGAAGCTACTATCCTATGCGTCAAGTCGCACACTTGGCCACCAAAGTCTATGAAGGCTCACACACGTGGGCCGAACAGGTACTATATCTTCCTAATGTTGACCTCGCTAACCCTATGTCTGTAGGTACCCTATCAGGCAGTACAGTTCCTAGCCAAGAAAAGTCTAGAAACGGACTCCACGGTTCAACAATGATATGGGGCACTCAGGCTGGCAGCCGAGTCGCCCTTGGTAAACACAGAGATTCAAGCGACGGGTGCAGATATCTCTAAAATACATAGCAGACTACATAGTGATTCTCGAACATGGCACGAAAACAAAAACAGATGCTACAAACCAGAAGCAGACTTTCACAAAGTATGAAACAGCAAAGTAAGGGAGGATTACCTTGCTCGTGCTGGAAATGGCGTGCTGGAGATAGTAACTGATTTCTAAAGCAACGAAGTCTAGAGGAGTCTCCAAGAAGTGGAAGAAATGCAGAAGAAGCAGAGAAGAAGATGGTGGAAATGGGGTGTTAGTATCGTATCGAAGAAGCAAAAGTGGGAATCAGAAAAGACATCTGGATTGTATAGACCCAGACATCCATCCCCTAGCCGTCCGATCCAGCGTAAAAGCATAACCGCCAAAAATCCAACGGCCCAACACCAACCTCGGTCCTGTGTCATCGTGCAATGTCAGTTACAAGACATGCGCATTTAATGCGTACGGTCCCTAAGCACGTTTATGGCTCCAACGCCTATGTGAGCGCCATGTGTCAACGATTACAGAACAGAAGTTGAAATGACGCCTAAAAGCTCGCAAATGGGTGTCAATCATGTATTTGAATCAGCTCCCAGCCCGTAGACCAAACTGAGAGCTGTGGGGCTTGTGTTATACTCATTTTCCCGTCTTGACTAAATGGGCCAGTGTAAGCCCAATGAACCCGAATAGGAGCAGAGGCCCAGAAGACCCAAGCATCAGGTCGCGGCTGTAAGTTTGACCAGCCCGCGAAGCCTGTCGGGCCCCGAGCTTGCAAATAGCTTCCAGACCGCCCAAGCGTACCTCCTGATCAACATCATCATCTCGTTCAGCTTGCGAGCCCGCTTAGATCGCGAGCCCGCAGAAATCTCCAGACCGCCTGACCACCTCTCTCGGCCATGTCTGCGCATTTACAGCCTGCACAACCTGACTGACCAGAGGAGTTTATTCAGAGGATACCGTGCACAGCAAAGTCATCAAAGTCACCAACTCCCCTGATTTCCCGTCGGAAACTGTCTACACAATTACCCAAAAGCATTCAATACGGCTGCTATGCAATTAATAAAGGAAAGACTTCTCCAGGAGCATTAAATGCAGACACGCGCATGTAAGAGAGAATGATGATTTTACATTTAAGATAGCATGACTGTGTCATGATTAGTTGAAAGAGCCGGGACCTGTATTTTATTCTTATTTTATTCTCTTTGTATTTTCTCCCCTTCCTTTATAAATATAGGAGATTTTTACTGTACAAACAGGCTGAACATACTAGAGTACTGTCACTCTGCCGGAATTACTCCAGGGTGGCCGTGGACGTAGGCGCAGTCGCCGAATCACGTAAAAATCCCTGTGTTTTGCATCTTTCTTTCTCTTTCTTGTCTTCATTGATCACCAGATTACATTCACCTAACTGTCACGACCAACACTCTCTCACCTTAATTGAGCTTCACCAACTTAAACTTCATTTACCACTCATTTATCACACACCCATCGCCGTAATCGTTCTTTAATTACCTTGCTCGCAGTCTGGGCCCCAGAATTTCTGGGTTGACCGTTTCCGAACGTCAACAATAATATTATTATTATTTTAATTATTTAAAATTGTAATTTATTTATTATTTGTTTCAAATTTTTAAATTTTAAATTTTAATTTATATTTAACTTATTTATTTATTTTATTTATTTTGGAGAGCATATTTGTCTTTTCATTTTTATTTTAATGGCAAAAGAGGTATTCCATTTTTTAATCAACAATATAGCAAGGGCACTTTCATATTTTCTATGAATTCTAACAAAACCACTTCACTTTTGAATGGAAACCGTTTTCCACTAACGTTTGGGTTTTCAATTAATATTTTTAAAAATTGAGGTTGACTGGCATTAATTTCTATTCAAGGAGGTTTTTAATATTATCCCAAAATACAATAACGAGAGCTCTTATAATAACCTCTCAATTAAGTTATAGTAGTTATGAAATGAAAACATATCATAATATTGAGATAATGATCATAAATAGAATAATAAAATATATGAAAAATAATGAAGCTAATAGGAAGGTTGACAAAAAAAAATCTTTGCTCAAAATACGAAGGTTATTATCATGATTGGATGACTATTCATTTTCATTTAAATCCATATATTAATAACAGAAATTGATCATTAAAAGTTAATGTTGCCTAGTCACCACACATTATGTCAGCAGCTTTGACCAAATGGCGGAAAACACATAGTTCAGCCGATGAGGACTGGTAGTTGCAATTTCAATTTGTGATACCACATATGCTGCTAGTGTCAGATTTGGTAGTTGGCTGACTGTTAAGTAGTTGCTAGACTTAATAGTAGCTCTAAACTTGCAATTTATATCGTTTTGGTACAAATATTACAATATAAGCTCATGGGATCATAATTTTATGATCGAGTTTTCATCATAATTTTACAAGCAAGAGAAGAAATCATGGGATCTCAGTTGACTTTGCTTATAGGGCTCTTTGGGCTCTTTGGGCTCTTTCTTCTGCATAAGCTGGTGCCCTTTATCTTACAGTCTCAGAATCAACCAACAGTCTCCCATCAAAAGAATCAACCAGCAGTACACTACTATGACTTTGTTGTAAGTACTAAACCATGTCTTCATTTAATTTTATACATGCGTATACGTATACATATACACACATAGACATATATATATAATGTCTGATAGATTTATCCTTTTATTAATTTTAAGTTTCTATCTTTATTTTTATTAATTTTTAATTTTTAATTTTATTAATTTTTTGCTTTTTATTCAAACGTTTATCTATTATTTCTTAGAATCTCTATTATAATAATACTAATAGATATCATGCACACCACTCCTTAGTGAGTGTCTTAAAGCATTTTCCTTTATCTTAAAAGGTCAAATGTTCAAGTTTCATTCATGTCCTAAAACAAAAAGTGTGGATAGTTTTTCTCCCATAATAATAATAATAATATATCATAAAATATCATCTCTTAGTAAAAGTAGTTGAACGCTTTCCTCTATTATAATAATAGTATATATCATAAAACACCACTTTTTAATAAGAGTGTTTGAACATTTTTTTTTATCTTTAGAAGTCAAAGGTTCAAGTCTCATATTTATCTTAAAAAGCACATATTAGATGGAATTTACTTGCTAGCTATAACTAAATTGAAACTTTACGTATGAGTATTGAAACAAACTTTTATTGGGGCAATATTAAACTATTTTTATATTTTAATATTAAAACTATTTTTTTGAAATAATATTAAAACTAATTTTACATGCCAGTATTTTCACAAATTTTACATTCCAACCTAGATTTTGTAGGTGAAGCAACAAATCTATTACTTTCTCTCTCTTCTAATTCTATATAATTTTTCTAAATTTTTTTCTCTCTCTCACAATCAAAGATGGCAATTTTAATCACGAACCCACAAAGTTTCACCTGTAATAGGTGTAGATTAAATTAAATGGGTTGGTAGGTAAGTGTGGATGCTAAATTTAAGGCTTAAAATGTGTTTGGGTTTGGATGTGGGTACAGGAAAAAATATGCACCCAAACCAGTGAACCCGTAAAACTTAATAAAAAAAAAATGAAAAGGGAAAGTATTATATTTCCTGCTGAGATTTGCAAATATATTATTTTGCCGCATGATCTAATGGTATTCTCCATTTGCCCCCTCTGTCAATTTAAAGTTGAAAATACATGCAAACCCTATTTTGTCCTTAAGCTTTTATTATTAAACAATAAAATGTAAAATATTAAAAATGTAAAATAAAATAAAATAGGTTATGGGCATGCCATGTGGAATGCCCATCACCGCAAATCATCTTCTTGTATCTCATTTTTTCCATATCAGCTCACGTCTTTGTCAAGTTTCATCTCACTTCTACTTTCCCCTCTATGTGCTTTATAACTTTCTGTATTTGACTTCTCTCTCCATCTTCTCCCTGTATATTTTTCACTTTATTTTTTTTTTCTCAAACATAACATTACATGTGTGCTTGTGGAGAATTATTCAGAAAAATTTTCTAGACAGAAAAAAAAAAAAAAGAACCCATTGAAGTTTATTAATTTAATAATATGTTAAGAACTTTAATTATTTCCTGATTATAGCTAAAAGAATCAAACTTTACGAGATTATGTAGCATAGAGAGTATGTTGACTGTAAATGAGAGTTTTTCTGGACCAACCATTCAAGTTCGAAAAGGCGATACTGTCATCATTAATGTCCATAATTTTGGCAAATATGATGTCACCATTCATTGGTTATGTCTCTCCCTCAACTGATAAGTTATTCTTTCAACATATTTATTGCATGCAATCAAAGTTTACAAATTTTAGTTAAATAAATGACTTTTGCTACAAATTTGAGAATGTAATTTGAACCAAAGATTGTAAATCTGAACTTCTTTTCTTGTCTATATCTATAGGCATGGAGTGAAGCAGCCAAGAAACTCATGGTATGATGGTCTAACGAATATAACACAATGCAAAATTAAATCAGGACACAACTTTACATATGTGGTGTATTTTTTAGTAGAGGAAGGAACCCTATGGTGGTATACCCACAGTGACTGGACACGTGCCACGGTTCATGGTCCCATTATCATTTTACCGGCTATTGGAACCACTTATCCATTTCCCAAGCCTTATGAGGAACACACAATTGTTCTTGGTATCCCAACTTTACATCTCGTTTTTGTTTTTATTAACTGCTAACTTGTTCACATATTGAAATTCATATCTGTTCTTAGCATGACTTCAATGGGTTATATTTACTTGAACACTATTTTTATATGATTTAATTTCTAAAAAAGTTCTCCTTTATGTACTACAAGTATTAAGACTTCAAAGAGATCTATAATCTTAAAAAATTCTCTTTCGTGTACTGATAGTAAGACTATCAAAAATTCTCCTCTCTTTGTCCTACATCATATATTAAAGAGAGGCTTGTATTGTGATAATTTTCCTTTTAATGTGTAATTATCATTGTCATCGAAGAGATAAGGGCATGAAGAAAAAATGTATATAGTTTAATTTATATAGTTTCAAATACATAGAAGTTAATTTCATCCAAAAAAATAAATAAACAAATAAAAGTAAATCATCATTTTTAATATAATATTGCTAACTTGTAGTTTTGTTTTATGACAGGTGACTGGTACAAGGGAGATGTGATGTCCATACTTAGTGAAGCACTTTATAGTTTATACTGGAGGGAGGCCTAATATATCAGACGCCCACACCATAAATGGCCAACCAGGAGACTTCTACCCTGCTCCAAAGGTAGTAAACCATTTACGATTCTTAAATAATTTTATTCTAAATTTTATTAAAATATACACCTATACGGTTCAACCTTATTTAAAAGAAAATAATCATTGTGAATCTTTATTCAAAAGTCAAAAAATATTATAAGCATTGTTCACAAATGTTGAAATAATACTTTTGACGTTTTATAAAATTTATCAAAACTCTTCTCCATCCTAAGATAGTGTAACATCCCAAATTTTCTCTATTTAAGAGAAATAAAAATATATCAAGATGAATAATATTTTTGGGATGAATAGTATTTTTTGACGAAATAGTATCCGTATGAATAGTAAATTTTTTGAAAAGCGGACCCTAAAGTTAGAAAGCTTTGAAATAAGAAATGAACTCTAAGGAAACTGAAACGGATAAAAAATGAGTTCGTTTGAAGTAAAATGAAGTAGTTTTGGATCCGATCGAAAATTCGAAAGATTTTCGAAAAATTCGAAAATTTAGAGAAGTGTGAAAATGGGTATTAAAATGCTCATGAAGTATTTTAGAAACTCAAATGACGCTTTCGAAGGAGATTCAGATTGAAATGAAATCAATTCAGAAATTATTGAAGATGATTTAATGAGTTTACGGAGAGTTAAAAAGGGGCATAAAATGACTTTTAAGAATCACCGATGTTACTAGGATTAAGTGTGCAGTCCGAATATAGGCCCCGGTGAATTTTGAAAGGATTTTAAAAAAGTCCCAGAAAAGTTGAATCTGAGTGCCCCAGAAAAGTCAAATAAAAAGAGACAAGAAAAGATAGACATGTGGAACAAGTAACCATGAAAAATATGACGTGACATTAGGAAATTGTAAATTGAGTATGAATTTAAAGGATTTTGTGGTAGATTTTGGGATTTAAATTGTGACTTTTAGGTAATTGAATTGAAATAAAAAAGATCAAGAATGAGATGTTAAAAATGACATGATTATATTTAATTGTAAATGATATGTACAGAGATATTTTTGTAATACTCTAATTTAATTGGACCAAAGAGATTAATTGAAACATAATTTATTGTTATTAAATTGGTTCAGTTTCAATTTTATAAGTACAAAACTTTGTGGATAAATATCATTTTGAAGGATATTTTTGAAAGAAATTAAGAAGATTGGATAAAAGGAAAAAGACCATAGGGATAAAAGTGAAAATTTACATATGTGATAAGAACAGTCAATGATAGTTGGCGATTTTTTTTTATTAATAATAATATAAACTTAAGAGAGTGGGCCCCATTGAAATAAAAGAATATATATATATATATATATGTGTGGTTGTAGCCGATTGGAACAAGAAAAAAATTAAAATAAATAAATAAAATAAAATTTATAAATGAAAAAGAAATGAAGGTGCCGGCTGCCGTGTGAGAAGAAAGAAAAATAATAATAAAATAAAATAAAATAAAATAAAGAAAGAAGTAAATGCATGAGGCGGTGGCAGTGGGTTTATATATATATATATATATATATATATATATACTGTGTCTTCGAAAACAATCAAACACGGAGGCCGTTCGGCCAGAGAAGAAGAAAAAAAAAATAGAGAAGCAGCCGAGAAAAAAAGAGAAGAAGGAAAGGAAAGAAAATATCTAGGTGTTCGATTTATTTAGATATGTAAGTTTATTTTTATTAGGATTTGGATTTTAGAAAATTAGTTTATTTTTTTATGAATTATAAATTAAGTTTTGTATAATTTATGATGGATCTAGAATGATAAGAAAATCAAAGGAGTTATGTGAGTGGATAAGCTATAGAAAGCGTCCAAAAGGTTGGTGTACACTTATCTTAAAAATTTATTTTTATTAATAGGGGTTTTGGTTTAATTTAATATATGAGTTATTACGTTTTAATTAAATGATTCTATTAAAATATGCGAATTATGTTATGAATGATTTTTATAGTACTTGATATTTAAAATTTGAAAAGTTTAGGAAAAAGTATGTGTTTTTGTTCAATTTTTAATTAAATTGATTTCGTGACTATGTGTGAATTTTAGCATGAATGATCTTGTGGTATTTTATGTGCAAGTGATATAATGATGAATTTTGTGACATTAAATAATGAAAAATTTGGAAAATTTTGTGAAAGAAAAAATATTGACCGAATGTGGAATTAAAAGGAGTTGTGAAAATTATTTTGACTATTTATTATCAAATGGTATTGGATTGTAATTTTTAATAACTTTCGAATGAAAACGAAAAAAAAACGGAAAGAAACGAACACGTTAGTGTCTTGACCGAATGTATATCGGAAGAAGGGCACAACGATTTTAATGAGATTTGATGAGTAACTTTAAAAGAAAAATGATGTGTTGTGATGCTTATAATGATGCTTCAAATAAATAAGAAAAAAAAATAAAAAAAGATATTTTTTTATTGAAAAAGTGTTCTAAGTTTTTCTAAATGAGAATTTTTGTCGAGAAAGGAAAGTTGTGAAAATATGAAAATTTTAATAATGAATGAAATTATAAGGGCTTGAGTAAACCTGAACATTAGTAGGTGGGGATTGGTAGTTGGCATGCCAATAGGGTGATTATAGCAGTACTGCACCGATTTGCTTATATATGTTGATATGAAATTCATGGACCTTGCGAGGCACCGAGTGTCCGGTCACAGAATTTGTGTATTATATGAAACGTGCCCCGGCGGGTAGTCACCGAGTGTCCGATGCCGGGGGAAACGTGAAACCCGATTTCCAGTCCATGGTATCGTATCAGTGTTTACAAAGGGCGCTGAATATTTTTAAAGAAAATCGTGCTGACATGCTTGAAAATGAAAATAAATATGTTTATGCGTGCAGTGAATGAAAATTTGAATTCTTTATAAATTTACCTGTAAAAATTTGAAAATTGTAAAATAATGATTTACCACTTGTATCTGAAATATATATATATATATATATACATGAAAATCATGTAACTATATTGAAAAACGATTGTTATGGGTTTTAAGTACGTAATTGTTAGTATGTGCTTTCGTTGAGATTTATTATAGAAATTGAAAGAAATCATGTTGATATGTTTGAGAACGTCTTTTATATATATGTGTGTGTTTTTATTAATAAAGTAAATTTCTTATGTATTATTTTAGTATTTTGAGAAAAACGTAAAAACAGGTTGTGTTACGCTATGATATATTTTTGTGAAATGAGAAATTTAAAATGTTTGTTTTATATGTGCAATTCTTGATAAATTGACGTAATTGTGAATTTTAATAAAAGTTTGAGCATTTTGGAAGTTTAATTCTTAATATGTTTGAAAACAAATTTCATGTGTTTTATATATGCAATTATTAATAAATTGAGTTATTTATGAATTTTGATAAAAACTTGAAAATTGTGAAATTTTGTGTTACAATAACTTAATTTTGATGAAATGATAAAAGTTTGAGATTTGGGGAATTTTATTTGACAACACGATAATTTTTTTAACGCAATGAGATTTAATTTTTATTTCCTTTTTTTATGAATATGTGAAAATGGTGAAATCTGATTTTGTGGGGTCATATTTGGAAAATGATCTCTAAGCATTTTATATATATGTATTTACTAGTAAATTGATTTCTTTATGATTTATTATGAATATTTGATAACTGTAAAATCTTATTTTAAAATCTTGTATCTTTGAAATTGATGAAATTTAAATTTAGTGTACACTCACTAAGTAGAAATACTTAGCGCGTTGGACTTTCCAAGCGTAGGTTGAAATTTTGGGCGCTGTAGATAAAGGTTGACAAGAAGACACTTGTTGCGTTGTTCACGAGTCACATTTCCTCCATAATTGATAGTTCTTCGTTTAGTATTGTATAGTGGTGTTAAAGTATCTAGAAATGCATGTACATGTATATGGATTTACAATATTTTATAAATGAGAATGTATATCAATGGTAGAAAAAAGTTTTTGGTTTGTAAAGTAATTTTGTAAAGAAAATTTTTATTTATCATTTGATTTGTTTTTAATTTTGATGGATATGATTTTTATTAAATGTTGCGGTTATAAATGTTTGTGTGGCGAAGTGATTTTGGAGTCGGACGGGAAGTCCGAAATGGAAGTTGAGAAAATGAATGTATTTTAAAAGTGTTTCTTTGAAATTTTCAGGTTTTTATAAATTTGGGTTTTTCAGAAAAACAGAGGAAACTCTACCGGATTTTCGGAAAAAAAAAAAAAAATTATAGTGTATTTATGTAAAATAATAGCGAATAAACTGATTAAGGTAGCATCTTCCAACTCGGGTTTTCATCCGAATAAGAATCGGATGGAGGGTGTTACAGATAGTAAATTACCTCATTTGAGGTTTAAAAGATTTATCTGAACTATTCCTATAAAAGAGATCTTTGTCTCTTCTCAACACAATATACATACATATGTATGTGTATATATATACATATAATCAGCGTTTTTGTAATTATTCAACTTCTATTGATAAGAGAATTGATTTGAAAACTTATCAATCTTATCATAACATGGTGTTGCAAGGACAACATATCATTTAAAGGTTAAACCAAATAAGACCTATATGCTTCGAATCATAAATGCCGTTATGAACGAACAAATGTTCTTTGGTATAGCGAACCACACTCTCACAGTTGTAGGGCAAGATGCAGCATACCTGAAACCAATAGCCGCAGAATACATATTAACAACTCCAGGACAAACCATGGACGTTTTGGTCACAACCAACCAGGACCGTAGGCTTTATTACATGATTGCCTCTCCTTTATACGATGGCGATTATTCTCTTACCTCTCCTGTATTCAAATTTCTTCCCGGTTGCAATGACACTGTAGCTGTAGTAAAGTTTCAAAACTATTAAGAAGCTTAGCCAGTAAACAACATCCAATAAATGTGCCAAAAAATATCACTACTAGAATGCTTATATATAACAACTAATATGAATCACCAACCATGCCCCAATAAATCATGTGCAGCAAAAGGTGATCGACTTTCTTCGAGCTTGAACAATTTTACTTTTGTCACTCCTTCCATCGACATTCTGCAAGCATACACCAAGTACACTTAATTTATTTGCAAAATACTTTTTATTCATTAAATTTTAATTTTAAAAACTAAAAATTACAAATTTTAAACAAGCAAATAGATTAGCAGACTCTTTATTAGTTATGCTGAATTTGGATTTATTTATCTAGCTTAACACATATATTTGTTTTCAAAATTAGAAATTACAAGTTTTGAAAACGAAAAGGTTAAAACTTCGGATTTGGTGTAGGAATTTAAGCGGCATTTACACCACAGATTTCCCGGACATGCCATATGTGATCTATAACTTCACAGGGGGGAAAGGGGATCACTCAGAATACACAAACCCAGGGACAAAAGTGAAGATGCTAAATTATGGTGAAGAAGTTGAAATTGTGTTTCAAGACACTACTGTTGTGAGTCCTGAAAGTCATCCAATGCATTTGCATGGTTACAGCTTCTATGTGGTTGGTAAAATATAATTTTCAAGACACTAACATTTTTTGGTAAAATATAATGGTAAGGAAACAAAAAGGAGATAAACTTTGGTCTCAATGTTTCATCTCTATGATAAATGGTAGAGATACATTTAAAAAAGGGCCTTAAAAGCACTTGAAATAATTTTAAAAAAAAAAAACAAATTAAAGATGTGTGACTAGCTATTTACTTGCAAATATATAATAGCAAGTCAAGATCGATCTACAATACACTTAGATTTCTAGCTTTAAAATGGAACGCAATTGGGTCTCCATCCGCACAATGGGTACCTAAATCTCCATCGGCAAGGGAAATCCAAGTGTAGATCTTCTTCACTTGGAGATGGATCCAACACACTAATAAAGATGGATGTACAACCCTAACTTTTAAAGATGGAGTGACCCGAATAGAGCATTTGATTTTAATTTTTTAATTATTCTTTTTTTTTTTGTTTTTTTTTTTTTTTTTTTTTTTTTTTTTTTTTTTTTTTATTTTTTTTGGTTTTTTATTGTAATACACAGGACATGACACAAACAATTTTTTTTTTTCAATTTTTGATTTTGATTTTGTTTTTGGTTTTTGATTGTGATGATTGAACCTTGATGAAAAATTGGCTTTGAACCTAGATCTTCAATATCATGTTGAAGATGTTGAAGTTTTGGGTTCAAATCCAGATCCTTTATTTGGGTTTGAACTAGATCTTGAAGACCCAAATCTTCAACCCAAATGTTCAAGGTCTTAGTTGATTTCTATTTTTAATTTTTTATTTACTATATTTATTTGTTAGGATTAATATTAATAATAATAATAATTATTATTATTATTATAAAGTTGTCATTCATTTATTATTTTTTTTCTAATTTTTCAATTTAAATTTAACTTTTTAAATTTATTTTAATTATTTTGGAGTACATATTTATCTTTTCATTGTTTACTTTAATGGCAAAAGAGGTATTCCATTTTTTAATCAACAATATAGCAAGGGCATTTTCATATTTTCTATGAATTCTGACAAAACCACTTCACTCTTAGATGGAAGTCATTTTTCCACTATCGTTTAGATTTTTTTTAGCTAATATTTTCAAAACTTGGAGTTGACTTGGCACTAATTTCTATTCAAGGGGGTTTTTAATATTATCCAAAAATACAATTATGAGAGCTCTTATATATAACCTCTCAATTAAGTTATAGTTGTTATGAAATTAAAAGATACTATCATAATACTGAGATAACGAACATAAACAGAATAATAAAATATATCAAAGATACGGAAGCTAATAGGAAGATGACAAATATGAAGGTTATTATTCATGAATGGATGTATATTCATTTTTATTTAAATCCTTACATTAATAAAAAATATATATTATTAAAGGTTAATATGTTGGACAAACGGTGGAAAAGACATAGTTCAGCTGATAAGGACTGGTGTTGCAATTTAAACTTTTAAAATCAATAAGAGAGTGAAGTCGTAGTCGATGAGTACTGGTACTTGCAATTTAAACATTTAAAATCAGTAAGTGTAGCAGCTGTCGATGAGTACTGGTAATTGCAATTTAAACGTTTAAAATCAATAAGAGTGAGGTGGCAGCTGGAGCTGTGGCTTGCGCAACTGTTGTACGCGCCGAAATTAGATAGATGAATCACGTGGCTTGTAGTTCATATACGCTGCTAGTCTTAGATTTGGTAGTTTTACGATGACTGGTAAGTAGTTGCTAGACTTAGAGAATCGTAGCAATTGTTTTTTTATTTTATTTTTATTTTTTATTTATTGGGTTAATTGCAGCAAAATACCCTGAGTTCTTAGATAAAGGCTTAATATTCAACAAATCCATTGAATTGTCGTGGCTACCCTTATGAACAGTGTTTTCCATCTCATTAGTAGATGACCGATATTTGACTTCACAAAGTTGAAAATACCCCCGTGGAGTTTAGTTTACTCTTTACTTTTAAAATGATCAATTTAAAAATATTTAATTCATAATCAATTAATAAAAACTATTTGATGAACTCATTATTACATGAGAAGACAAAATGTTGTTTTATAGAAAAATATTAAAGAATCATTAAATAAAAATTAAGGAGTTTTAAAGTGCAGAAAGTTGCAGAACACTTTAGAAAGAGTTTTGAAAGTTTGAAGAGCAAACAACGGAGGAAAGTTGACCAAGCATCGAAGAAAATATCAATGAAATGCACATGATGGACTGGAATGGCAACAATTCAGTGAGAGATCCATCTTTGATGGAGTGATCTTTGAATTGGTGAATTTATCTATTGAAAGTGATCGTTTATTTTTTTATCTGAAAATTGAATAATACTGAAACTTATTGAAAACTTAATAGTAACTAAAATTTGAAATATGAACTATATATTCGTTTTTTCCTCTTATATTTGAATATATTGTAAACTTGTTTGTTTTTTAAAGTTAAAATTATCTTAAAACCAGTAATTTGATATTTATACCATTTTTATTATTTATTATTATGTAATGTTAATTAATTTAATACAAACGACTAAAAATAAATAGTTTAATAAATTCTAAAAAATTTTTATTTACATATTAATAATATTTTTTTCATTATTAAAATATGCTTAAAAAATATAGTAGCATTAATCATATTTATATTTTAAATATATTAATATATCTAAAAAATCAACTAGAAAAATGATTGTTTAAATTGTAAACTCAAATTCAATAGTTTAATTCCAAAACAATTTGGAATGAAAAGTATTTAAGTCTTTTTTTTTTCAAATATATTATTGTAAGTATCAAGGGGAAAAAATAAAAGAAAATTTGAGTAGTATAAAATTAGAATATATTTTAAAATGTGTTGTTTGGGGAGCATAAAATTAGAATAAAATCTTTTCAATATATTTAAGTGATTTGAAATTAAGTAAAAAGTCAAGATTTCTAACTCTTTTTTTAGTTATTTTTATATAGTTTTAAATTGTTTTACCACTTTAAAAAATATATATAAATAAATTAAAAAATTCAATTCAGACACATTAAGTGATAAGTGTTAAAAACAAACAATCCCGAAGTCATTAATTGGTGAATTTTAACTTGAAAGATATTTGTGATGTTTTGTTTCAAATTTTAACTGAAAAATATGGAGATTTGGGTTTTGGCAAAGAGTTCTATCTAGGTTTTCGGTGGTTTGAATGAAGAGTTTGTATTTGAGGAAGAGAAGATCATATATAACATCAAACATGAATTTCTATCATCATCCAACGAATGAGATGTGAAATTCAATCACAATCTTATCTAATATATATTTTTTCCTTTTTAATTTAATTTATATCAAATAAAAATTTTAATTATTTGTTTAATAAGCTGATATTTTAGTTGTAGTTTAATTGATAGTCTAACTCTCTGTTACTTAGTCAACCATTAGTTCTAACGAATGTTGACTATTGTAATGGGGCTGCAGTAATTATAGGAATTTGCTGAATATTAAGTATTTATGGAAAAACTCAGGGTATGTTAGTGCAATTATTCCTCTATAGAAAGTAGTCAAAACAAGCAACTGCTAGCCTATGCTCTAGGTGTAATTTTATATTGTTTTAGGAAATATCACTACATAAGCACAGTCATGGAAGAGATGTGATAACCGAGAAACAATCGAGTTTTCATCATAATTTTTGTAAGAGAAGAAATTATGGAATCTCAGTTGAGTTTCATTTTAGGGTTTTTTGGGTTCTTTCTTCTGCATAAGCTGGTGCCCTTAATCTTACAGTCTCAGACTCAACCAACAGTCCATTACTATGATTTTGTTGTAAGTACTTATTCATTTAATATTATATGTATCATTAGTAGAATTATTATTAATTTTTTCTATATTGCTTTCATCTTCTGCTACTATTGTTATATCTTTTTATAATTTTCTTTGAAATTTTTTAGCTTTGATTTGAAGACTGCTTAAATCCTGTTCTAGCTTTGATATAACTTCATTTTGCTTTTCTATTTGTTCTGTGAGATGGAATCTTAACTCATTACCTTGCATAAATTGTTGTAATATAGTAAAAACTTGGCTTTTAATGTATATTATATTTTGAAAATTTATTATTGGTTCTTCATTTTTCTAGTCATCTAAAAACAGTTTTAGATCTCTTTCAACATCTTGATAACTATAATATCCTTAAAATTAAGTTTTTTAAAATTTTCTATATACTGTAAAATTTCATACCAAATTGAATAAATTCCTATTTTCCTTCCTTTAAAAACAGTATAATAAGAAAACCTACTATTACTTGTCCAATGATAGCATAAGACATTTAATGTATATGTAAAACTTTTATCATTTCTGGAGAACCATTTATTGTTAAGTATTAAAACCTGTTTCTCAGTTTGCTTTCCTTGGTATTGAGCCAAAAAGTAAGAAGGAATTTTTACTTTTTTAAACAACTTATAGGGTCCACAATTCACTTTTTTGAATTCACTGGAAGTAGAGATTAAGGATGCTATACCTGCAAGATTAATGATAAATTAGTCTTGATAGAATATCAGCTAATTCATTATTTTTTCCAATTATATGTTCAAAGTGGGCTTTATAACCTTTACCGGCTAGTATTTGTAAAAAATATAATCATCTTTTACTTACAATAGAATTTTTCTTTTCAAAGTTTTTCCTTTGCACTTTTTTGTAAAATTCTATGATATTATTACTGTCAGTTCTAACTGTAAAGGAGTCATTTTGTATATTTAAGTGAAAAGAATTCAATGAATTTATTATTCCTAGTATTTCTAGTTCTATACTTGATTTTCATCCTTCTGCTTCAATAAATTTTCCACTTGCATACATATACATAGCTATTTCTTCATCTTTATTAGAATTCTCTTTAGCAGGTTTCTGTAATAAGATTCCTACCCAACCTTTACTACTAGCGTCAATCTGAACTATTTTATAATATCTGTCCATTGATAAAGCTATAGGTTTTAGATTTTTTACAATATCTTTTATTTTCTTGATTAATTTTACATCTTCTATGTTAAAATATTTCTGTCCATTTTTAGTTTATTATATAACGGTCTTACTAGTGTCCTTAAATTAGGGATAAATTTTCTACCATAATTTAGTAATCCTAAAAATTTCAAACACTTGTTCTAAACTTTCTAAATTTTTATTAATTCTTTTTATATTTTCTTCTAAATTTTGCCCTAAATTTATTATCAAATCTACTATAAAATTTTGCTAACTATCACTAGCGTGTGGAATATGCTGATATTCATTATTAAGGTGACCTATATTACAATGGATTTTAAGTTATTTTGTAAGTTTATTTTTACCTTTTTGTACTCTGTGTTATATGTATGTATACACACTTTCTGGCGGACGTGGACCATTAGCAAGGGAGACAGGGGCCCTCTGGAATTTTTAAAATTTTCAATAATTTGTTTATTCAGTTTTTTCTTTAACAGAATTTCTAATAAATTTTTTATTTATATCAATAAACATATTAGTTACAAATATATAACGTGTAGATTTCAATTAGATTTTTGACATATATCACTAAATATATTAGTTACAAATATAAAGCGTAGATTTCTACTAGATTTTTGACAGATATCACTAAATATATTAGTTATAAAAATAAAGTGAAGATTTATCATCTTATTAATTTCAATTTTCTATTTTTATCATTATTAATATTTAATATTTAATATTTTCTTGATTTTTATTCAAACAATTATCTATTACTTGTTAGAATCTCTATTATAATAATAATATATATCATAAAAAGTATATGTAAATGTATATTACAACTTTTATTGAAATATTAATATCATCTTAGATATTTTAAGTATAATTTTAATATCTTTAAATTCACTTGAAAATCAAATCAATGAATTCTAAGATTATAAAATATAATTTTGGAATTATATATCCACTTAATTAAGTGCATTATTTATTTTCATTTTTAGTTGTTCTAAGTTCATGGAGACTATTTATAGAAATCAACCAAAAAGAAAACTTCATATTTGACTGCTATAATTTGAGTTATTTTTAACATTATTATCAATTAATTAAAGTGTCCTCTCGAACATGAATAATATATATAAATATATATATGGGGCAAGATTGAAGAATACAAATTTTGACATAATTTTTCAATTATTAGATTGAAAAGTAATGGATGATGCAAATCTAACTTCTTTTTTTTTTTTTTTTTTTTTTTTTGAGAATAGGAGAGTTGTTGAAGAGCTTTGTTAGAGTAGATTATTGCATTTGCACAATTTTCTCTCTTTTCATTTATGTTATTTTCTATTCTCTATTTCTTTTATTTATTATTTTAATTGATTTTTAATTTTGGCCAATTTTGATTAAAATGTTTGTTTAAATATATGTAATATGGATCTTATTTGAAAGTTTATATTGAAAGTTTTAAATCTATATATTTTTTGCATAATTTGGTTAACTAAATGAAGATAAAAGATTAAATGAAAATTAAATTCATATTTTTTTTTGAATAAAAGAAAAAGATAAAATAAGGTGAAGTATACAAATCCAAAAGTAACAACTAATTCACATCATTTATTGCTTTTAAATCCAATGGTTGAAAATTTGTGTCAAAAATTATGTTAAAATTTGTGCCTCTCAATCCTGCCTATATATATATATATATATATATATATACATAAATATATATAGAATAATATTTAGTTTTCCAAATATTTTGCCCAAATAATATGATATGTGAGTTATCAAAATCTTATTAATTATCATATCATCTCATTATTTATAATATCTTGACAACCCACATGTCACATCATTTAAATATGGATTTAGATAAAATATTTGGAAAAACCAACATTACTCATATATATATCTATATATATATATATGTGTGTGTGTGTGTGTGTGTGTGTGTGTGTGTACGTACATGTGCATGCATATGTGTGGATCATCAGCTCTTTAATTCAATTAATTTCGGTTGCTTTAACTTAGTCAATCGTACTTATACTTAATCAATGGCTATAGACCTTAATAGTGACTTAATCAATGGCTCTATACCTTAATAGTTTCACTGCAAACTGAGGTGAAAAATATATATAGTAATTCTACTATTAATGTCTCTTAATTTAAAAATTAGAATAAACCAATCAGATTCATACATTACATTTGAATTAAATACAAGGGAAAAATTGTTTTAGGATAGAGAATGCAATGGATAAATTTAATTGATTTATTTTAATTTTTTAAAGTTAGGAGGCACTAATGGTAGAATTATTATACATACTTTATTAATTTATTTGTAGATTGAGATGAAATATATATAGTAATTCCACTATCGATATCTCCTAAATTTAAAAAATTAAGACGAGTCAATCAAATTCATCCATTGCATTTAAATTAAATACGAGAGAGAATTTGTTTTAAGAGAGAGAATGTAATGGATGAATTTGATAAATTCGTCCTAATTTTTTAAAGTTAAGAAACACTGATTATAAAATTACTATACATATATATACAAACAAATACACACACATAGATGTAATTCTTTCCCCTAGTTTGCACTAAGATAATAAATTTAGTTTCTCTATCATCAACTCTAAGATTAAATTAGTTTCGTTTGCTTTAACTAAGTCAATCTCATTTATACTTAATCAACGACTAAACAATTCATCAACTTTATTAGTTTCATTGCAAACGGAGATGAATATATATAAATATATATATATAAATATATATATAAAGATAGAGTAAATTTTAAACTGTGACTCCTAGTAAGATCCATTTCTAATATAGGGCCTCTATCTTGGAGGTCAAGTGCTGATGGCTTCCATATTTTTATTATTTACATTTATTTATTTGCTATATACTTTTTAATTTTTATTTTTGAAGACAATTTTTTGAATTTAAAAAAAAAATCAAAATGGGTCAACTTCGCTGAAGAATTAAACTTTTTAAGTTTAGCTATGTTTGTGTAAATTACCCGAACTTTTTCAATCATTATCTTAAGACCAAACTTTAGGTGGTCGAAAGTAATTCCCTTTTTGTTTACTTTTATTATTAGAAGAGGAAATTCTTTAAAATTGGTTTTAAATTATATGAACCTCTAAATTTATATAAGTAATATTAATTTTATCTTTCTTAATAACTTTTTCTTTTCTTGTCAACTTTAATCATGTTGTGATTAAAATACCCTTCTTATATTTTTATTTTCTTCCTCCCCTAGGTTTCTTTCTCTATGTCTTTGTATTAACTATTCTCTCTTTTCGTTTACCTAATTCTCTTTCTACATTTTCTCTGTTTGTTCTTTAGTTTTAATTTAGCTATTGTGAGTAACTTTGTGAAGTGAGAAAATTGTGTATTGGTCAATCAAAGAAGTCAATTTCAATTTTTAGCAACTTAACACTATACATTTCAACTTAGAAGCCAATGTAATTTCTCTTAATATTTTCTCTCTCATGACCAGGGATGACAATTACATTCATAAACCCATAGATTTTACCCACAATAGGTGGGTGCAGATTTTATGAAATTGGTTCGTGGCTAAGTGTGGATGCTAAATTTCTAATCCAAAATGAGCTTAGGTTTGGGTGTCGTTCGAAAAAAAAAAAAGTGCTCATGCACCTGTGAACCCACAAAAGTGAAAAAAATAAAAAAGGAAAATTACTATATTTCTCCTGAGATTTGAAAATACATTACTTTCACCTTGATCTATTAGTATTCTCCATCTGCCCCTTCGGTTAATTTAAAGTTGAAAATACATGCAAAGCCTTTTTTGCTCTTAAGCTTTTATGATTAAATAATAAAATATAAAAATATAAGATAAAATAATATGGGCATCTGGTTTGAGTCTCTCTCTAGAAACCTCCTAGAGAGAGAGGCTCTCTTCCCGGTTGCATCTTTAGGTAGATATGTGAGTTTTGGGAGTCGTTCTTCACCGTTTTCTTTACATTTCCTCTTCCTTTCAGTGACCTCCTTCAGTTTTAGGGGTTTTTAAGGACTGAATCCAGAGATTTTCTGGATCTAATCCTTAAAAACTCTATCAATTGTTAGTTCGGATCTACTATAGAGCCATGGTCAGGGTTCTTGCCTGTTTTCCTTCCCCTTCTCTAGGTTATGGTAGGGGTTTTGGTTTTAAATGGCTAGGTTTAGATCATATAGATCTAGCCATCGAAACCCACTTTTGTCAAGATTGTAGGCTGATGGCTCACGGAGTTTGATAGAAGACTGGTGGTCAACACTTGCTTCTTGAATGGCCGATTGCAATGGTGAGCCTTGGATCTTCCAGCGCAACCAATGCTGTTTTCGGTGTTAGGAGGCTGTTTTGTATTGTTTATATTGTGTTGCAGCTGGTTTTATTTCAATTTTATTGTTAGTAATTTTATGTTTTTAAGATGTTATGGACTTTGTATTTGGCTAGTGTTAGGGACGTTCTGCTTTTCCTTGATTGGGAATCGTAGGACTGTCGTTCTGGCCTTTCTGTTTCCTCTCCTCTTTTGGGTTCATCTGGTCATGTGTGCCTGATTTGTTGTATCTGCTCTTGGCCGGATGCTTGGTTTCTTCTAGGCATGTGCGCTTAATATGTTGTATTCCATCTTGGTTGGGTGTCTGGGCTGTATGTTTCATATTCCCATTTCTGAGATGTTTAATGATATTCCAAATTCTCAATAATAATAATAATAATAATAATAATAATATGAGCATCTCATTTTTTTCCATGTCATCTCACATCTCTCTCAAGCTTCCTATCACTTCTACTTCAAACTCTTATGCGTTCTCTTACTTTCTATCTTTGACTTTTCTCTCCATCTTCTCCCTATATATTTTTCACTTTATTTTTTTTTCTCTAACATTACATTACACGTGTGTTTGAGGAAATTTATTCCGAAATAGTTTTCTATACTAAAAAAAAAAAATCTTATTATAGTTTATTAATTTAATAATACATTGATGAGCTTTAATTATTTTCTGATTACAGCTAAAAGAATCCAATTTTACAAGATTGTGTTTCACAAAGAACATATTGACTGTAAATGAGAGTTTTCCTGGACCAACAATTCAAGTTCGAAAAGGCGATACTGCCATTGTTAATGTCCACAATCATGGCAGCTATGGTGTCACCATTCATTGGTTATGTCTCTCCCTCAACTCACAAGTTATTATTTAACATATTGCATGCAGTCAAATTTTGACAGTTTAGTTAAATAAATTACTTTCTCTACAATTTTTAGAATATAATAGGAACCAAAGATTGTAAATCAGAACCTCTTTTCTTGTTTATATCTATAGGCATGGAGTGAAGCAGCCAAGAAACCCATGGTATGATGGTCCAGAGAACATAACACAGTGCCAAATTAAACCAGGACACAACTTTACATATGTGGTGTATTTCTCGGTAGAGGAAGGAACCGTATGGTGGCATGCCCACAGTGATTGGACACGTGCCACTGTTCATGGTCCCATTATCATTTTACCGGCTATTGGAACCACTTATCCATTTCCCAAGCCTTATGAGGAACACACAATAGTTTTTGGTAACCAAACTTTATACCTCGTACTGGTTATATATATATATATATATATCGCACTTTTATAATCAATTATCTCTTACTTTCAAAAGATAAAAATTAACCAATCAAATACACTCATTACATTTACATTAAATAAGTTAAAAGATAAAGATTAACTAATCAAATTCATTCATTATATTTAAATTAAATAGGTTAGAGAATTTATTTTAGATAAGAGAATTCAATGAATAAATTCAATTTATTGGTTCTTATTTTTTAAAATAAGGTATACCTGATTATAAAAACAATTAAATTCATTTATTATATTTAAATTAAATAGAAAAGAAATTTTATTTTAACAGAGAAAATTTAATAGATGAATTTGATTTATTGACCCTTACTTTTTAAAATCAGGTCAATCTGATTATAAAATAATTATATAATTCAATAGATGAATTCAGTTTATTAATTCTTATTTTTTAAAATCGGGTCTATCTGATTATAAAAGAATTTTATATATATTGCTTTGACTATTACTCTCTTTTTAACATTTTAAAGTTAGGATGAATTAATTAAATTTATTTATTATATTCTCTCTTTAATACAAATTTTCTCATTTGACACAAAAGTAGAATTTATATATTTATTTATATATATGTCCTCTTTAAAAAAAAAATAAAAAATTACTAGCTACAAGCCTACTACATTGGGCTCTACATATGACTAGAAATAAATATTTAGAGTTTAACAAAATTTTTAGAAAAAAATCTAAAAAGCCCCTAAAATGGAAAATATTGTCAGATTATTCTAACTTTTCAAAGCATTAGCCAACAAACCCCTGCCTATGACAAAACCGACCAAAATGACTATTCATAGAGAAATGAAAAATCTATTAGTTTTACAATTATGAAAGGACAAACATACCCGTATACACCAACTAAAACTGTAAGAAAAAAACAAAAATTAAATCATTTTAAAGTGAATTGTGAAAATCAATTTAAAAATAATTAAAAAAAAACAAATAATAACTATAACAAATAAATATAATAAATTAAAATTAATAAAATTAATAATTAATATTAAAAACAATTTTTGTCATAAAAAACAATATTTTTAATTAAACTCAGAATCAGTGCAAAACCCAAACCCAGAATTTTATTTTTATCCAATCAGTTTTTCACCAGTATAAAAATCAAATCAATATTCAATGCAAATGAAAATATAAAACCCAAATAAAAACAAAACAGCCTCAAGCAAACAAAACAAACCCAGATTAATCCCAAATCAAACCTAGAATTCATTAAGTCCAAATCAAACCCAGAATTTATTAAACCCAAAACAAACAGCTTCAAGCAAACACTCCGTCGCAAATCAAACAGATTCAACAGCGTGATTGAGTACCCTTTTTGGAGCTGAGGAACCGTTGAAAATTGCTCTTTGAAATGTTTACATAAAAAACAAGCTTCAACAGCGTTAATTAAACCCAATCAAACCCAGAATTCATTAAACCGAAATCAAACCCAAAATTACTTAAACCCACACCGATCTTCAATCGCAAACAAAACAAAAACAATACTTGGAGGAGTTTGACGATGCCGCCCAAGACGAAGTGGAAAAGGTTGGAGAAAGGGAAGTGTGATTTCTCCGACGTGGACGAGGACGACTCGACCTCCGATACCACGCAGTCGACGCGTATGAGGACGTTCTCCACCTGGGGACCAGCGACTGGAATCGACAGCAGACGACGCAGCACCGGCCCAGGGCTTCCACGTCGGTGATGTGGAGGGAGTCTGGTAGGCGGTCGAGGAGGTCTAATGGTTCCGGGAAGATTTCGAGCTGAGATCTGGCAAGAGAGAGAGAGAGAGAGACAGTGAGAAGGAAGAGGTAAGAGAGAAGAGAGAAGAGAGAGAGATGGAGAGTTGAGATGGTAGAGAGGGACGACGGATGGGGAGGATTTGAGTGGAATTAGGTTTTTTATATTTAAAGTCCCAGACATTTACCTAAATGCCCTTACACCCTAACGGATCTGTCATCTTTTTGGACGGAATTTACTAACCATTACACATTAATAATTCGGTTTTTTCGGTTAATAGATTCAAAATCGGAGTGATTTGATATTATTTTTAATTTTAGGGGTAAGAAAATAATAATCCAAATTTTTAATGTCAAATTTTAATTGTTACATACACATAATATATGAGAATTAAGATCCATTAATTTATACAAAAATAAAATGTATAAAAAATAACTTAAACTTATAATATTTTTCTCCTTCTTTACGAATATATATATTTTAATTTCCTTTGTTCTCTATCCTTTTCCCTTCATATTTTTGACATATTCTCTCTTTTAAACTTTTTATCTTTCAGTTTGAGCAATAATTGCAATGTTCAATATTAGTGGTAGAGCACACTACTATTAATTATTTAGACATGTACTTACAAACTTAATACTTTTAGGTCTAATGTTTTTGACTAAGATAACATTAAAACTCATTTCATTAGGAGATTTTAAGTTTGAATCATATCATGTGAATTTTATATTTATGTCTAAATCAATGAATTTGTACATCTGTTTAGTCCTTATGATATTGATGTTTTATTTAACCAGTTGTGAACTTTTTTTTTTTTTTTCACTAAAATAGCATTGATGTTTTTGTCCTTGTGTCAGAGCTTAATACTATCAATTATTTAGACATGTACTTACAAACTTAATACTTTTAGGTCTAATGTTTTTTACTAAGATAGCATTGAAACTCATTTCACTAGGAGATTTTAAGTTTGAATCCTATCCTATAAATTTTATATTTATATCTAAATAAATGAATTTGTATGTAGTTTTAGTTCTTGTGATTTAGATGTTTTATTGAATTACATGTGAACTTATTATTATTATTATTTTTTGAAGCTAACACCAAATAAGTCAAAGACTAATGGAATCTGCCAAACTCAAATAGTAGTTGCGTAGTCTAGAAATCTATTTTCATGAATGAGAGATAACCAATCTAAAATAAGTAAAGTAAGAAAATTACCTATACAAATTAGGATGTAAAAAAAAACACACACACACACACACAATCCTTTGAGACAACTTTGGGATTAATTTTAAAACCCGTTTCAAAAATGGGTAGGTGTGGGGATAGCTATGCCAGCCCCAAACTTGTTTTTTATTTATTTACGTATTAATTATTGAGTGTTTAAATTATATTTGCTAAATTAAAAAAAAAAAGCTATATTTGGTATGTTTGAGCTTCTTTAAAATATAATAATGTCTTTTATAAGAAATAACTATTGAATATACAAATTTTTTGTAATATTTCATGTAGAAAAGAATAACTGTGGTAGATATGGATTAGTTGCAAGGGCTAGATGGATCATGCGATCATCTCCTCTTGCCCCAAAAAATCCCTTCACTGACCTAAGGTATGCAATTGTTGGGTTTGGGGCAAGTTTAGGGGCAAATGTTTATTTTGGAATCAAGGTTAGGAATTGCTAACCCTAAACCTACTCGATTGACATCCTTACACACAATCTATAACATGTGCTTTGTGGGAAATGAACTCCCAACCTCTTTGAGGATAGGGAGTTAACTAACAATTAGAATATAAAAGGTAATATTAATTGATATGTTATTGTGTTATTTATTACTTTAAATAGATTATATTTCCCTTTCTTAAACTATTGCAATTAATTCAAAGCTTGGAAAGAGGGTTTTGTCTCAAACAACATTCACAATGGTATAAATATAAAGGGTATACCACTAGGTCAACTCTTTTTTTAATTTCTAACTTGTTCACATATTGAAATTTATATCCGTTACTCTTATCTCTTCAATAAGTTATGTTTCCTTGGACACCATTTTTATATGATTTAATTGCTAAAAAAAAATTCTCCTTTGAGTACTATAAGTAGTAAGACTATTAAAAGAGATCTATAATCTATCATAACATTATAATGTAAACAATATTCCTCTCTTTGTCCTACATCATATATTAAAGGGAGGCTTATATTGTGATAATTTTCCTTTTAATGTGTAATCATCATTGTCATCGAAGAGATAAGGGCATGAAGAAAAAATGTGTATAGTTTAATTTATATAGTCTCAAATACATAAAAGTTAATCATCATTTTTAATGTAATATTGCCAACTTGTAGTTTTGTTTCATGGCAGGTGACTGGTACAAGGGAGATGTGATGGCCATACTTAAAGAAGCGCTTTATACTGGTGGGAGGCCTCATATATCAGACGCCCACACTATAAATGGCCAACCAGGAGACTTCTACCCATGCTCCAAAGGTAGTGAAAAACCATTTACAATTCTTAAATAATTTCATTCCAAATATTATATATTATATATACTTCAAACTTTATTTAAAAGAAAATAATCATTGTAAATCTTTATTGAAAAGTCAAAAACTATTACAAGCATTGTTCACAAATGTCAAAACATTACTTTTGATGTTTTGCATAAAATTTATCAAGACTCTTCTCTATCTTAAAATAACAAATTACCTCATTTGATGTTCATAAGATTTATAGGTACTATTCCAATAAAAGAGATCTTTGTATCTTTCTCAAAATAGTATACATACATACATACATATATGTGTGTGTCTATATATATATATGTAATTAATTATAGAGTTATTATTATTTTATTCTTAGAATTAAAAATAATATTAAATCATCTTTGGTTTTAAAAATAATAATTAAAATGGCCTAACTATTAATTAGTATAGTAATTCGTTAAAGAATTAATAAACCTATCAGAGGGTAAAAAGGTAATTAGCAATTGATACGGACAGCTCCATTGAATAGAATAAATTAAGGGAAAAAAAATTTCATGCTCTCACCTGCCGCCATTACTCTCTCCCATCACCATTACTCTCTCTCTCTCTTTCATCTCACCCAACAACCATCACCATTCAACTTCACCACCATCAAAACCTAACTCCATCACCACTCAACTCAACACACCAGCCACCCACCGCCGCTCCCCTCTTACGCCTCCGCCGATCTTCTTGGACCAATGCCAACCGCCGCCGAGCTCCCAACCACCACCGTTACTCTCTCTCTCTCTCTCTTTTATCTCACCCAACGACCATCACCATTCAACTTCATCACCACCCACCTACGCGCCCACTATTAAAACCTAGCTCCATCACCACCTAACTCAACACACCACCCACCTACCCACCCACTATTAAAACATAGCTCCATCACCACCTAACTCAACACACCACCCACCGCTGCTCTCTTCTTATGTCGCCGTCGAGCTTCTTGGATCACCGCCGCCGAGCTTTTTGGAATCGGTCAGAACAGTGCCAGTCACTGATGGATCAATGCGGAGGTGATCGAACGAAATACGAGGAGATGCAGAGGAATCGGTCGGAGGAGGCAGCCGGTGGTGATGGACCAGTGCGGAGCTTTTTGGTTTGACAATGGACTATTTATGGTGATTTTTTTTGTTCGTATTGGGTTTGAGTTGTTGGTTTGGTCTGGATTTTTAAATTGATAATAGACTGTTTATGGTGATTTTTTGGTTGTTATTGGATTTTTGGTCTGTGACAATGGACTGTTTGAGTTTGATTTAGATTTTATTCTAGACTTACTGTTTATATTTATTGATTCTTCAACAAACCCAGGTGTCTGGGGTAATTCTTCAGTTTTTTAATTTTTTAATTTTCTAATTTGTCAAATTTTTTATTTTAAATTTTTTGGATTTTGATTCTGGAGGATGATGTTGATTGAAAATTCAAACAGTTGATGATGATTTTACTGGATTATATTTTACTGATTGAATATATTTTTCAAATTAATCTGATGGAATTTGTTTAATTTTTTTAAAACTAATCTCCGGTAAAGATGCGATGGAAATTTTTTTTTTTTTTTATTTAATTTATTTAATTTTTATTTATTAATAATTTTTTTTTTTATTACTTAAAATTATTTTTTTTTTTTTTTTTATAAATTTAATTGTAAATTCTGAACATTTTTATTTTTCTAAATTTTTTTTATCTTGATTATGAAAGGGTAGTTTAGTAATTGATTAATTTTTTGTTTTTTGTTTTTTAATTTTTCCATATAGTAAGGTTGTTTTAGTTTTACATTATTTTTGTCATAAAACCATGAAACTTTCCTATACCAATTGTGGTTGATGTTAGTGGGGTTTTTGGCTAATATTTTAAAATATTAGGGTAAAATAAGATTATTTGCCTTAATTATATATACAATCAGGGGTGTTTTAGATTTTTCCTTAATTATATATACAATAAGCTTTTTTGTAATTATTCAACTTCTATTGATAAGAGAATTGATTTGGAAATTTGTCAATATGTCATAATATGATGTTGCAGGGACAACATACCATTTGAAGGTTAAACCAAATAAGACCTATATGCTTCGAATCATAAATGCAGTTATGAACGAAAATATGTTCTTTGCTATAGCGAACCACACTCTCACAGTTGTAGGGCAAGATGGAGCATACCTGAAACCATTAGCCACAGATTACATATCAACAGTTCCAGGACAAACAATGGACGTTTTGGTCACTACCAATCAGGAGCCTGGGCTTTATTACATGATTGCGTCTCCTTTGTACGATGGCTTTTCTGTTCCGTTTGACAACACAACCACCACAGCAATTCTTCAATACGAAGGCGATTACTCTCCTTTTTCTTCTCCTGCATTCCAATTTCTTCCCGGTTGCAATGACACTGGAGCTGCAGTAAAGTTTGCACAAGAATTAAGAAGCTTAGCCGATGAACAATATCCAATATATGTGCCAAAAAATATCACTACAAGTATGCTCATAACGACTAATGTGAATCACATACCATGCCCCAGTAAAACCAATAAATCATCCTGTGTAGCACGTGGTGATCGACTTTCTTCAAGCTTGAACAATTTACTTTTATCACTCCTTCTGTCGACATTCTGCAAGCGTACACCAGGTAATCTTAATTCATTTGCAAAATACTTTTTATCCATTAGATTTTGATTTTAAAAACTGAAAATTAAAATTTTTACAAAAGCAAATAGGTTAGCAGACTCTCTATTAGCTATGCTAAATTTGGTTTTATTTATCTGGCTTAACACATATATTTGGTTTCAAAACTTGAAATTAAAAATTTTAAAGACGAAAAAGTTAACACTTAAGATTTGGTGCAGGAATTTAAGCGACGTTTACACCACAGATTTCCCGGATATGCCATACAAGATGTATAACTTCACAGCGCCGGAAGGGAATGCCTCGTATTACACAACACCGGGGACAAGAGTGAAGATGCTAAATTATGGTGAAGAAGTTCAAATTGTGTTTCAAGACACTAGTATTGTGAGTCCTGAAAGTCATCCAATGCATTTGCACGGTTACAGCTTCTACGTGGTCGGGATGGGTTTTGGGAATTTCGATGATGAGTCTGATCCATTGTCATTTAACTTGGTCGATCCACCCAAAGTCAACACTGTTATTGTTCCTTTTTCGGGATGGACTGCTATACGATTTGTTGCTGATAATCCTGGTAGCATTTCTTTCCTCATTTTCTGCTTACAATATTATGATACATATATTATATATATTAATGCATGACTCATCATATGCATTACGAAGTCACTAATTTCTTTATTTAAATTTTTTAGGAACCTGGTTGATGCATTGTCATCTGGAATCGCATTTGACATGGGGCATGAACACAGTTTTCATCGTTAAAAATGGACCTTCTAGTGATACCAGCATTCTCTCACGTCCCTCCTACATGCCTTCCTGTTCTTAGGTCTTAGTTATGTCCTACTTTCTTTTTCTTTCTAAGCTTTCTTTGTAATGTCTTAATGTAAAACCGTTTGTTTTTACATTTATGCCCATATTATATGTATGCACTTTAGGTATTAAAACTTAATATTAGTTGTATGGACTGTGGAATGTGGTTTAAATGTTTCTTTTCTAGTGATTTTACTATAGGTGGGAAAAAATGGGGAACCAAATCGAAAATATCAATTTTCCTTTTATATCTGGTTCGGTTCAGTTTTTGATATCAAAAACCAAATTTTTACGATTTTGATTGGATTTTAAATTGAAAAAACCAACTCGAACCAAAAATTTTGTTTTAAAAAAAATGTATAAAAGTCGGCTCACAGTCAAACCCTAAACGTTCTTTTATTACTTTCTTATTCTTATACTTTCTCTTTTCCTACTTACTGCTGCCAATGTAAAAACCACCAACTCTTCTCTACTTTTCCAATATCTCTAAAGTAGGTAATCTTCATTGCTTCCTTCATTATTCTTATGTTCGACAGTATGAGTTTGATTTAAAAGAGATGTCTTTTGGATTTGAGTTTAAATGTCTTCATAGATTCTTGACAAATTTCTAGCCAGTGTCATGGTCTGGGTGTCCAGACTTGTGTTGATGGCAGTTTCTATTGTGGCCACTTCAAGTGTACCATGAAGCATGGCCTTGCTATTTACAATTTGAGGTTCGTGATTAATTACTGATTTGTTATTTACCTTTTAATTGAATTACTTTTATATATGGGCAAATTATTTGTGGAAGCATATTTGATGTTTTGGATTAAGAAACTATGTTATTGATTATTAAATTGATTGGTTTGTAGAAATGGCGATAGATATGTTGGAGAATATTTTGGAGACAAAATCCATGGTTTTGGTGTTTATCACTTTGCTAACGGTCACTGTTAATAGGGTTCTTCAAATGAAGTGCGTAAGCAAGGGCATGACATGTACACATTCCGCAATGGTGATGCAAGATATAATGAATGGGATGGTGCATGGCACACTTAGTATTCATCTACCCCCACAAACAGATGCAATCCTTAAGCAGTTCAGGTCATGTATCTCACACCCTCCAAACCAAATGGCTCGAATCGAATCAAATTGAATTAGATCAGTTTAGCTTATGCATTATATTCGGTTCGATTCGATTTGTAATTTCAAAATCAAAATTGATTCAGTTCGGTTCAGTTTTACCCAAAGCCTAAATGAACTAGATTTTACTTTGAGAGTAAATTACATTTTCCCTTTTAAGTGAAGAATTAAGGGTGGATTGCTTGTTGCTCAACTTTTATTTGTTCACTTGTGCCTGTCAATTTGTTCACTTATAAACTTGACAATATTAAGTAAGGATAATCCTTGTTTCCCCTTGTAGTTTGATGTAATAACAAAAAAAACTCAATTTTTGAGAAATCGTTAAAAACCCTCTTATTGATTTACGAAATAAATAAAATATCTCTGTAGTTTATAGAAATAGCTAAAAAACCCATACTGTCAAAGTTGACATTAAAAATGAAGGTTTGACCATTACTATGGAGGGCAAAATTGTCAAAGTAAAATAAAATAAATAACAAAATAATTTAATTAATAAAATTTAAAAAAAATGAAAAGACAGCAAATTGACATCTAATCGGAAAATGAAAGTAAAAATTATACAAAAATTAATAAAAATTAAAATTTAATTATAAAATAAATATTTAAATTGAAGGATTGGGATCTCCACCAGTCCAATACCTAATAGCCACTAGGTCAACATCTAACACCCACTAGTTTAACACTTAATACCCACCAATTTAACTTCCTCTCCGGCATCGACGAGAGCATCCATCTTCTTCTTCGAATACCTACCCATTATCGATGACGACGATGAAGATCTTTATCGTGGAGACCAATGTTGGAAACCTAGACTCTACCAAGGAGACTATCTCTGATCTCCTTGGTGATGGAGACCAAATCTGGTATCCATAGTTAAGGTAACCAGATCTTATCTCCATTGGTTTGGAGACCCCTAATCTCCGACAAATGAGACCCAATGGTATGCATTTTTTTAGTTTTTTTTTTTTTTTTCCAAATTTTTTTAAATGATTGATGATGATGATGATCATGTGTTGATGTTGCTGATTGTGAACTGACGATAGTGATGATAGGTTGATCTTATAATGATGGTGATTAATAGGTTGATGATTGTCGGTTGATATAGTGGATTGAAGATGATAATTTAGAGTCTCCTAAACCAAAGAATGAAGAGAAAGAACTATGTCCATTCTTCAATTTATAAAAAAAAAAAAATTCAAATCCAATCTGGTCTCCAAATCTTATTTCTTGTTATTGTTGATTTATTGTTTGTTGATAAAGATTGAAGAAGAATAAGATATAAGATTGGATCTCGCCATCCATCGAGATTGATGGGTGGTGGAGATCCAAATCTCCATTTTTTTTTTTTAATTTTAATTCATAAGAAGGTTTTTAATTACTTTTTTTAACTTTTATTTTTTCTTTCAATTATTTTATCACATTTTAATAATTTTTAATGTTATTATAGTAAATATCTTAAAGGTAAGTGGATCCTTTTACCCTCTACTAACATTTTTGGTAAAATACAAAAGTAAGGAATAAAATGGGATTTCAAGAAACTATAAGAGATAATTAACGACTACGTCATCCCCACTATGTGTTAAAATGATATGTTTTATAAGAAAATATTATATTTGTTAAAAAAAAAAAAATGTTCTACTTGGAGTGAACATAGTGCTATAGAGAGGTGAAAATATAGTCACTCTTTGTTGCACCTGTTTGAACACCAATTAATGCCCCAGGTCCATCACATTTGGGCCAGCCTGCTTAATCCTACAGAGTCACAATATTTGCACCCCAAAAAACTATATATAATGCCTTTTTTGTGTATACACGGCATTAGAATTGTTAAAAGATCATATCTTATAAGCACACCTTATATATTATCAATTGAATTAAATTACAAATTAACTATCTGGTTTCAAAATATTGTCATACAGAGCAAACTTTTTATTTAAATTACAATTTAGTTACCTATTATCACACTAAAATTGTTAAAGTTAATGATTCACATGGCAAATTGGTGCAATGACAATAATGCCCATGATGCTTGAAAAAGTGGGTGTTTGACTTATTTGACCACATATATAATTAAAAAAAAATTAAAAATAAAAGTGTTTTGAAAAAAATTAAAAATAAAATGATCTCGATCTTCGATTCTATGATAGATGATAGAGATACATTTAAAAATGGGCTTTAAAAAGCACTTGAAATAATTTTTTTTTTTTTTAAAAAAAATTAAAGGTGTGTTGGATTCATCTCCAAGCGATAGAGATCTACACTTGGATTTCTATTACTGATGGTGATGTAGGTCTCCATTGTGCGGATGGAGACCCAATTGAGTTTCCATGTTTGCAATATCGAAAACCAAAAACCATGAATTTCCTCTTACCCGCCTAACTCAAAGAAAGAAAACCAAAAACCCCAGAAAGAGTTCTAACTTGGCCAAACATCACAAAGAAAATGAGGGTTGACTAAATCTCTCCTTTATGATTGTTACTCATTAGTTTCTTTCTTTATAGATTTTCTTTTGTGAAAAGAAAAATGAATTGATTCTTCTACGATTGTGCCAACACACGGTTTCTAATGAATAATTATAACGAGAAAGGTTGGGTGGTGAAGAATATGAAATCAAAAAGGATCATATCATGTCATACATCAAGTAAGATTTGATCTTATCTTATCTTGAATTACTAAGTTATCATTACTAGCTAGCATCAATCGGATACGTTTTTGTTTAGAAAAATTTGGTAAATTTCGTGTTTTTGCTTTAACCTAAAATCAATATTTCCTTCAATACATTAGATCAAGTTTCTGGCTTTTTTTTTTTTGGGGGGGGGGGGAAGCCGGCGGCGGGGGACTAACATTCAAACTCTTTGATATCACGATCTTTGGATTGCACTATGTTCATCTCAGTTTTACAATACAATACAAAATTACTATATTTTTATTTTCATTTCCTGCCAACCCAAATAGTTTTTATAAACAAAAATTAAGAGGGAAGAACAATAGAAACTAATATTTTACAACAAAAATAAATAAATAAATTAGGAATCATACAATTTAATGGAGAACTCAGATCTTGGTCTAAGTAAAAAATTGTTAAAACATTGATCATATGATATCAGTCTTCAAGTGTAGTGGTCAAAAAATTTTTGTGATATATTAGCCCAGCATATCGATTGGCCCAAGCTAATGGCCCAAGTGGATAGCCCAGAAACTTGGTTGATTTAGCTCAAATAAGTTATAATTTCAAGTTATGATTGTTCTTAATGCATTGTAACAGAAAAGATATTAAACCCTATAACCGACATGTCATAAATCATACTATTAAACTCTGTAACCGACATGTCATAAACTATACTATTAAATCCTATAACTGATATATCATAAATCATACCATTAAACCTTGTAACCGACATGTTATTAACCATAACATTAAGTTTTGTAACCGACAAGTCATTAACCATGACAATAAGTACTCATGACACCACCTCTACCTATAAATAGAGGTTTCACCAAGAGGAAGAGTCATCCCACCTTTCTTGCTCCTCTCTTGCAAGTCACTTGAGGTTTTTTCTTCTTTTTTCTTGTGTTCTCATTTTTCTACTCCAGATTTAGTGTTCCTCTGTGATAGATTCAATATAGTGGTATGGAAGTGCATGTCTAGAAAAGGTCTGGCTAAGGAAAGATTTGGTATTTAACAGGTCCGTTGTGATCGACCTCTCTTTCTTGGAAACTTACCTGATGTATTATTCATAACTCACTTACACTGTTATATTATATGAGGTTTTGCCTACTGACACTCAATATCTCTATGCTTTTATTCCGTCCAGTCTTCAAATCAAGACGGTCAAGACTCTGATAGTCTTCCGTCCTTATCCTTCTCCGGCACACTCCTTCCAATCTGATGACATTTTACCTTTACTGCATTCGTATATTTTATAATCAGTTTACTGACTTGAGTGTCGGAGTGTCTTCGGCCGGCACCTCACCGGTGTCAAGATCACTCACATTCTCTTCATTTGATTTGTGCAGGACACAGGTTGTTAGGTTTCAAGAAAATTGACCGATGAGGCTCGCTCAAAGTCAACATACCGTAGAATTCACCCACTACAGTTTGACGCCGTCTGTGGGGAGAATCTAGCAACCCAATCTAGTGCAAGTCAAATCACTTTATGTAGCATAATGACAAATATATCTTAAAAATCTCCGAATCACTTACAAAAGGTGATACTCTTTCCTTTAATTGGTTTTACGTTTGAACTACATGATGTCTAAAGTCAAAACACTGTCTTAGTTCTACTACTAAAAAATTATTCTATGTGCATTCGAAAAATTAAATCTAACATCTTGAACTCCCAGATCATGCATGTGATTGTTCAACCGTATCTGACCTCAACATTATACTTTTGAAAGAGGTTTTGCAAATAGTCTATAGCTTCTATGTTAAAGTTTAGTTTTTACGTTAAGACTTCTAACTAAGTTACCTTTTTTGGACTGTTTTTGTTAAGTCCTATTTTTATATTACAAATACTATAATGAACTTGATTCTCTGATTATTCCACATCTATTTGATATGTTTAGGATTTTTCATTTTTGTGAGATATTATTGCATATAATTTTATTGAATGGAGGGTTTTCCTCTTTAGTCTTTCATAAATCACACTAAACAAAGCTAAACATGTCTTTTTTATGTTTCAGAGTAATAATATGCCACAATAAGTTGTAAGTTAATATTTGTGGACCTTACTCTTTAATGGCATTCTACCTAAAAATTCTCTGTTTCCTATAGATTTATCAATGCATTAAAACCTTATGTTATCATTGTCATTGCCATCAAACTTTATTGCCATTGTCATTAATTCTCAAAGATGCAGTGTCAATTATTCAATGATAAATTCGTAAGGCAAGAATTATATACTTGATTTCTGTTTAGGTTCTTATAGCCCTTTGAAAGATTCTTTGAATGAATAAGCTTTTGAAAATTTAGTTTGTTTTGTCAACAAATGTATCTTTTTATGAATTATGAATTATTCTCCTATTGAGAACTACTGTTTAGCTATAGTACAATGGATTATTGGTCACACCAACATGGATCACTTTGTGTTTGCATTTCCGCGGCATTGCTCTGGTATGACTATAAACTTTCTCCTGGTATTTAATAATAATATTATAAAAGGAAACTAGATCTAACATAACACAATCGAATTACAAAAGTTTAACTACATACTTTAAGTATGTAGTAAAATGGAAGTATAATTAATATTAATTATACACAATATTTTTTAATTTCAAAATCCTTAATAATATCTTTTGCATGAGAAATGAGAAGATATACTACCGCATTGATTTGCTACAAATTTTTTGCATGATAAAAACAATCATCTATAGATTTATAAAACAATGAGATTACATATAAAAGAAGTTCACCAATTGATTTCTCCACCTGCACAGTAGTGCTAAGTTGACTACATTTAATAAATATGTATATATATTTTTTCATTTGAAATTCGGTCTACGGGACTTCATTGGGGACAGGTATATCAACTCTCGGATTTCAGTTAGTTCCACCTTGATGACTAGTAAATCCTGTGTTAGTCGAAGCAATTAGACTCCAAAAAGATCTTGTTAAAAATACGATAGTCGACCGCATGCTTCTGAATGACTTATATTCAATAATGTAACATCATGAACATCTCAAAAGTTATGTTCAACGATACGACAAGAAAAATCGAACAACAAGAAAAAGGTATCAACACTAAAATTTAATATCTTTATTGTAATATATGTTTTTCAGAAAAAGATTGCTCTACAGCCCTGAACAGTACAAAGAATTAAGTGCCCCCTGAAAATTATGGAAAGCGTGTTTGCTAAAGCATGGACACAAATTAAAAATGGGATGTCTCAAAACATCAATCAAAAGAATCAAATGACCGAAGAGGAAAAAAAATCTAGTCAACTAGACAATAAAACAACTCAAGTGGCTCTTATAGAATAATCATCTCTTCTAATTGACGTTTGGATTCGACCAGCCTGAAGAGAAATAGGAGAGTAATCGAGTTCACAGATATTGGATCCTACATGCAAGCTGGGGACATTCGGTAAGATTCATAATTTGAAATTCTTATATTTCCAGCAGTTACTAACTCAAGCTTTGAGGGATTCTTGACAACATTGAGGATCACTCTAACAATTTATGATATGGAGTCATGCGAAGTATAAGCCTAAATACATTAACACTTCAAGCAATTCAACTCCGAAGAGATTATTTCTAAGTTTCTCAGGGGAATTAGCATTTTGTAAGTAAATACTCATTTTTCCTTATCAATTTTTATCTCATTGGGTTTTGCTAACAAAGTTTTTAGTAAGGTCTACCAAGAGGGCTCATCGAATAGAGGTCAAGCCTTATTCTTGTCTGAATGCACCATAGTCAATAAGATTTTGGCCCCGACCAATAGTTTTTCAATAATGAGTCCATTATGACGAACAACTTGTGGTTCAAGAAGAACAAATCAGCATCTAGCCTTCACCATACAAACAAGTTAATGGTTCATGAGGACATGGCAACACTTAGCTCATGTCATGTATTTTCAAAAGTCGTTCCTCGTAAACGCACTTTCAAAAGTCGTTTCCTGTAGAATGCATTTTCAAAATTCATTCCCTACGAACGCATCTTCAAAAGCCGTTCATTCTGGATGCATTCTCAAAAGTCGTTTGTTCCGGATGCATTTTCAAAAGCTGTTCGACTCGAACGCATTTTCAAAAGTCGTTCGCTTCGGACGCATTTTTAAAAGTTGTTCAACCCAAATGTATTTTCAAAAGTCATTCACTTCGAACGCATTTTCAAAAGCCGTTCGTTCTGGACGCCATTCTCAAAAGTCGTTCGATCCGAACATAATTTCAAAATTTATTTGCTCCGGACGCATTCTCAAAAGCCGTTCATTCTGGACACATTTTCAAAAGCCGTTCAACCCGAACGCATTTTTGAAAGTCGTTCGCATTAACACAAAAGTCGAACACATTCAAATTATAATGTTCAAATAATAAACAAATTTTCAACTAATCAAGCACATAAAAAGTGCCTTAGAAAAAAAAATATATATATATATATATTGTTCAATTACTTTTCAGATTACAAGTATTCAACAATTCAAAAAGCAGCGGATGTAGAACACTACTGGGACACATATTCGTTAATTAAAGCGACGCCTATCACAATGACTAGTGTAATTGCCGCCATCCACAGTAAGTGCTTATTCTTCAACATTTTGTATCCTAGATTCATGAGATTGATCGACATGATAGTACATACGGTTTAATGTTACCTTCGACTACCCAACTATGACATTAGATCACTAATCAAGTTTCAAGTTAGTTACTAGAACTTCCACTCCTTCGATCAACTATATCGACCGAAGCAATGAGGGACAAACTGTAGTGGTCAAAATTTTTTTGTGATATATTAGTCAACATATCGATTGGCCCAAGCTAATGGCCCAAATGGATAGTCCAGAAATTTGGTTGATTTAGCTCAAATAAGTTATAATTTTAAGTTATGATTGCTCTTAATGCATTATAACGGATATTAAACCCTATAACCAACATGTCATAAACCATACTATTAAACCCTGTAACTGACATGTTATAAACTATATTATTAAATCCTGTAACTGACATATCATAAATTATATCATTAAAACCTGTAACCGACATATTATAAATCATACCATTAAACCTTGTAACCGACATGTCATTAATCATATCATTAAGTTTTATAACCGACAAGTCATTAACCATGGCAATAAGTACTCATGGCACCACCTCCACCTATAAATAGAGGTTTCACCAAGAAGAAGAGTCATCCCACCTTTCTTGCTCCTCTCTTGCAAGTCATTTGAGGTTTTTCTTCTTTTCTCTTGTGTTCTCATTTTTCTACTCCAGATTTAGTGTTCCTCTACGATAGATTCAGTATAGTGGTGTGGAAGTGCATGTCTAGGAAAGGTCCGGTTAATGAAAGATTTGATATTTAACGGGTCCGTTGTGACCGACCTCTCTTTCTTGAGAACTTACCTGATGTATTATTCACAACCCACTTACACTGTTTTATTATATGAGGTTTTGCCTACTGACACTCAATATTTCTGTGCTCTTATTCCCTCCAGTCTTCAAATCAAGGCGGTCAAGACTCCGATAGTCTTCCGTCCTTCTCATTCTCCTTCTCGGGCACACTCCTTCCAATCTGACAACACTTTACCCTTACTGCATTCGTATATTTTACAATGAGTTTACTGACTTGAGCATTGAAGTGTCTTCGGTCAGCACCCAACCGATGTCAAGATCACCCTCGTTATTTTTATTTGATTTGTGCAGGACACAGGTTGCTAGGTTCCAAGAAAGTTGACCGAGGAGGCTCACTCAAAGTTAACATACAATAGAATTCACCCACTACACCAAGCAAGAATATATGAATTGTAAACTGAAACAAACCATTGTTAGAAACTACTTCTAGATAACATATTATGAAATAATTGGAATAAATAAAAATACAATGACAAAAATATAAAATTAGAGAAGAAAGAAAGTGAAGAATAGATCCTTTATTCATCGCTTTTCATTATATGTTTTACAACGATTCTAAAAAATTCAAGGGATACTATCAAAATACCCCTAAAAACCAAAATAATTCAAAACAATAACTGATTTTCTAAGTATTAATTGAAAAACCAAAGACGGTAGTGGGATGGTAATTTCTGTTCATAACTTGACGAAACCATTAGGTAATGAGGGTATTAACCTCAATGTCTTTAAAATGCTGAATTGGCGACTGTTGGTGTCAATTTAATAATAGAATAATGTTAAAAGCATCTTCAATGCTCTCATATTGGATAGTAAAAAAATTACATGTCATATAAGATGAATGGACATTGAGTTAAAACAAAGCTCTCTAATACGTTTATCAATGTCAAGCTGAGGTAGCAAAAAAAAAAGGGAGAACTTCATTCTAGTCCCTATGTTTTTAAAAAACTTCTCGTTTTTAAATGTGAATCCATTTATAGTCTTTATGGTCCCTTACTTTTCAAAAACTCATCAAATTAGTCATTTTGTCATAATTTTTAATAAAAACATAGGGATCAAAATGAAGTTCTCTATATTAAACATAGGGACCAAAATGATGACGGAAGGACCAATTTGATGAATTTTTAAAAAGTGAAGGATCATGAAGACTATAAATGGATTCGCATTTAAAAACGAGAAGTTTTTTAAAAACATAGGGACTAGAATGAAGTTCTCCCCCAAAAAAAAAAACACACATTGTCAACATGATTATTTATTTTTAAAGGGTGTATTAAACAGTCATTTCAACAAATCAATAATTTTTAATTCTAATTTTCAAATCCAATTAAAAGTAAAACAAAATAATAATAATAATAATAATAATAATAATAGAAGCATTAAATGAAAAATATGAAAATATTAAATTGAAATACATTGAGGCATTAAATGGAAATATATGAAAACATTAGTGAATAATTTTCCAATTTGAATGTCTATTAAATTATATATATATATATATATATCATATAGGAAGTAAATCCCTTGACATTGATGACATGTCACTTTTTTCAAAACACAATATATGAGAGCATTGGAGATGCTCTAAGTTTCCCAAATATTTTATTTAAATTCATGTCGAAATTATGTGACATATGAGTTATCAAGATTTTATTAATTATTACATCATCTCATGATCTACAAGATTTTGACAACTCATATGTCATATCATTTAGGCATGGATTTGGACAAAATATTTAGGAAGTCAAACATTATTCTTAATAATAATTTCAAATATTAATAAATTAAAAGCCTTTAATAAAAATAATTTTTTAATTTTCCCTCGCTCTCTCTCGCAAAGCATTTAATAAATACAATTTATTAATTTTCTCTTTTCCTTTCAAGAGTCACTGTATCTCTCACCATCTCTCAACTCACCATGGTTGATTCTTTCCCTCTTTCATTCATACTCCTTACAAAAGCCATGATAAGGAATGTAACAAGGAATTATCGACAAGGTGGGTTAGAACTTTTACAAAATTTGAACAACTTTTTTGTTGTTTTTATAGTATCTCAAAAATTCAATACATCTGCATTATCAATATTTAAATACATAAATAATATCCATCACAAATAGAGACTCTATCTCTCAACAAAACGATTATATAATATTTCAAATGCCATAAATACAAGATAAAATGCTTTACAAATTATACTTAGTTTAAAAGAAACACACAGTGTAAATAGAATAAAATCACTAAGTTGAATTCTACGATTTTTTAAAATATCAAACTTATCGATTATGACTTCTGGATTAATTGATTCAGCAATCTCTCTTTTAATATAGATAACCATGAAGTTTGTTAGAAATTCACTTTCCATCTTATTGTGAAATGATGTCTTAATAAGTTTCATTGCTGAAAAAGCTCATTCTACTGTTATTAGGGATACAGAAAGAGTCAATATTAAATGAATCAACTTGCAAAAAAAAAAATATATACATATATAAGCAACCTTTTCGTTAAATTAAACAATTATAAGATCTATCATATGTCAGATAATTTAATCAATAACCTATAAATTAATTAGATGAATAAAATTAAATTAATTAGTTTATCCCTAAATTTTCTATAACTAAAAGTATAGTTAGTGTCGACATTTGGAATTGGTCGACATGAAAATCTAAAGACCCAGACTACGATCGTGATAATAAATGGTATTTAATATAATTTAAGGTAGGTAAATAGCAATAAAGGGGATTAAATATTGGTTAAGGTAGATTTATAATAATGAAAAAAATAGTTAATGATAAAAGAAGAGAGAAAGAAGAATGCAAAGACAAAATTTTTCATGGTTCGACGAGTGCGCCTACGTCCACGGGTCATTCTGAATTGATTTTGACAGAGTGACAGTAATACTAGTGTAAGACTTATTTTTACAATGAAAATTTCCCCTTATTTATAGAGAATGAGAGATACAATGAAGTGTTTTACACACTTTAAAATCATCATCATTCTCACCTAATCTAATTTTGGTCATACAACGTTTATTGCTATTACAATGATTATTCTTACATGCCCATGCTTGCATTAAAGGCTTCAGTAAAGTCTTCTCTGTAATAAATGTATAGCCAGCGCATTAAATGCCTCTCGGGAACTGTAGATATTGAGTCGGCATGAAATCAAGGAATTAGGTTGATCCGGTGCCTGCCTCTCAAGACGTTGCCTGGTGCGAGCTCATCGACCTGATTACTTATACGAGCTGAAGAGATGTTGAGGTGGATTGACATAAACACGAGTTGGAAGTGTGCTAAGACAGACTTAGCATGGTGCGAGTTCGAGAGTTTGGTGAGCTCATCATCACGACCTGAAGGCTGGGCTCCTTGGGTGTCTCGGTACTGTACCCATTTTTTGGGCCTTTAGCAGCCTCTTTTATCTGTGTCAAGAAAACGGGTATAACAGTTAGCCTAAAATTTTAATCAATATAATCAATTTATATAAACGATTAAAATTCATAACAAAATAAACTAACAATGATAATATCTAAATTTTCCTTAATTAAAAATTATAGTAACCAAAATTTTTAAACAAAATAATCATTCAAATTTATAAATTTCATAAAATAACATACATAATCTGGAGATCAATTGATATAAACAAAAAAAAGAGACCAATTTTTTATGTTGACACAAAGATGGAATGAATCAAGTCTAATAATGTAAATCAATAATCAAAATTAGTACAAATTTTAATATTAAATAAAATAATTAAATATATAGAATTTTTAAAATTATACCTAATATGGAGAAAGGAGTCAACAAAAGTTATCTTTTGTTTGTTTCCATATTGTGTTGAAGTGAATAAAAAAGAAAACACAAAACAAAGGAAATTGAAATGGTATGGAAGTAGAATCACAACAAATGAGGGGCAAAAGCAAGATTCAAGAAGTCAATGACCATTGACCAATCAAAATAAATGGACCCAGGTAAATAGGTGTTGGGCTTAGCTGCTAGAGAAAGTGACGTATGGATGGTGATCGGTGAAATTCACGAGACAAGCCTAGAACATGGAGTGGTGTACTTAAAAAAAAAAAAAAAGAAAGGGTAATATGGAGTGGTGTGTTGTTAGCTGTGGAGTGGCTATCAAGGAGGAGACAATTTAAAAAATTTTATCAAGAGCCCTGCTGTCAGTCTTTGCAATTGGGCCAGCTAGCATGCATTAGGCCAGCTAGTCTTTGAAAAAATTTTGTAGTATAGTGTAAGCCTGAAAGGTAATTTAGTAATATTGTTAAAATGTTTTCAACAAGCCCAAACAAAGTTCCATCCCTGGCCATGACCGATGCTTGTTCTAACTCAACCTATTCCACACCCAATCCCTTAACCATCAACCCTTTACCTACATGGAATAAGATCCGGCAATCAGCGCCAGAGGAGGGGAAAATACAAAGATGATCGGTGGCCTCCTTGATGGTGCCAACTAGGAGTGAGAAGATGGAGGGGGATCAATGTTCTTTTACTACTAGTGGTAGTGTTGGTTGGGTATTTACACGATTGAGACCCTTAGGTCTCCTTTGTTGAAGACCTTTAATCTTTGACAATGAAGTTCCAAGACTCTCCATCGCTTCATCAAAATTTTTTAGTTGATTATTTTTTTTACATTTTTTTTATGAAAAAAAAAATCATTTTTTCTGGGGTTTTGGTTTTGATGGGTTTGATTAAGGATTTTGACTATTTTATTATATGGCTTTGTTAGTTTTTTGTTTTTGTAATGATTTTTGTTTTTGTTATAGAAGTGATGTTGATGGTTGTTTATGGTTTTTTATTATTTGCAGTGATTATAGCTTTGACAGTGGAGTTAATACATGCACAACCCTAACTTTTAAAGATTAAGCGATCCCAGATAAAGTGTTTGATTCTTTTTATTTTGTGTGTGTGTGTGTGTGTGTATATATATATATATATATATATATATTTGTTTGAGTTTGGTTGTAGAGGAATTGATCAGTTTTTTTTTTTAATCTTCTTTTTGGTTTTTGATTGCAATGCTTGAACCCAAATCTTCTAGGTTTATTTTTTTTAATTTTTTAATTTACTATATTTATTTATTAGGATTAATATTAATTAATAATAATATTATTATTGTTTTTATTTTTTTTTTTTTTTTTTTTTTTTTTTTTTTTTCAAATTTTTAAATTTTAAATTTTTATTTATTTTAATTATTTTGGAGAGCATATTTGTCTTTTCATTTTTATTTTAATGGAAAAAGAGGTATTCCATTTTTTAATCAACAATATAGCAAGTGCATTTTCATATTTTCTATGAATTCTAACAAAACCACTTCACTTTTGAATGGAAACCGTTTTCCACTAATGTTTGGGTTTTTTACCAATATTTTAAAAAATTGGGGTTGACCATCATTAATTTCTATTCAAGGAGGTTTTTAATATTATCCCAAAATACAATAATGAGAGCCCTTATAATAACCTCTCAATTAAGTTGTAGTAGTTATGAAATGAAAACATATCATAATATTGAGATAATGATCATAAATAGAATAATAAAATATATGAAAAATAATGAAGCTAATAGGAAGGCTGACAAAAAAATCTTTGCTCCAAATACGAAGGTTATTATCATGATTGGATGACTATTCATTTTCATTTAAATCCATATATTAATAGCAGAAATTGATCATTAAAAGTTAATGTTGCCTAGTCACCACACGTTATATCAGGAGCTTTGACCAAATGGCGGAAAACACATAATTCAGCCGATGAGGACTGGTAGTTGCAATTTCAATTTTTAAAATCAATAAGAGACCGAAGTAGTAGCTAGATGAGGACTGGTAGTTGCAATTTCAATTTGTGATACCATATATGCTGCTAGTGTCAGATTTGGTAGTTGGCTGACTGTTAAGTGGTTGCTAGACTTAATAGTAGCTCTAAACTTGCAATTTATATCGTTTTGGTACAAATATTACAATATAAGCTCATGGGATCATAATTTTATGATCGAGTTTTCATCGTAATTTTACAAGCAAGAGAAGAAATCATGGGATCTCAGTTGACTTTGCTTATAGGGCTCTTTGGCCTCTTTCTTCTGCATAAGCTGGTGCCCTTTATCTTACAGTCTCAGACTCAACCAACAGTCTCCCATCAAAAGAATCAACCAGCAGTACACTACTATGACTTTGTTGTAAGTACTAAACCATGTCTTCATTTAATTTTATACATGCGTATACGTATACATATACACACATAGACATATATAATGGCTGATAGATTTATCCTTTTATTAATTTTAAGTTTCTATCTTTATTTTTATTAATATTTAATTTTTATTTTTATTTTTTTTGCTTTTTATTCAAACGTTTATCTGTTATTTCTTAGAATCTCTATTATAATAATACTAATAGATATCATGCACACCACTCCTTAGTGAGTATCTTAAAACATTTTTCTTTATCTTAAGAGATCAAACATTCAAGTTTCATTCATGTCCTAAAACAGAAAATGTGGATAGTTTTTCTCCTGTAATAATAATAATAATATATCATAAAATGTCATTTTTTAGTAAAAGTAGTTGAACACTTCCCTCTATTATAATAATAATATATATTATAAAACACCATTTTTTAATAAGAGTGTTTGAACATTTCTCTTTATCTTTAGAGATCAAAGATTTAAGTCTCATATTTATCTTAAAACACACATATTAGGTGGAATTTACTTGCTAGCTATAACTAAATTGAAACTTTACGTATGAGTATTGAAACAAACTTTTATAGGGGCAATATTAAACTATTTTTATATTTTAATATTAAAACTATTTTTTTTGAAATCATATTAAAACTAATTTTACATGTTAGTATTTTCACAAATTTTACATTCCAACCTAGATTTTTTAGGTGAAGCAACAAATCTAATACTTTCTCTCTCTTCCAATTCTATATAATTTTTCTAAATTTTTTTCTCTCTCTCACAATCAAAGATGGCAATTTTAATCACGAACCCACAAAGTTTCACCTGTAATAGGTGTAGATTAAATTAAATGGGTTGGTAGGTAAGTGTGGATGCTAAATTTAAGGCTTAAAATGTGTTTGGGTTTGGGTTTGGATGTGGGTACAGGAAAAAATATGCACCCAAACCAGTGAACCCGTAAAACTTAATGAAAAAAAATTGAAAAGGGAAATTATTATATTTCCTGCTGAGATTTGCAAATATATTATTTTGCCGCATGATCTAATGGTATTCTCCATTTGCCCCCTCTGTCAATTTAAAGTTGAAAATACATGCAAACCCTATTTTGTCCTTAAGCTTTTACTATTAAATAATGAAATGTAAAATATTAAAAATATAAAATAAAATAAAATACGTTATGGACATGCCATGTGGAATGCCCAACACCGCAAATCATCTTCTTATGTCTCATTTTTTCCATATCATCTCACGTCTTTGTCAAGTTTCATCTCACTTCTGCTTTCCCCTATGTGTTCTGCAACTCTCTGTATTTGACTTCTCTCTCCATCTTCTCCCTGTATATTTTTCACTTTATTTTTTTTAATCAAACATAACATTACATGTGTGCTTGTGGAAACTTATTCAGAAAAATTTTCTAGACAAAAAAAAAAAAAAACTTATTGTAGTTTATTAATTTAATAATATGTTAATGAACTTTAATTATTTCTTGATTGTAGCTAAAAGAATCAAACTTTACGAGACTATGTAGCACAAAGAGCATGTTGACTGTGAATGAGAGTTTTCCTGGACCAACCCTTCAAGTTCGAAAAGGCGATACTGCCATCATTAATGTTCATAATTTTGGCAGATATGGTGTCACCATTCATTGGTTATGTCTCTCCCTCAACTGATAAATCATTCTTTCAACATATTTATTGCACGCAATCAAAGTTTGCGAATTTTAGTTAAATTAATGACTTTTGCTACAAATTTGAGAATGCAATTTGAACCAAAGATTGTAAATCTGAACTTCTTTTCTTGTCTATATCTATAGGCATGGAGTGAAGCAGCCAAGAAACCCATGGTATGATGGTCCAGAGAACATAACACAGTGCAAAATTAAACCAGGACACAACTTTACATATGTAGTGTATTTCTCAATAGAGGAAGGAACCCTATGGTGGCATGCCCATAGTGACTGGACACGTGCCACGGTTCACGGTCCCATTGTCATTTTACCAGTTGTTGGAACCACTTATCCATTTCCCAAACCTTATGAGGAACACACAATTGTTCTTGGTATCCCAACTTTACATCTCGTTTTTGTTTTTATTAACTGCTAACTTGTTCACATATTGAAATTCATATTTGTTCTTATCACTTCAATGAGTTATATTTACTTGAACACTATTTTTATATGATTTAATTGCTAAAAAAGTTCTCCTTCATGTACTATAAGTAGTAAGACTTCAAAGAGATCTATAATCTTAAAAAATTCTCTTTCGTGTACTAATAGTAAGACTATCAAAAATTCTCCTCTCTGTCCTACATCATATATTAAAGAGAGGCTTATATTGTGATATTTTCCTTTTAATGTGTAATCATCATTGTCATCGAAGAGATAAGGGCATGAAGAAAAAATGTATATAGTTTAATTTATATAATTTCAAATACATAAAAGTTAATTTCATCCAAAAATAAATAAATAAATAAATAAAAGTAAATCATCATTTTTAATATAATATTGCTAACTTGTAGTTTTGTTTTATGACAGGTGACTGGTACAAGGGAGATGTGATGTCCATACTTAATGAAGCACTTTATACTGGAGGGAGGCCTAATATATCAGACGCCCACACCATAAATGGCCAGCCAGGAGACTTCTACCCATGCTCCAAAGGTAGTAAACCATTTACAGTTCTTAAATAATTTCATTCTAAATTTTATTAAAAGATACACGTATACAGTTCAACCTTATTTAAAAGAAAATAATCATTGTGAATCTTGATTCAAAAGCCAAAAAATATTATAAGCGTTGTTCACAAATGTTGAAATAATACTTTTGACGTTTTATAAAATTTATCAAAACTCTTCTCCATCTTAAGATAGTAAATTACCTTATTTGAGGTTTAAAAGATTTACCTGAACTATTCCTATAAAAGAGATCTCTATCTCTTCTCAACACAATATACATACATATGTATGTATGTATGTATGTATATATGTGTATATATATATACATATAATCAGCGTTTTTATAATTATTCAACTTCTATTGATAAGAGAATTGATTTGAAACTCATCAATCTTATCATAACATGGTGTTGCAGGGACAACATACTATTTAAAGATTAAACCAAATAAGACCTATATGCTTCGAATCATAAATGCCGTTATGAACGAACAAATGTTCTTTGGTATAGCGAACCACACTCTCACAGTTGTAGGGCAAGATGCAGCATACCTGAAACCAATAGCCGCAGAATACATATTAACAACTCCAGGACAAACCATGGACGTTTTGGTCACAACCAACCAGGACCCTAGGCTTTATTACATGATTGCCTCTCCTTTGTACGATGGCCAATATACTCCGTTTGACAACACAACCTCCACAGCAATTCTACAATACGAAGGCGATTATTCTCCTTCCTCTCCTGTATTCAAATTTCTTCCCGGTTGCAATGACACTGTAGCTGCAGTAAATTTTACAAAACGATTAAGAAGCTTAGCCAGTAAACAACATCCAATAAATGTGCCAAAAAATATCACTACAAGAATGCTTATAACGACTGATATGAATCACCTACCATGCCCCAATAAATCATGTGCAGCAAAAGGTGATCGACTTTCTTCGAGCTTGAACAATTTTACTTTTGTCACTCCTTCCATCGACATTCTGCAAGCATACACCAGGTACACTTAATTTATTTGCAAAATACTTTTTATTCATTAAATTTTAATTTTAAAAAATGAAAATTACAAATTTTAAACAAGCAAATAGGTTAGCAGACTCTGTATTAGCTTTACTGAATTTGGTTTTATTTATCTGGTTTAACACATATATTCGTTTTCAAAATTAGAAATTACAAGTTTTGAAAACGAAAAGGTTAAAACATCGAATTTGGTGTAGGAATTTAAGCGGTGTTTACACCACAGATTTCCCGGACATGCCATATGTGATCTATAACTTCACAGGGGGGAAAGGGGATCACTCAGAATACACAAACCCAGGGACAAAAGTGAAGATGCTAAATTATGGTGAAGAAGTTGAAATTGTGTTTCAAGACACTACTGTTGTGAGTCCTGAAAGTCATCCAATGCATTTGCATGGTTACAGCTTCTATGTGGTTGGGTTGGGCTTTTGGAATTTCGATTATGGGACTGATCCAGCATCATTTAACTTGGTTGATCCACCTGAAGTCAACACTATTATTGTCCCTTCCAAGGGATGGGCTGCTATACGATTTGCTGCTTATAATCCTGGTAGCATCTCTCTCCACATTTTCTATACATATATGTATGTATGTATGTATGTATGTATGTATATATACACTTATTGATTGAGATTTTTTTTTCCTTTATGGAAAAACTTCATTTTACTCCTTAAGATTTTGAAAATATCAAACTTTTAAAGCTTATTTAGAAATAGCTTTTTTCATCCCTTACTTTTTTCAAAATTATTCAAAAAAGTCCAAACCTTTAGTCAATTGACAATCAATGGTGACTTTAGGCCATTTTTAACAACTTAAATTCAGAGGTATTTTAAATAATTTAACTTATAAATTTATTATTTTATTAAGATAATCTGGTAATTTACGTGAAACTAACAACTATTAAGGGAAAAAATTTTTTTTTACGCATTTTATTAATGTTGACTGTTAGTTGATTGACTTTTTGGACCTTTTTTAAGAGCTTTTGAAAAGTTAAGAATGAAAAGAGCTGTTTTCAAAAGAGTTTTAAAAACCTAATATTTTTCGAAACCTAGGAATTGAAATAAAGTTTTCCCTTCTATTATTTTTTGTCAATTACATATTTTAAGGAAAATTTGTATCATTTTTTGTTTTTTGATTGTAAATTTGTATTCATTTATGAAAAGCAAAATAATCCATTTAGTTTATGTATGGCTACTATCAAGATCGCCTAATGGTTAAGGGCTTTAATTCAACCTAATAATGACCCAGATTTGAATGACTACATCACATGTGGTATTAAAAAATATATATTAATGCATGGCTCATCACATTACAAAGTCACAAATTTGATTATTTAAATTTTGTAGGGACCTGGTTTATGCATTGCCATCTGGAGGAGCATATGTCATGGGGCATGAGCACAGTTTTCATTGTTAAAAATGGGCCTTCTAATGATACTAGCATCCTCCCACGTCCCTCTTACATGCCTTTTTGTTCTTAAGTCTTTATTTAGTTGTTAATATACATATTAGTCTTGATGACTTATTTGTATTTTATTTGTAATGGCCTACTTTCTTTTTCTTTCTCAGCTTTCTTTGTAATGTATTAATGTAAAACCATTTGTTTTTATATTTTTGTCCATATTATATGTGTGCACTTTAAGTATTAAAACCACGCGATCGATAGCCTAGGTTCTAAATGGGTCAACAATAGTCAACAGTCAACCGTTAGTGAAATCTAAAAAAGAAAAATTAAAACATACAATCCAAACAAAACATACAAAACTTATTCAAACATAAAAAAAAAAAAAAAAAAACCTCTTCTTAAAAATCCTCCCAACACCATTCTTTTTTGTTTGTTTTTTTTTTTTTTGAAATAGTCCTAACAACATTCTTTGAGCTATAACATCAACTTCTATTTACACAACATTCTATGAGCTATAACATTAACTTCTGTTCACACAACTAGGGGTGGTAATATGGATCATAACATGACATGTCAACATGAATTTATAAAAAATAAATAGGTATGAGTTTGAGTTAAATGAATTCGTGTCATAATCGTGTCAACCTGCTTAATTTATTTATTAAATAAATCAAATTGAGTTTGCTTAAAAGAATCGCGGATTGACAAGAATAAATTAGGATAAAATTGTAATATTAACTTATTTTAGGGATTACTCTGTAGTTATGCATTTATATATAAAGTAATTCTACTATCAGTGTCTCCTACCTTTAAAAAGTTAGAAAGAATCAATCAAATTCACTTATTAAATAAGAGAAAGAATTTGTTTTAAGAGAGAAAATGTAATTGATTAATTTAATTGGTTCGTTCTAACTTTGGAGAAGCTGATGGTAAAATTACTATATATGCATATGCATATATAAAACCCATTTCAACCCAACCCTGAACCTAACCCATTACAAGTTTCATCTTCATTTTTGGCAACCATTACTCAGCAACCACACCACCAAATCCACCTCTTCTCCCTCATGGTTCCCTTCTGCGGTTCTCCCTCACAATCACCTTCTCTTCCCCCTTCTCCCTTATAGTCACCCTTTTTCCACAACTCCACCGCCATATCCACCATTTCCACTACCATATTCTCCATCTCCATGACTTCACCACCATTTCACCACCATATGCTCCCTCACGACATCCACTAGCCACCACCATATCCACCACCATCTATATCTGCCTTAAGAATAGCTTGAAAATCACAAATAAGATGAGATCAACAGTTGACATTGCCACAAAACGACCTCCATCTTCCAAAATGGTGTTAACCAGCTTAAGATCTCCTTCTCTTTCATTTTCTTTTGTGTTTTCTCTATTTCGATTCTTATTTTTATTATTATTTTTTTGTTTTCTTTGGTTTTTTGTGTAATATAATTGTTGAAAAAGGGTTTTAATATGCATATTTGTGTTGATAAGGTTATCAATAGTACATAAACTACTAATATTACATATTTGTGTTAGAATACAAATAAATGGATGTGGATTTTTTGTTGATTGCATATCAATAGTACATGCATATTTGTAAATGTAGATATCTAATATTGTTTTCTTGTGATTTTTGTGTAGTTTGAAGGTCCTTTTAGAATCAAAGAGGAAAAAATTTAAATTACGGAGTTTTATGTTGGAGAATATTATATGATGTAATTTTAATTTCTATGGATTTGTATGTATGGATTTGCATTAAGTTTGACCATGATTTTATTTTTTTGTGGTTTTTAAATGTGGATGATATGAAATTATATAGTTGATTTAATGTGTTGGTTTTTAAATGTGTTGAATTAGGTTTTACCTGTGAATTATTTATTTTATTTTTGTTAAAAATATTATTTTGGTTAAACGGGTTAGACAAATTAACAAGTTACACAGGTTAAACGAATTAAACAAGTTAAACATGTTAAAGGAATTAAATGACTTAAATTGGGTTAAACGAATTAAACGAGTTAAACAAATTAAATGACTTAAATGAATTAGTTGTGTTATGTCGTATCATTCATTTATAAACAAATTTATGTCGAATCCAAAAATCTTGACCTGCTCCTTAAACGAATTCGTGTTGTTTTGATTGAATTCATAAAGGAATTAAATCAAACTCAACTTAACCTGACATGTCAACTTGTTTTGCCACCCTACACAACCAAACATATGCAAAAACTCACATGATTAGAGAGAAAATTGTTTAAGTGATCAAAGTCCATTTTCTTAGTAAATGCACCACACACTTTTTGAGCCCACCATTTTCATTGCCATCACGTCACTATCATTATTGTCACCGTCATCATCATCATCATCATCAAGCATGTTAGTCATCAAATGACCTCATCTTCTTCCTTCACCTCACATTTGTCTCCATTCTCTAACTTCTTTGCTTTCTTGGCCCACTTGAAAGTCGGGTCCCAGGAGTTATTGGGTCAAACTTAGAGCTCCTCTTCACTATGGGCATACTTGCTTGCAACCAGTGTTGTGGTGACAAGTACCCACCTTCCCGAAATAGTTAAAAATCAACAGATGGCTAGCTATGGGCATACTTGTTCAGTTCAATTCGGTCTTACATTGGAAAAAATCGAAAATTTTCTAGTCAAATCGGTTTTTGTTTAGTTCAGTTTTAGGTTGAAAAAATTAATCCAAACCTAATTTTTAAAAACATGAGAGGCTATATAAGCCACTCAATCAAATCCTAACACTCCGTTTCTTATTTTTCACCTCTCACTTTCATTCTTGAAGCCCTGAACTCGAAACTCCTTCATTCTTCACTCTTCTTGAAGCAACATGCAGGTGATCTCCTTCATTCTTCACTCTTGAAGTTCTTGAAGCGAAATCAGTTGTTGTTCTTTGTTTCTTTATCTTAGCCCCGGTAAGCATTGGCTCTTAATCTTCGGTTGTGGGTGGATTTGTTTAGATTATAGTCTAGATTTTATTTATAATTGCTATAATATTAAGCTGGTTGTAATTATTGCCCTGATTGTAATTCTGTAATCTAAATATCTACACATAGCTTTCATGTTTTCTGCATTTGGTTTGTACTTTTCTTTTGGTTGAAACTATTTTGGTTGATGTATGTTTGATGAAATGCTTATGTTGTTATATGTTTCTTTTTAATAGTGGCAATAATTTAATTAATATTAAGCTGATTGGATTTGACTAGTGATTCATGAGATTTTGCAAATATGTCGTGATTAATAGATTTGCATTTTTAAGATCTAGACAATTCGGTCTCAAGCTTGACATAGAAAAAAGAAAACCTATATAAGGATCCATCGAATTGAAGATGATGAGTGAAAATCTCAAAGTTAAAGCAAAGGAAGCTATGATTTGAAAGTTGAAGGGAAGGAAGCTATGATCCAAGAGGTTGCAAAGCTCCTAACTTTTCCCGAGCTCTTGTCTTTCATTTCCTCTCTGAAAGTCGATTACATTGTGCATCAAAAGGTGAACCTTTTTTCCTCTTTTTATAGACTCACAATTTCTAGTTACTAAGTTTAATGTGATTGTTTATAAGTTAATGATTTGCAGCTTACTACAGTGGTTACTAAGCAAATAATCAGGTTTTGTTAAGTTGGGGATTTTCTTTTTTTTTTCTTTTTTTTTTTTTGCGCACTTGTGTATTTATGCTTGTTGTAGGTTCTCGGTGAAGTATAGATTGAGCAAGCGCAAAGTGGGTTAGAGTTGCTTGCATTATCAAAGAAGAAGATTGAGCATTTCGTGACAACTTTATTGGTATTGAGAAGTATGTTTTATGGTTGTTGTTTTTGTTATGAGTCAAAGTTTAGACTTTTTGGTTGATTTTGTTATTATTTATCAGGTATTGTCAAGAATGCCAAATCTTGATTGAAAACTATGGTCAGATAAAGTTGCTTAATAATGCCACAAATAACTTGAACACAAGTCTCAAGATGGGTCTAGTCTCTGCCATTATTTTCATTAGCTTGGTAGTCATGCTCATGCAGTTAATGGGTTGTTTTGAAACAAAACAAGTAATTTTGATAAAAACTGTAAACACAAACTTAAAAGTTTATTATCATTCAAAGAAAGAAACAATAACATACTAAACACAAACAAACCAAGCCTTTAAATAATGTATTTAATGCTAAAATTATTAGAAATATAAATCCTAATTTAATCTTAATTTCCTAATTTTAAACTGATTTTAAACTTTAAAAAAAAAAAATTGATAATTAAAACTAATCAACATAGAATAAGGAATCCTGAACTTGTAGAAATCCTAATGTTCCTAAACTTGTCCTACAGTAATCCCTTTCACTTGAAAAAACAACTCACCCTCGAGTTTTATGTTTGAAAAGATAACTCATCAAGAGGAAAATATGCAAAGATATCAGCAACATTAGATTCCACTAATCATGTCACCTAAAAATACCTAAGTTGCCTTTCTCATACACACGAAATGTGTAATATACCCTTTTGATTTTAGTACTGTATATATACTGTATAAAATATGTCTTTATTTATGGAATAATAAAGTAATTTAAAGTGTCCAAATGTGTAACTAAATTTTAGTAGAGTTTCTGAATAGACTGGAGATAAATTTGAATATGAGAAGTGGTATGGTGATCGATTAAGTTTTAACATGAAATTGGTGTTAAAGAAATTATCAAAAAGGGGCATGATTAAATAAATTAGTAAAAGACATGTATAAGGAAATTTTGGGAAATTGAAAATGTGAGAGAGTGCATGTTTGTATAGAGATAAGGATGACATATGGTAATTTTGGAGACAACATAAAACTAAAAAAAACTAACTAGTAACATGCTCTCTCGGCGTCCAGACAACCCTTTAAATCTTATCCCTATGTACGGAATAGTAAAACTATTAAATATTCGAATCCGGATAAGTAATTAAATTTTCGTAAAAATTTTCAGACAGGTTCGAGGTAGGTTTATGATTTCAAATTTTGAAAATTAATTAAAACAAACGGACCCAGATAATTAGTCGAATACTAACGCAGTTTTCAAATTTGAAATTGGACTTTAATAAAATTTTCAGATGGACCCAAGAGGATTCCGAATACGAAAAGCGTATTTTAGGAGCTTGGAATAACGAAAAAATTTAAGTGACAAGGAAATCATGCATGGGTGACACTTGTAAAGCATGTGAGTGAAATGGATGACAAGTGGATGAAGATTAAATGAGATAGAGGGACAAGTGTAAGGTAGTGATTAAATAATCAAAGAATCAAATTTTTATAAATGAAAATTAAACAAATACAAATTTCATGAAAAATCCTCCACTATATGTTTGGTCAAACCCACCTCTTATATATATATATATTTTTTTTTTCTTCCCTCCATCTCTCGACATCACACATTCTCTTGGTTTTCTTCTTTCATTTTCCTTCTCTTATCCAAACACTCAAAACTCTCTCTTCCTCCATTTTTGTCGATCTCACAAGCTCTCTCACTCTCGCTCACGCTTCTCTCGGTTCTCTCGTCCTTCTCTTGAGCTCTCTCACTCACTCATCTCCTTCATGGTAAACTCATCTCTCTCTTAGTTCTCTTTCCCTCTAACTCCTGGGTTCCACTCCCTTTCTCACTCAATCTCTTGATTTTGAAGGAAGCTATCAAGAATCAAGGAAGCTAGCATCAAAACAAATTGGGTCAAGCAAGAAATCAAGCAAAAGAAGTGAAGCAAATCAAAGATGAGTCACAACCAAGCAATTGGGAGTGAAGGTCGAACCTCAAGCAAGGGTAGATGATGGTGTTCTTGAGGAAATAAGACACTTTTAGGAAGGTAAAAGTCATTTAGGAAGTGTTTCTAGCATTTTCAGAAGGTAAGCTTTAGTTTTCGAAAAATTTTGTTAAGCTTTCAAAAAGGATTTTGTGAATGCATGCTTGGGCTTTAGGAATTACCACCTCATTAGTGTGGAGGTTGATTTGTGGATAAATTTGATATTGGATTGATTTCGAAAATGAAAAGACACGTATATGTTAGGTTCGATTATTTAAGGGGATTGTGGTGTGATTGGATTTTTAATGGTTTTGACATGTTTCGGAGGTGTTTTGCATGAGTTTAGTGTGTTTCAAATGAGTTAAATGCTTTGAAATGATGATTTTTGGATAAGTATACATATTTAATCATAGGGGTATTTTGGTCATTAAAAATTATTTCGATTGGTTGATGTAATTTTAGAGAAATTTTGGATGTTATAATTAGTATGTAAAGCGAAAAGAAATCATTGAATATTAATTTATCACTTCGCGATTTAATATGTCATAATTGCTCGAAAGCGATATTTAATATTCGTAAATGAGATTGCATTGATCCTTGATATGTTCGAATGTAAATTAATATGAAAACATAAAAAGAATGATAATAAGGCTATGTATTGAATTCGGTCAAATGAGAAAGTATGGTTTGAAATTTACCATTTAAGTTCGTTCGCGTGAATTTAATCTCGAATTGAAATATTTATAGCGTTTAAATAATTAGAATTGTGAACGAATTTTAAACATGAGTAAGCGAAGTTAAAATGAATTAAAATGAGGTGATCGAGATATTTGATTGGTTAAGTAGTTTGTTGGATGATGCATGAATTTATATTCGTATGAATTACGTTAGTCGTAGTGTAGTCTGAAAATAGATTGTGAAAATGTATAGGTTATTCGAAGGCAAAGTAAAATATCTCATTGGTTAGAGTTAAATAACGAGCTAAGAATCCAAATGAGTGTCCTAACGAAAATGTTTTGATTTGTTAGTATTTCTATTCATACTAGATTTGTATGTTAAAATATATTCATGTTGTTGTGAATTGTAAATTGATTTTTATACAATAAACTAATCTTTCGTACGAGAATCAAATTGCATGAATCTTTAAAGTTTGCATGAAATGTGAGTTTTGAAATGAAAAGCAAGTATTTGAAATATTTTATAACATATGATATGTCTTTCGTTATTTCCGATATTGGTAGAGTACCCTTAAGCGATGTGTGATTTCGTTTGGGAGATGATGTAGAATTCTGCTCCCTACAAGGTACGTTATAAGCTAGCTTACTACCTGAGACGATATAGGATTCCACTCTGTAACGATATAGGATTCCACTATGTAATACCGGACACGTATGACTTGAGATGATGTAAGATTCCGCTCCGTCATACGATATGGCCTGAGACGATGTAGGATTCCGCTCGGTCATACATTTATTTTAGAATACCATATGAATTGAAAATGACAGTGATTGGCCTATTTTATGTAAAAGCTTTTCGAAAATATAAATCGCCATAACTAATATGTTTTAATAACAAGAAAAGTGAATGAAAATGTGTGAGATATTGTGTGACTCACATTTCGTTGTTTGAAAAGCATTTGAAAGTAAATGTTGATATTAGAAATATTGCTTTTCAATCTATTATTTCAAATACAGTTTATAATGTATATGTTATTGCAAATGGCTATTCATGCTTTATATTATATATGGTTATCAAATTATTTAATTAGATTTTGACAGCATGACTTTAGTTACGAAATGAAATTACCAAAATGTTTTTAGGAAGGAAACTCTTGAAATGGTTTAAATAGACCTACCTGACACTTACTGAACTTATTTTGCTCACCGTTAATTCATTGCTTTTAAATAAAAACCTCTCAGGATCAAATACAGGTGTAGAAGTTCAAACGGCAGAGACTTTACAGTAGAAGTAAACATATTTTCCGTCGGGCACAACTATGACTTTTGTTTATTCATGTATGAAGTTATATTTTTCAAGCATGAGAATTGTTTCACATGTAAATATAAATATCTCTTTTGAAATTGTATATATACATATGTTCATGCATATAATATTTTAGAATTTGAAATTATTTTGAACCAATGCATGCTTGAGACTATTTATGAATTGTCGAAAAAGGGTCGGAGGTCTAGTAGTGGAGAAATAAATAATTCCGAAGTGTACAGATCTTTTAAATGAGATTTTATAGGGTGGTATTTTAAAAAAAAATAACCGTTATGCTGCCAAAATTTTTACAAAGTTTTGTTTATAAGTTAAATTTTAAATTGAAAAAGTTCTCACCCATTTCTGTTGTATAATAAATATTAAAAAAAGGATTTAGAAAGAGCTTTTCAAAATATAATTTTATCAAAGTTTAGCTTTACGGGAACTTTTCAACCGTAAGAGATTTCGACTGTAAAGCTACCATGGGATGTCAGACGGATCCCCTTAAGAATAGGAATCGATGCCCGTCATAACTAGTTAGCAATTGGTTGAAATAAAATGAAATTAGTTAGGATTGAAATGATTTTTAGGTTTCAACAGATTAAAAGCCTCCAAACCAAACCAATGACAAACTTGTAAATTTAAACTTAGTTTTGGGGCAATTGTTGAAGCAAATAAAAATTATATAAAGTTGAAATGAGTTAGGAAATCAATTGAAGAATAAAGAGCAAATTAGGTGGGTTTGAAGGTGATTCACGAGTTGGAAATAAACCAGAGGGTAGTAGCTGAAATTGGTGAGTTTGAGATCATTTTTGAGTAGTTTTCAAGTCATATAAATGGTGTATATAAGTCTAAGAGTGAAATCCATTAATATCAAGTTGATTTCAAGTAGTAAGATTCAAGTTTCCACGACTTGTATGTTTGAATACTTAGATTAATGGCTTTTAATGAATTATTTGTGATTTTTATGTATGGATTTAAGGATTTGAGACTTCAAATTGATGGAAAAGTAAAGCTAGGGATCCAAAAGCAAGTCGTAAGCTTACCAGTGAAGATGACTTTTTTATTTAAATTCAAGTTGATGTCGTTTAGGATACTAGTTTCCTTGCTATGAGACTTGATGTGATTTTAATGTGATTTTATGTGGAAAACTTGAAGAAATCTTGGTATGGTGTTGGATGTAGTACACAACCAAGAAAGGATTTTATAGTCCAAATTGTGTTTAATTTATTTAAGTAGTTTCATGCATATAAAGATGTTAAAATATTAAGTTAGGATGTTGAAATGAAAAGCAAAAATTGGTATAATCATGTGCTATGTATTAGACCATAGATATTTTCAAGTCATAAATAGTTATTTTTTTATTGTTTTGGATGATTTTATAGGCTATGTTGATAATGAAATTAACATAAAATTGAATTCTATTGGATGTTAAATGATGCATCTCACAGCCAAATCATGCTATATCGCTTAAGTGTGAGTTTTATGAATTTGATTTGATTTGACATCATTTTGCATGTGTTTAAGCATGATTATGATGGGAAAATTAAATGAGATGGACGATGTAAAAGTTTGAGAAAGATTCGGCCAAGATGGGTTAGAATGATTCAAAATTTCATTTAATGCATTGAGGTGAATTTAGACATCGTTTGAAGTATTTTATATGCTTAGATGTTAGGAATTTCAAATCAGGAGTATATAAGAATAAATTCGGTTGTGACATTGCCTAAAGTAGGATGTGATCATGTGTAGGTAAAGTGGAAACGATGGAACCCTAAATTGTGTTTTATCGTGAGTTAACAATAAGTGAGTGTCCTTTCAAAATATTTTGATATGATTATTTTTCTATTCAATGAAATTATATGTTATGTTTAAATTAATGCTTTGAAATGTTGAAAACTTATTTAAAATAAATAAATTCATTATGAAAACCTTCTGCATGAATCTTGGAAAATTATTTGAGATATGAATTATATAATGAAAAGCAGCCTGTTTGGAAATGTGTTTGTAAATCTATGGTACGTCTTATAGGCATCTTAGATAGATGTTACCGGTCAGAGTACCCTAATACATGCATGGCAGTGTTAGGGGTGTCTGTCACTAATAGTGGGAGGGACTGTGTCAGTTAGTCTAATCTAGTATGGCATTCATGCACAAACTGAATATATAATGGCTAGCTCTTATGTGAACGATAGTAAATTCCACTACGTAGAACCGGACAGATGGCCTAAGCAATAATAAATTTCATGAAGACCTGAGCAATGGTCAATTCTACTCCATACTTAGGGTACCATGTGGTACGAATTTTCACTGGTTGGTTTATTTCACTCAGAGGTTTTCCAAAAGCTTTATTGTCATCACTATTTATATTTTACAGCAGAAAAATAAAATCATGCAAAATGTTATTTTATATATTTTAGATTTGAAAAGCATTTCCAAATAGTTTTCTGAAATAAGAAAACTTGCTTTTCAATATGTTACTGTATTTCAGTTTCACAATGCATTATTTATATTTATAATAAATTTTCATTCATGCAGTTAAATCAAATGCGGTTTTCAGCATTAAAGTATTGATGAAACATTTTAAATTTTTAAGGAGGTTTAATTTCAAAAATATAATTTGAATAAAAACATAGAACACTTACTGAACTCATTTAACTCACCTATTATTTTTATGTTTTATAAATGAAACCTCTCCAGGGACAGGTAAAGGTACAAGTGCTTCAGTAACAAGGACTCCGACCTAATAGTAGACAGATTTAGTCGTGTGTAATTGTGTTTATGCATGTTTGTTATAAATATTTTTGAAAATCTATATTATAATTTTTGTATGTAATTATATGCAGTTTTTGGAAAACATGCAAATGTAATTATGTATGGCATATAAATAATTTTTATATTGTCTTTTAAACTGAAAGCATGATTGTGGTTGATTGTAGATAAAGAAAAAGAAGGTCTGAGATTCATAAGTTGAGAATTTAATTATTATAGAAGTGTATAGGTTTTCTATAAATTTTTGCAAGGTGAAATTTTTAGAAAAACAGTCGTTGTGCTACCAAAATTTTTAATAAACTTGTTTTGGAAATACACATTTAAAAGATAAATTTTCCACCTATTTCTATTCGAAAAGAGATTTAAAAAAAAAAATCATAAAAGATTTACAGTAAATACAAACGATTTAGCTTTACGGGAACCTTTCAATAGATTCGAATATCGACTAAAGGTCACCATAGGGTTGCCGATGGGCTTTCGAGTGTACGAAAATAGTTGTATAAGGATAAGGCCCGTCAAAATGGGTCAGGTAGCTATGAATAGTATGAGGTAAGAGTTACATTGCAAATCCACTTAAGCTAGCCTTGTTTGATTCCGATTTAAGGTCTATCACCATTAAACTGGGACTTCGACCCTCATTATCATCGTTTCACCCTTTGTTGGCTTCGATCTAAGTTAGGTCCCATAGATCTAAAGCTCTACGGTTGCAATAAGAGTTGCAAGGGTCTGGATCTCTCTAGTTTTGAAGCTTGTCGCATGGATTCTAGGGATTTTGAGAAAAATTGACTAGATTATAGGGGCTTAAGTGGTCAATTAGACCTGTGTCAACGATCTGAAAAGACCGTTGAACTCATGTACAGGTCTAGAAGGCTTGGTCACAAGTCTCACAATCACCTTGCAGGTCGAACAAGATATGTGAGTCTTGTGGGTCTCTTTTGCCTAAATCCAGGTCACGTGGGTCACGACTATCCAAATTTCAGCCTCCCCTCCGTGGTCATCTTTAAAGTCCTTATCAGTGATCGTTATTTGGTCATTTATTAGGTTAGGTTGTTGCCCACCGAAGGCACGCACACTTTTGAGAATCATCACAATAGTCATTTGCGGTAGGTTTTGAAGTATTTCTTCAATTCTGTCAAATCGATAATTGCAAATTGTCTTTCATTATCAAGGGTTCGTTGTCTATTCGAACCAATTTCGATCACTAGACTAAGGTAGGTCAGGCTTTGGTACCAATTGTCGTATCGTAGATGGGTTATTTTGAAACGAAACAAATAATTTTCATAGAAACTATAAATGCAAACCTAAAGTTTATTATCATTGAAAGAAAAAAACAATAATATACTAAACACAAACAAACTAAGCCTTTAAATAATACATCTAATCCTAAAACTATTAGAAATAAGAATCTTAATTGAATCTTAATTTCCTAATTTTAAACTAATCCTAAATTAAAAGGATTTAATATGAAAAATTAATCAACATAAAATAAGGAATCCTAAACTTATAGGAATGCTAATGTTCCTAAACTCGTCCTACATCACATGGTCGTAGGAAACAAGATGAATTGACCATGTTATGTTTATGCAATCTCTACATTCTATATTTGTGGTATGTTATTTGTAAGTAGAAATGATACCTAAGTATAACCAATTAACTCTTATTGCAAATTTATTAGATCAGAAGGCTATTGCTTTGTTTTGTGTTTAATTTTGACGCTTCTACTAGAATCACTAGAATCATTTTGTTTAAGCAACAGATAAGGAGTATAAGGTCTTAGAGATTTTGAGATGTTGATCTCCATATTTGCTTTGCCAGGAACATCTATCTAACTTCTTGTTTTTTTTTTTTTTTTAATAGGATGTGAAGGTTATGATGTTCATTTTTGTTGAAGTAGTTGAGTCTTAAGATTCATTGAGTGATGATAGAAAACATATTAACACTTCTAAGGTAAAGATATAATATATATTTCATTTGTAATTTCAAGTAGAAAAGGTCTTATGCATCATACTTAGCATTTTGTACTATTGTCTTATTTCATTTCATGCTCATTTAGTATAGAGGTTAACAGCATTTGATGGGAAACGGAGGTTTACATTAATAGCAGCATCATCCCATAAAGAAGAGGTTGGCCGAATACGGTAAAATTTTTTCCTCAATTCATAATTGATGCTTAAGGACTTGATTTTATTGGATTTTTTACGTTTGCTTGCTTAGTATGAGAGAATATTTTGAAGATGTCGATCGATGCTGGGAAACGTTTGAGAAGAAATTACGGGGGCATATTTCTAGTTTCTACAAACTTTCCAAGGGAATGTATATTGTCATGTGTTATGTTAATGTGTGACTTCAACAGATGTGTTAAGAAGGTAAGAAGTTAACAATTGTTATACTCATTTTCTGGATCGGCCCAAATGGACCAATACAGGCCTTATTAACTTGAATAGAAGCAAGGGCCCAGGAGGCCCAAGGTTGGAACCAGCGGTTGCAAGCCCAGCTCGTGAGGCCAGACAGGTCGCAAGCCAACAACAGTTCCCAGGGCACCTCCTGCCCGTACCCTCAGCTCGTGGAGCTCGCGAGGTCGCACAGGTCGCGAGCTCGCGAGAGCCTTCAGATCGTCTTATCTCTCCTCCTGGTCACATCGGCTCTCCTCCAGTGTGCACCACCTGGCTGATTGGAAGGCTTACCCTGGGGATACCGTGTATAGCAAGTTGTTAGAATTACCAACCCTCATGATTCTCCGCCGGAAACTGTCTGCACAATTACCCAGAAACATTTAATGAAGTAAATGTCTCTTCAGGTGTATTAAATGCAGACTCGTGCAGGAAGAGAATCATCATTACCTTTACAATTAATGCAGCATGATAATGTCAGGATTAGTTGAAACTAGCCGTTGCCAGTAACGTGTATAACTTTCTTTTGTATTTTCTATTGTTATCTCCCCTCATCTATAAAGGTGGGAGACATTTTACTGTACCGATAAGTTGAATATACTAGAGAACTGTCACTCTACCGGAATTATTCCAGAGTGGCCGTGGACGTAGGTGCAGTCACCGAACCACGTAAAAATCCTTGTGTCTTCTCTCTCTTTCTCTTTAATTCCTTATTGATCACCTCATTGAATTCACCCAATCTCCAGGACCGACATTCCTTCACCTGAATTAATCACCACCAACCTTGAACTTCATTAATCGCCCATTTATTACCCTTCCATCAGTACGACCAGAACCTTTAATTACCAAGCTCGCCGTCTGGGCCCCAGAATCTCTGGTTGACAGTTTCCGAACGTCAACATCTTTTGGCGCTAGAAGGAGGGCTAACAACGACCTGGTAATCTCCATTCAGTTACTATTTCACATTCACCTATATTTGTCTACCATGGCTAGGATCAAGGCAACGAGGAGTGTCAGAGTGGCAGAGGAGCGACGTGAAATTCGAGAAGAACAAAGCACCTCACCTTCAGGAAACGAGGTCGCTCAGGAATGGCAGCAGCGCCAGCGAGCTCTAGAAGATACAGTAAGGGAGTTGACGACGACAGTGAGGGCGTTGATGGAAGTCCAAGCCCGCGCGGTGCAAAGACAGGTGGAGGTTGCACCACCAGGCAGAGCTCGCCATCGACCTTCAGAAGAAATCCCAACCCCGGAAGGAATAGCTGCCAGGGAAAGGTCACGGACCGAAGGATCAGCTCGCTCCTCGAACTTACACCCAAGGAGAGCTAGAGGGCGGAACCAAGAGCGGGAGATCTCACCTCGCTAGAACGGGATAAGGGCAAGGGCGAGCATCGAGGGCGCCAGGCGCGAAGAGGGTAGTCGTGGGCCAGAACGAGTCCGCGGATACCGTGCAGGTTATGAGCCCGAGCCGCAGAGGGCCCCCAGACGCGTAGAAACTTTCGGCGAAGAGGGCAGGTCGCAGAACCGTCACTTTGGGGAGCATGAAAGTACCAGTAGATGGAACCCCAGTCGGCGATCTCTGACCCAGGATCCAATAGTAGAGGAGTTGTTACAGAGGGTCCAGCAATTAGAAGCTTGACCTGGAGGCCAGACCGGGGAAGAGCGGGAGAATCGTAGGGTACCATTTACTCGGGAGATCGAGACAGTACCCTTACCAGCGAAGTTTAAACTCCCCAATATCCCTCCATACGGCAGCAGGACAGATCCTTACAACCATCTGGACGCTTTCAATGTACAGATGGATCTTCAGACAGATGACCCGCTGGTAAAGTGTCGAGTATTCCCAGCTACTCTAGGGGATGCTCCGCGAGCTTGGTTCAAAGGCCTTCCAGCCCGCAGCATCGGAAGCTGGAGAGAATGTCAGAAGAGGTTCCTAGACCAATATAAGACCTTAAGGAAGCAGCTCGCGCCAGCCTGTCACCTCGCTACCATTTTTCAAAGGCAGAGCGAATCCCTGAAGGATTATATTACTCAGTTCAGAGAGGAGGTGAGTAATGTGGAAACGCCCTCTGACGAGAGTATTTTAACAGCTATTTCTGCAGGGCTCAGGAAGGACGGAAAGCTGTACGAAAGCATTTACAAATCCCCAGTGAAGGATCTGGGGGAGTTTTACGAAAGGGCTGCTAAAGAAATCAGATGGGAAGAAGCCTTCAGGGCTAAGAAACCCGGCGGTCAGCGGGGTGAAGCGAGCGGTTCCCACCGCGAGAAGAGAAAGAACCATGGCGGTGATAAGCCGGGGGAGTCGAGACACCAGACCGCCAATGTTGTGGTGAAGCGAGCTAGACCAGGGCCAAGGGTGGAGCGACCCCGGCGTCCGAGCCGATATGAAAACTATAGTGTGTTGTCGGACAGGCAAGACAGGATCTTCGCCGCAGAAAGAAACAGGGAGAATTTTGGGAAGCCACCCCCGACTGGACCCCCTAATCGACGTCGGGACCCGAGGAAATACTGTGCCTACCATAATGAGAACGGGCACAATACCTCAGACTGCTGACAGTTGAAAGATGCCATTGAAGAACTCATAAGACGAGGCCGCCTAGGAGAGTATGTAGTACAGCCCGCTGGCAGGCGACCTCAGCACCAACGACCTCAGGGACAAGACCAGCAGCCCGAGCAACAGCAGCCTCAGCGAGCTCAAGAGCCCAAGTGCGAGCACGCTGTAAGAACAATCTTTACTATTTATGGTGGACCCCACATGGCAGGTACATCAAACAGGTCGCACCAGAGGTACGTGCGAGAAGCCAACCATACCCTACTGGCAGAATATGGAGGAGTCGAGGGACCCACCAAAAGGGCAAAAGCGTCCTCAGACAGTATTGTATTCACGGAGGAGGACGAGAAGGGAGTACGTTGGCCCCACAATGATGCGATTGTAATTAGGGCCCAGATCAGTAACGTCGAAGTACGAAGGGTAATGATTGACACAGGCAGCTCAGTCAATGTCATGTATAAAAGCTGCTATGACCTGATGGGGTTAGGGACGGAGCAGTTAACACCTTCACCAGAGCTCCTCTACGGATTCACAGGAGACGCAGTGATACCGATAGGCCACATCAAATTACCTCTCACCCTCGGAGAACCAGGCCGGCAAGCTACAGTTCTTACAGACTTCCTGATTATCAATAGTCATTCAGCATACAACGTGGTCTTGGGGCAACCTTCGATGAACGAGCTAGACATGGTCACCTCCACCAGATCACCGACAGTCAAGTTCCCAACCCCCAACGGAGTAGGCTGTGTCAAGGGAGAACAGCAGTTGGCCAGGCGATGCTATGAAGATGCAGTGAAGATGGGAGTCCGAGGAAGGAAAGTAAACGTGGTCTAGGGTGGCCAACCACGAGTTGTCTCTAAAGCCGGGGTGAGCGACGACCTCGACCCTCGCGAGGTGGATGCAGACAGGGCCACGAGACCTATTGAAGAGCTAGAGGATGTGCGGGTCAGTGAAGTAAACTCGGAGAGATGTGTGAAGGTAGGAAGAGACCTGCTACCAGAAGTGAAGACCGAGCTCATAGAATTTCTGAAGATGAACCTTGACGTCTTTGCTTGGAACCACGAAGACATGGTGGGGATAGACCCTGATGTTATGTGCCACAGACTGAACATAGATCCCCAGCACAGGCCAGTCTGCTAGAAGAGGAGGTCGATGACCTCGGAACGTTATGCAGCTCTGAAGGAGGAGGTCAAGAAACTGCTAGCTAACAGGTTCATCAGAGAGGCCCGTTATCCTGTCTGGGTCGTAATTCGGTCCTCGTGAAGAAGAAAAACGGGAAGTGGAGGACTTGCATTGACTTCACCGACCTGAATAAGGCTTGCCCGAAAGACAGCTTCCCATTACCCAGGATTGATCAGCTGGTAGATGCGACAGTCGGGCACCAACTCTTGAGTTTCATGGACACCTACCCGGGATACAACCAAATCCCCATGAGCCCGCAGGACGAAGAGCACACCTCTTTTGTCACTGATAGGGGGTTATACTGTTACAGGGTGATGCCATTTGGACTGAAGAACGTAGGAGCCACCTACCAACGACTGGTCAACGCCATGTTCCAGAACCAGATTGGGAGGACCATGGAAGTATATGTAGATGACATGCTGGTAAAGTCCCAGAAAGCAGCAGATCCTATTCGCGACCTGGATGAGACATTCAAAGTCCTCAGAAATTATCGGATGAAGTTAAACCCCCTGAAGTGTGTCTTTGGGGTAGCGTCTGGTAAGTTCCTTGGATTTATGGTAAATAGCAGAGGGATAGAGGCCAACCCGGAGAAGATCAGGGCGCTTGTGGAAATGAGGTCCCCCTCTAAAATCAAGGACGTACAGAGTCTCAATGGACAGGTCGCGGCTCTCAGCCGTTTCATCTCGAAAGCTACTGACAAGTGCGTGCCATTCTTCGAAGCTATAAAGAAGTCCAGGAACTTTGAATGGAATGAGCATTGCGAAGAAGCATTTCAGAGGCTGAAGGAGTATATAGGCCGGGCCCCCCTCCTGTCCAAGCCAAAGGATGGGGAGAAGCTATTCCTGTACTTGGGTGTTTCTGAACACGCCCTGAGCGCGGCCTTGGTGAGAGAGGAGGGGAAGATGCAGCTGCCCGTATATTACATCAGTAAAAGGCTGGTTGATGCGGAGACCCGATATTCACAAATGGAGAAGCTCGCATACTGCCTAGTAATCGCCTCCAGGAAGCTACGTCCCTACTTCCAAGCTCATCAGATAGAGGTTCTCACTCAGTACCCTCTCAGGCAAGTCCTCCAGAAAGCAGACACTTCAGGCAGGCTCCTCAAGTAGGCCATCGAGCTTGCTCAGTTCGACATAGAGTTTAGGCCTAGGACGACATTCAAGGCCCAAGCACTTGCAGATTTTATTGTGGAATTCACAGGGCCAATACCGGAGCAAAGGGAACTAGCCGGTGATCAAACTTGGGAGCTTTATGTGGATGGATCCTCTAACGAGCAAAGCTCAGGAGCTGGAATAATGCTGGTCAGTCCAGAAGGCCACAAGATCCTGAGTGCCCTAAGATTTGGATTCCGAGCTACCAATAATGAGGCTGAGTACGAGGCGTTGCTTGCCGGACTTCGCCTGGCAAAGGAGGTACGAGCTGAGCAGGTAAAGGTCTTCAGTGATTCTCAACTTATTGTTTGCCATGTTAGGGGAGAATATCAGACCAAGGGAAGGAGGATGTCGAAATACTTCCAAAAGGTTAAGGAGTTGTTGGGGGCTTTCAAGGGGTTTGAAGTGAACCAGATCCCCAGGGCACAGAACTTTAATGCAGACGCCCTGGCCCGCTTAGCGACCTCCCAAGATGCAGATCTCCTTGAATCTATCCCTGTGGAATTCCTACCAACTCCGAGCATCGAGGACGAGGATGCAATGATGATCATACAGGTTCGGCCTAACTCCTGGATGGGCTCATTATTGGGGTACTTGCAGGAAGGGAAGCTGCCAGAGAACAAGCTGGAGGCTCGCCGCATATGAGCTAGAGCAGCCCGAAACTGCATCTATGATGACAGATTGTACAAGAAGGGGTTCTCAACCCCGCTACTGCGATGCATAGATGATGAGGACTGTGAGACGGTGCTGAATGATATTCATGCAGGTCACTGTGGGAACCACGCAGGAGCATTATCCTTGGCCCAGAAGGCCCTCAGACAGGGATTCTACTGGCCAACTATGAAGCAGGACGCCTTGGATCTGGTGAAGAAGTGTGACAAGTGCCAGAGATTTACGAAGGTCCCGCGAGCTCCACCAGCCTACCTCCAACATATGGTAAGTCCATGGCCTTTCGCAATCTGGGGGATGGACCTCATCGGACCTCTGCCCACAGCTCGAGGAAGTTGCAGGCATGTTGTGGTCGCTGTGGACTACTTCACCAAATGGGCCGAAGCTAAGGAGCTAGCAGAAATTTCCACAACAAAGATAGAAAAGTTTGTGTGGGACAACATCATCTGCAGGTTCGGGATCCCTCAGCAGCTCGTCACGGACAATGGGACTCAGTTCACCAGCGAGCAATTCACAGACTTCTGCAATGAGCTCGGAATCGTGAAGAGCTTCTCAGCTGTGGACCATCCTCAGGCCAATGGTCAGGTCGAGGCTGTGAACAAGATCATCAAGCAGACTTTAAAGACCAGGCTAAAGGCAAGAAAGGGGGCTTGGGCTGACGAACTACAGAAAGTCCTCTGGGCATACAGGACCACAGTCCGTAACTCGACAGGTGAAACCCCATTTTCCATGGTATATGGAACGGAGGCCATGATACCGGCAGAATTTGAAGTCACCAGCCAGCGAAGGGCCTCGTTCCGACCTGAAGACAACGACCAGCTGCTCGCGGCCAGTTTAGACTTAGCCGAGGAAGCAAGGGAGACAGCTCGCTTGAGGGTGGCGATGTACCAGCAGAGAGTTGCCAGGTATTATAACAAGAAGGTGCGAGCTCGAAGCTACAAAGCCGAGGACCTCGTTCTCAGGTTAGTCCTCCCCGGGGCTCGCAAGGCAAGCGATGGGGTGCTCGGGCCCAATTGGGAGGGGCCGTACCTCATCAAGCAGAATCTGAAGAATGGAGCCTATCACTTGGCCAGCATGGATGGATCAGAGTTACCCCGAGCCTGGAACGCTGAACACCTACGGCCGTACTACACCTGAGAACTGTCAGCCCGCTCTAACTTTGTACATGATTTTTTTTTACGATTGTCTGTAAACATGCTTTCACTTGTTTTCTGTTGTATGTGTCATGTTTGATGCAGAAAACAAACTGGTTGAACCAGCAAATATACATGCTAAAAAGAACAAAGCTAATGAAATCTCTTTCTCAAGAAATCGAGCTGCGATCTGTCATCATATATGCCTGTGTATATATATATGTTATTCCTTGAAGATATCTGTGCAAAAAAAAATCCAAGGAATCATTCACGATTAAAATGCTCGCATAAAGTCGCTAGCCAAAGCTATGAGTATGTTCCGGCAATAAGTGTCCATAAAAAACCTCAATCGAGGATGCCTCATCATTTGATGCTCGACTTATCCATGTTATCCTCACTAACGGAGGTTCACGTCGGCAAGTATAAATTTCATTTCTTAGTTCGCAGCCACTATGCCCACGACCTCGCAAATCATTGCCCCGCGATCTCGCGGGAGGGGGTAAGGCCACGCCTCTCAAATATAAAGCTGCCCGCGGACTTCGCGAATCATTGCCCCTCGACCTCGCGGGAGGGGGTAAAGCCACGCCTCTCAAACATAAAGATGCCCGCGGACTCGCGAATCATTGCCCCGCGACCTCACGGGAGGGGGTAAGGCCACGCCTCTCAAATATAAAGCTGCCCGCGGACTTCGCGAATCATTACCCCGCGACCTCGCGGGAGGGGATAAGGCCACGCCTCTCAAACATAAAGCTGCCCGCGGACTTCGCGAATCATTGCCCCGCGACCTCGCGGGAGGGGGTAAGGTCACACCTCTCAAATATAAAGATGCCCGCGGACTTCGCGAATCATTGTTCCACGACCTCGCGGGAAGGGGTAAGGCTACGCCTCTCAAATATAAAGATGCCCACGACCTCACGAATATTGCCTCGCGACCTCGCGGGAGGGGGTAAGGCCACGCCTCTCAAACATAAAGCTGCCCGCGAACTCGCGAAAAAGGCTCACCCTCAAACTACGAGCACTGCCACAGGCTGGAATCTCAAAGTTCGGGAAAATGTTGCCCCTCAAGCGCACTCAACGTCATTGAAACATATGAATTAAGGAAATTTCGAGCCCCTCACTAACTGTAAGTTCCTGCCAATCCTTTAAGGCTTGTCCAACTATGTTACAGACAAGATCAAATACTTTGCTCGATCGAGCCATTGGCCGAACTCAAATTCTTACGAGCTTATGTATTATTATAATTGCTTACTGCAGTTAGCGGGTTCGTAAGTTAGCATGATTTTCACGATTGTGATTTACTTAACAAATTTTAATACTTATGATGGTGTGTTTATTGTCCGCTAGTTGCCCACCATATAAGTAAAGTATGCATATCTATACTTGGACAAAATATTGAAATTGTGCAGGAAATCCAATATTATAATTCCGAGCCTCGAGCTCGTTGTTTGAGTTCCAACAAATGAAAAAATTACAAGGAATGAAACAAACAAACAAAATTAAAATGCCCTAGACACCAGCTGGTTCGTCTGAGGGAGCAAGATCAACAGGGGCTTCTACTGGGGGCTCTGCCTCAGGGACGGGTTCAGGAGCCGGTAAATCGGGAAGGGCCTCTACTGGGGGCTCAAGCATTGAAGAACCCTCTGGAGCTGGAGGCACCTCGGGGATCTGTCCTGGCAAAGAGATTGGGACAGTAGATGGATCAACTGGGGGAGCAGAGGAAGTATCTGCATGTTGCGCACCCTGAGCACCTGCAGCGAGCTCTACGAACTCCCAGATCATTTGGACCCCGGTTGACCCAAAGAAGGAGTAGTCCAAGTCCGGGTAGCGCTCCCACATGCTGAACAAGAATGCCCTCTCGACCTCTTCCTCGACCCTGTCCCGCTCTTGAGCTAACTTGGCCTCGATGCCCGCCTCGATCTGAGCCAGCTTCCCCCCTGTCTGAGCCAGTTTCGCTTCTACTTCAGCCCGCTTCTCCTCGGCCCTCGCGAGCTTCCCTTTGGCTGCAGCCAAGTCCCACTGATGCTGACTTACTTTATCCTCAGCAACCTGTACCTTTACCTTTACAGCACTTAGCTCGCCTTTCAGCTGCTTTAGTTCGCTATGGGCCTTGGTGACTTCAGAGGTAGCGGCCTCTCTGCGAGCAGTCTCTTGTGACAGGGCCGCGTCAGCATCTCGAAGCTTGGCAGAAAGCTCTCCATGTTCCTTTTGGAGGAGATTGACTTCATCCTGCAGTATTCTCCTCTCCTCCTCGAACTGTACCTGGGACACCCTAAAGGCCTCCCTCTCGCCAAGCTGACTATCTACCTCCCTCATCAGCTTCACAGACGCCATACCAAGCTAAAAAAGCAGAAGATATGGTAAAAGATCTTTTAAAAAGAAGAAAGTCAAAGTATAGAGGGGTGTGAACCTTACCAACGCAGCATGACGAGTTACATAGCCTACGAGGTGCCGGCCTGTAAGCTCAGCTCTCTGCAGCTTCGGGTTGCGCCTTCCCATTACTCCGGGCACGAGCTCCATGAAGTTGTTTAGGTACTCCATCTCCTTTGCCGCCTCAGAGCGGAGCTCGGAGTCTGTCTGTTCCTCCATCACTGGCCTCGCAGGACATCCAGGTGCCTCAGTGCCCGGCTCCCTGCCAATAACAACTGCCCCGGCCTTACGCACCTCGATGGCACCCTTCTGCTTTGGGGCTGGGGGCCCAGCTACGGCCTTCCCTTTCCTCTTCCTGATCAGGGCCTCAGGCTCCGGCTCCTCAAGTGAGCCCGCCTCGACAAAGACCTCGGCCCTCTTGGCTGGGGAAGGACTTTGCCCTCCAGATGGGGCAGCCCGTTTTTGGGGAGTCGCAGCTGATCTGGTTGGAGAAGAAGCAGCTGCAGCAGGTTGAGAGGGCGCTCTTTGTGAGCGGTCTGAGGAAGTGTCGTCCACGTCGACGACCTCGGTCGGTCCGGCAGGTGGAACCGACCTGAGAGGAGGAACGGACATCCTAAGCTTTCCCATGTTGTCTGAAGAAGGGCTGGTGGAGAAGCTCGTGCTCGGGGACCTTCGTTGCAGGGGCTGCGGATCTGATTCAGACTGTGCAGGAGCAGCAAAGCAGAATGAACCTCGCACGTTTCCCCCCTTATTCCCAAGTGCTGAACTATGTTCAAATGAGGACCTGTGGCAGATGGTGCGAGACCACACTCTACCAATTCACTATCGGAGGGGAAAAAGTCCTCGGTTGGTCTCTTGGCCGCTGCATAAGCATCCAGAATAGCGAGCTCGTCCTTTCTAAGCTTGTATCCAGGAGCAGCGACACTTGCAAAGCAAAAGCTAGCTCGTTAAAAAAAAAAAAAAACTATTATTCGAGTGCTTGTGTCCCTACTAGGTTCCGGCACAAAACTCTTATTATTCAGCCCAGCAAGCGAAGGGCACGTGACCAGGGCCCAATTTGACTTGTATTCTCCCACGTTGGACTTAGTGCAACTCTGGGGTAAATACGCCCTGTAATGAGAATGTTGGCGAGGCGTGGCGTAATAGAGTCCTTCCTTTCCAGAGATCCCCTTGAAGCTGAGAACGCTGCGGAGGATGCGAGGTGTAGGGAGCCCGAGTTTGTACTTAACGAACGCCGCAGCTAGGGTGGTTATATAGGCATACGAATTCGGGGTTAATTGGAACGGCGCGAGCTTCAGGTCGTTCAGGAGATTCTTGAGATAGCCAGGAACAGGGAACCTAAAGCCGAGCTCCATGTGCTCGCGGCTGATCGCCACGAAGCCCGCGGGAGGATGAGCGGCTCGATCACTGGCCGCGGGGACGTTAGCTCGACACCCCAAGGGGAAGTTGAATTCCTGGGCCCAAGCCTCCAGCTTCGAAAGAGTAACGAGCGAGGGCGTGTGTTTAAAAGGATGGGGGTCTGCCCTCTCGGCGACCTCGTCCCCTCCTGCGACCTCCTCGGTGGACGCGCTAGCTCGCGAGGTCGTAGCCTCGGCTTCACTAGTCTGGCGCCCTGCCTGCCTCCTAAAAGCAGAAGCCCTGCCTCGACCAGTGCGTGAGCGACCTGACATCTACAGCACAGAAGAAACGACGTCAGAACGCCTACTGCATGCTGAGCCTAGCAAAACACAGAACAAGAACTCCTGGAGCTATTGTCCTATGCGTCAGGTCGCACACTTGGCCTCCAAAAGCAGGAGAAGGCCCAGGGACACGGGCCCATCAGGTACTGTGCCACCCTAAATATGTGTGTTGCTAACCCTATGTTTACAGGTACCCTACCAAGTAGTAATGGGACACTTTCGTCAAAAGTCCTAAGCAACAACAATACAGGACACGGTTAACAGCCAGGTCGCCCCTAGCGTACGCAGGTACTCAAACAACGATCACGACAAATCTCTAAAGAACAAACAGGCACACAGGGACCCACAGATGTAATACAGAAGCAGGAACTAGCAACACAAACCAGGAGCCAATCCTACAATAACACCAAAAAGCAAAGCGAGAGAAGAATTACCTTACTCGAACTGTGTGTGGCTTGTTGAGAACGGCAGCTAATTCCTGAAGCGACGGAGTCTGAAGAGGTTGTCCGACGGCGAGTAACAGACCAGAAGAAGTAGAGAAGAAGAAATGATGGAAAGAAGAGTGCTGGAGTCGTATTAGGAAAGTAAAAAGGGGAATATGAGGAGACATGTGGATTATATAGGTCAGGACGTCCATCCCCAGCCATCCGATCCAACATGAAGGCATAACCGTCAAAGATCCAACGGCTAGGCACCAATCTCGGTCATGTGCCATCATGCCTGTCAGTTACAAGACGTGCCCATTTAATGCATACGGTCCCGAGACACGTTTTTCTGCTCCAACGCCTGTGTGGGCGCCACGTGTCAACGGTTACAGTGCAGAGATTGAAGCGACACCAGAAGGTTCTAAAATGGGCGCCAGTTATACGTTTGAATCAGCTCCCAGTCCGCAGTACTCACAGAGAGCTAGGGGGCTTGATGTTATACCCATTTTCTGGATCGGCCCAAATGGACCAATACAGGCCTTATTAACTTGAATAGAAGCAAGGGCCCATGAGGCCCAAGGTTGGAACCAATGGTTGCAAGCCCAGCTCGTGAGGCCAGACAGGTCGCAAGCCAACAACAGTTCCCAGGGTGCCTCCTACCCATACCCTCAGCTCGTGGAGCTCGCGAGGTCGCACAGGTCGCGAGCTCGCAAGAGCCTCCAGACCGTCTTATCTCTCCTCCTGGTCGCATCGGCTCTCCTCCAGTGTGCACCACCTGGCTAATTGGAAGGCTTACCCTGGGGATACCGTGTATAGCAAGTTGTCAAAATTACCAACCCTCATGATTCCCCGTCGGAAACTGTCTGCACAATTACCCAGAAACATTTAATGAAGTAAAGGTCTCTTCAGGTGTATTAAATGCAGACTCGTGTAGGAAGAGAATCATCATTACCTTTACAATTAATGTAGCATGATAATGTCAGGATTAGTTGAAACTAGTCGTTGTCAGTAACGTGTATAACTTTCTTTTGTATTTTCTATTGTTATCTCCCCTCCTCTATAAAGGTGGGAGACATTTTACTGTACCGATAAGTTGAATATACTAGAGAACTGTCACTCTGCCGGAATTATTCCAAAGTGGCCGTGGACGTAGGTGCAGTCACCGAACCACGTAAAAATCCTTGTGTCTTCTCTCTCTTTCTCTTTAATTCCTTGTTGATCACCTCATTGAATTCATCCAACCTCCAGGACCGACATTCCTTCACCTGAATTAATCACCACCAACCTTAAACTTCATTAATCGCCCATTTATTACCCTTCCATCAGTACGACCAGAACCTTTAATTACCAAGCTCGCCGTTTGGGCCCCAGAATCTCTGGTTGACCGTTTCCGAACGTCAACAACAATAAACTATTGGTTATTTTTTCAAAACTTAAAATCTTGTGTATTGATGCATTGAAATGATAAAATTAGTATTCTATCACAAAAGGTCCCAAACATGTGTCCTTATGGCAAACCTTGAGCCAACTTTTTTTTTTTTTTCTTTTTTTTTCATATGTAGCTGATAACTAAAATTTGGGTGATTTTTTTGTGTGTTAACCATCTCTTCTTTCTTTCATTAATTGATGCTTGCTTTGAGTTTCCTATATTGTTTTAGAAAAGAGATATGCATACTACCTTTCTTTATGGGCAATATCATCACCTTTTTGTTAATAACCATAAATTATTTTCAAATTCCTTTTCTACACAGGAACTCTAAATGAATTATGCCTAATAGACCCATTTCCTTGAACATGTCCTTTATTGGAAATTCTTTCTCTATCAGAAAGACAATTTTAGCGAAACAAAAGATGCTTCTATATGAGAAATGGTTAAATTAATTTGCTTCAGGAATTTTAAGTAACACCTAAAAATTACTTAAAGTTCATGGAACTGGTTTACTTGATTCCTGAATTATCAAGTATTTGATGTTTACTCAATAGAAATCTGAAAACATGGTCACTGGTTTCATACATAAGCACACTCACATGTATTTCATTCCGAGCTTTAATATGGTTCTAGTCATTCTTTCTTACCTGCATTTGGATCAAAGCAATATCAATTTTAAAATTGTCATTAACGTTTATATTTAATGATACGCCTATGAATGTATAAACTTTATTCTGTACTTGTTGCATAATTTTTTTTTTCTCCCCTACTTTGCAGCCTATAAACTTTGGTTCGCATTTGGAAGTATGTTGTTGACCAACTTTAAAGCTATTGGCTAGTCTACATATGGCACACTATTGATGAGTCATTGATTTTACTTTAATTTTCCTATTTAAATAAAGCTAGTTGTCATAAAAACTATAGATTTTATTTGAAATTTATTATTGTTTGTTTGATTAATTATCATATGTTTCTGATGGTACATTTAAGGATTTGATAAGAATCTTAAAATTTTTGTGCAATCTAGTTGATTCTGAACATAAATCAAAGTTTGAGGATTAAAGATGTCAACTGTAGAGACATAATGTCGTAGGTCATAATTCACCACTGGTTATATACTCATGCAATAGTTGTATCTTGAAATGGAGTTAGCTCATCAAAACTACAAGTTATACTCAAAATCACCCCATGTGCGTGTTAATTGGACGAAAACCTATGGCATTTTGTAAGAAAAGTTAAGAAGCTTGAAATATAGAGAGAGATACTGAGTTGTCTATAATCTAATTTTTTTTGTTTAATTACCATTATGAATTTTTATCACAAACCTATGTACATAGCAAATGAAAGAATTAAATAAAAAGGAAATTGATGATGGATACTAACATTTTGTTCATTCTTAAAAGGCCATAAACAAAAATGTAATTGCTAAAGTGTATGCAAGAGATTGTTGTTTGGAGTTTTATTGGGTAGGTTTTTTTGTTTTTTTTTTCACAATTAAAGCCCAATTTAAATGTTTGGTAAATTACATCTTAATCACTTGAGCAAAAGTAAACTCTTCCCATAGATGGTTTTCAACCATAGGAAGGGCAAGCTTTCAATAGCTGATTTTCAGAATTAATTTTTCCTTACTGTAAAATCAAACATTAATACAACACAATCCAGAACATAAGTAGAGAAACCTAAATGATAGGCCAAGTGATTTATGCTTACAATACAAAACATGGGGTGATGTAATGAATGACATGAGAAAGATAAATCACTTGTCACATTATTTGAGTTGCTTTTAAGTTAATATTTTAGGTGTGTCGCATTATTGAAATTTAAATATATCCATACACAAATAACCCAATCCATTTTGTATTTATATTTTTATTATTATTATAATAATAATTATTAATAATAGTAGTAGTCGTAGTAGTAGTAGTTGTTGTTAGATAAAATTTTATTGACCATTTTTGAGATATTTTAATTATTGGTGTTATTGGTTATGTTGTTTTGTATTCCTTTTACTTTTAGGAAAGTTTGTGGCTAATTTTAAAACTCATGATAGTAGTAAACTAGTCTATTTCGTAGATCTTTTTATAAGATCTTATCTAATTACAGGCCCTTTTGGTCCTTTTTTTTTTTTTTTTGCATTGACAATTTTGAGTTCCAAGAAGATTTCTAGCTTATTCAGGAAATTTTGTGATAGATTTTAGAAGTTGTAGCAATTCAAACAAGTCTTAGGTCTGCATTTATGTGTGTGAATGAACAACACATTGTAATTTTAGCTCAAATTTCCAAAGGGAAACATATCCATTTTTCAAAGCAAACTTCTTTCTATGAATTAAACCTTGTATAGGGATATTTTATGTAGATTTATGTTTTTTTTTTTTTTTGGAGAATTGTGTAGATTTATGTTAGTAAAGTTATAATTGATCAATTTCATATTTGTGGGAGATTTGATTAACTACTAGCAATTTCCTATTTAATTGCGGATAATATTTAGTTCCTATTTTTTAGTTATTGTGATTATCCTTGATTACGGAAGAAATCACTCCTTTATTATTAGCTACCTATTGGTCAACAATAATGATATTGTATAAGGTTGTACATTTATTTTATGGTTTTAGTGAAATGTACAAAAACATCTCTCAAACCTTGTCTTCTTCCTGGTGTCAGAGCTTCTTTGATTACCGATCATGTCAAAATTGGTAACGATTTAACTGTTAAGACTTTACTTTTCAATGGAGGCCTTAACGACCCATAACCCAATCCGCACATGCCCATCTATAGCCATAAACTCAAGATGAAGTATGTGGTAGAATATTGGTTACAAAACCCCTTTAAAAAATTCGAGAAGTTATCTTTAAAGTGCATCGAAAAGAGAGTCGGAAAAAAGTTATGTTTCCTAAATTGGATTTTGGTGGAATCAAGGGAGAAATTGCACTTATTGCTGCCAAAGGCAATATAAAACAATCATTTGACATCAGATAGAAAAGAGACAGACCTTAGTATGACCTTTACTGAAAACTTGGTCATGTCAAAAACATTTATATAACTAATGGAAATGAAGGTTTAGGTGCTGAATAGGTCTTGTTTAGTCCAGAGCAATTGGAGCAATTGTAGAGGCGTTTACGAGCATGAATATCTTATTGTTGGCACAGGTTCTATCACAAAAAAAATGTATCTACTCGTCCGCCCTGAATGTAAAACAAGAGGCTCAAGAGTCTTGGATTACGGGTCGAGTACAATTAACCACATAATAGATGATGCTAGAGTTTTTAGTACTTTTGAGCCCTGTAAAGGTAATTATAGAATTAAAATTGCTAATAGTTCTCTATCTAAAGTTATTGGATGTGGTTCAGTCATGATTTTAGAGACTTTAACCTTACACTTTGTTATGTTTGTTCCCAATCTAGATTGTAATTTGTTATTAGTCTCGAAACTCACCTTTGATGAGAAATGTGTGATAAAATTCTTCTCTTCCTATTGTGTTTTTCAAGACATGATCTCGAGGAAGATGATTGGAATTGCTGAGGTAAAATTCGATCTCTATCTCCTTAATGCCAAAGTTCCAAAGGGCATACAATGCAATTCTGTAGACTCCAGGTCATCTCCTATTGAGTTTAGTTGTAGTTCTAATAAAAGTAGTGCAATCATGTTGTGACACTATAGGTTAGGACATTTAAATTTCATGTACCTTGAAAAGTTGTTTCTTAACCTATTCATCAATAAAAGTTTTGAAAATTTTCATTGTGACATTTGTGAGTTATCTAAGCACAAACGTAGTGTGTTTCCTTCTAGTAGCTATAAGGCATCTAAACCTTTTTCATTGATTTACAATGATGTTTAGGGGCCTTCTAAGGTTCCTAATATCATTGAGGCTAAGTGATTTGTCAACTTTATAGATGATTATACTAGGTTAAATTAGGTGTTTTTAATGAAAGAAAAATTGAGGTCATCAACATTTTCAAGAACTTTAATTCCATGATCCAAAATCAATTCAAAAAAAAAAAATTTAGGTGTCAAGGTCTAATAACGAGAAAAAAGTCATAAACCAAGGGTTAAGAGAATATTTATTAAGTGAGGGTATAATTCTCTAAACATCATGTGTTGATACTCTCCATTAGAATGGATTGTTTGAGAGAAAGAACCAGCATTTGCTAAAGGTTGCTCGTTCCATATTGTTTTACATAAAAGTCCCTTCTAGATTTTGGAGGGAAGTTGTTTTGACAACTGTATGCTTTATTAATAAACATCCATCATGGGTGTTGTAGTACAAAACTCCTGTTCAAAAGCTACTTGGAATATATCCTCACACAAAACTTATTTCAAATATTCCTATTTGAGTTTTTGGGTGTACAGTTTTTGTATATGTTCATCCTCACACACATAACAAACTTGACCCGATAACAATAAGGTGTCTATTCTTAAGGTACTTTCCTACCCAGAAAGGATACAAATGCTATAATCCAGTGACTAGGAAGTGGTATGTGTCCTTAAATGTTACCTTTGTTTAAGACCAACCTTTTTTTTTCTCAAACTAAAATTTAAATGATAGTAAATCTGAATTTCAATTTTTGAATGTTGGTGAATCTCAAAATTATGCATTTAGTGAAACACCAAGTCTTAGTAAATCAGTTGTAGGTTCAGAGCACTCTGAATCCTCTAAGTCACCAATTATTTTTGACACTTTTATTTTTGAGTGAAATCTTCTTCCTAAGTTTCCTAAATCTAGTCTAAAACTATCTTAATAACAGTCTCAAAACTTGCTATTATCTAAGTCAAATAATGATGAAACTTATTTTAAATATCCAACTGTACCTATTGTATGATCTAAGAGACCAAGAGTAAAGCATGGTGAGTTTGTAACATCCCGATAATTGCTTCCGTATGAGTAATATTATTAATTGTAGAATATAATTACATTAAGTGGGATTAAAAATTTAGTTTATTTATAATTAATATAATTAGTAAATTAATATAGTTAATTGTTAGAAAATTAGTTTGAAAGTAATTTTTAGGAAAATAATTTAATTAGACTTTTATTTGGGAAAAGATTTGATGTTGGAAATTATTATTGGTGAGTTGTTAGTATTGTTTAATAGGAGAGGGGCGTGTGTCAGAATTTTTGGGTCAAAGTGAAATTTTAAAAAGTTTCGAGGTCAAAGTGTAAATTCAAAAAATATGTTAGTATAAAAAAGGGCTGAAAATCTGAAAATTCTGCAGCTCGTCTTCTTCCCTTTGCCGACACTGCTGCTGCAACTTCCTTCCAGATTTTTTCTCATTTTCCAAGCCAAAATTTCTTAGAGTTTCTTCCATTTAAGCCCTTCTATATATGTATAATTCCATTTCTTGCAAAACCCCCTTAAAATTCAAGATAGATTTTCGGATCTATGGTGTTTAGTGAGGTATGTACTGTTTTGATCAATTTTTTTTGTGTTTAAATCGATTTTTATGCATGTAAATGCATTAATAAGCATGAATAACTAGTGAGTTTTACATTTAATTAAGTTATTTTGGTTTTTATGGTTTTAAAAGTATAAATGTTAAACTTTAGGTGATAAATTAGGGCGTGGGGAATCTAGTAAGAGCAAGGAGAAGCTTTGAGCTTCTATTTGGAGAGCTAGGAGCTTGATTATAAGTTCTAAAAGATTGGTATACAATTGTTTTCGAAATTTAATTTTTTTTAGTGGCGAAAATTTATTATTTCGTTTCGTATCTCTGCGTTAATATGATTTTTATGTAATGAGTTGTTATTTATGATATGTATGTATTGGTAGGATAACAATGAAAGAGATTTTATGGGTTAAAATCAAGTGAAATACCGTTTTCGTATAAAACCCCCTTTAAATCCGAATTTGAATTAATTAAGGGTTAGGGGTATTTTCGTCTTTTTAAACTTATATACGTGTTTAACAAATGATATTAAAGTGATTTGTGACATGACTTTTTAAAACGAAATCAATTTTCGAGAATTTGACCCCTTAGTCGAAATTGAAGACATAAAGAGACCAAGGGGCATTTTTATCGTTTTGTTTGTATTCACATGCTATTTATATTATGTTGCGATGAGTTGTGTGATTAATGATGGGTTCGAAGAGAAAAATTCGAAAATCATCTTTTGGAATCAAGAGGAAATGAGAAACGAATGAAATTGTGTAATAAAGTTTAATCAGAATTCATAATATTCGTTATTAATAAAATTATAGAGAGCCTGAGTAAACCTGTACATTGGTAGGTGGGGATTGGTGTTTGGCATGCCAATAGGATATTATTAGCAGTACTGTGCCGTTACGTTTATATATGATATGATTAACGGACTTTGAGAGGCACCGAGTGTCCGGTCCAGAAATTAAAACGATTGCGAAACTGAGCTCCGGCGGGTAGGCACCGAGTGTCCGATGCCGGAGATAGATATGAAATCCGTACCGATCCATGGTATCGTGACAGCATTTACGAAAGGCTCTTATGATATAATAATACTCGATTATGAATTTGAGTGGAATATATGTTTTTGAAATACATTTTATAAAGTTTTGATTGGTTATTTGAATATATATTATATGGAACGTTATTTGTTTTTATGAAAAGATAATATGTACGTGCTGTGTTTATAAAATCCTGTGATTTCGATATGTTATGTTAGTGGGATTTTGTGATTGATATTATTTTATATGTATACCAACTAAGCTATGTTAGCTTAGCGCGTTGGATTTTCCACGCGCAGGTAGTTGATGTGATCTGAGAGCGAGGGTTCGACAAAAAGATCATCAGGGCGCTTCTAGAGTCACTGCAGAAATTCAAATCCTTTTGGTAGACATTTTGACATGTGCATATTTTTGTTACATTAAAGAAATGTTATGAACTTATATTTTGTATACTTAAATGTGTTATATATATATATATAAAACCTTGTAAATTCTAATGTATATAAATTTTGAATTATGTTTTTAAACGTTTTCTCAAAGAGATGGGAAAACTAATCGATGTAGTGCTTTAAAGTATCTGTGTTTACTTTGTTTTGAAAGTATAATTAGAAAATGTTTACTTTGGATTGAGATTGTGTGCTGAAGTGATCTTGAGACGGACGGGGGAGTCCGCTGATGGAAGTTGAGAAAGTGAAAAAATATTGAAGTGTTTGTTTGATTATACAGGTTTTATGAAATTTTGGATTTCTCAATAAAACAGAGGAAACTCTGCCGAATTTTTTAATAAATTATATTAAATTAGTAAATGGATTTTCGTAAATAAGTATGGAAAATAACGTAACGTCCTCCGCCTCGGTTATCGGTGTCCGGTACGCCGAGGATCGAGGGGAGGGTGTTACAGAGTTGGACTTGGCGGTGCCTCAACAAAGCCATGAATTAAATCTCGGGTCATCTGTCCAAATCCTTGCACCTAATATCATACCTTTAAGTGAAGCAACAAACAACCCTACAGATCCTGGTTTGTGTGAAAACCATAAAGAGTCTTATGTCGATGTAGAGAAACCAAGGTTCCAAAACTCGCTACTCGCTACTCGATCGATGAGGCAGCGAGCAGCGAGTACTCGGCAACTCGGAGAGTACTCGGTTTGACCGTCGGTCAATGGTCAACCCGTTGACCCACGGTCAAACCCGGTCAAACCTGTAAAAAATAAAATTTTAAAATTTTATGTATGATTAAAATATAATCATATGACCATAAAAACTTTTAAAATCAATCTCATGCAAAAACAACTCAATCATCAATAATTTTTATATACAAATATTAATTATCAAGCATGGAAACTTTTATACATATCAATATGTTTAACATATGTTACAAAGCAAATAATATAGAACACAATATCATTAAATGATTTGAAATTTAAAACACATAATACAATATTTTAAATCTCATGTTCCTATCAATTTAACAAATGTTAACAACCCTAAACAAATCTAGTTTGTATAATCATCATTCATCAATCATCAATTCATCACCCATCTATAATCATCATTCATCAATCATCAATTCATCATCCACCCCTAAACAAATATAGTTTGTATAAACTATAATCTCATGGAAATTTAACAAATGTTTAAAACCCTAAACAAATCTAGTTTGTATAATCATCATTCATCAATCATCAATTCATCATCCACCTATAATCATCATTCATCAATCATCAATTCATCATCCACCCTAAACAAATATAGTTTGTATATAAAATCCTAAACAAATCTAATTTGTATAATCAATTAATCATCAATTCATCATCCACCCCTAAACAAATACATGTGAAATACAAGAAAGAGTGGTGAAAGCAAAAAGAAAAAACAAAATGAAAAAACAAAAAAAACAAAAACAAAATGAAAACAAAAATAAAAAGCTCACGGTCACGGACGGACTGACGGAGACGGCAACGAAGATGGCGACTGCGACGGACGAGGAGAGACGGACGACGGCGAGAAGACGACGGCAGCAGAAGTGCAGATCGGGAGCACTGAGCTGAGTAGAGACGAGGACGACCGACGACCAGACCAGAGAGTGCAGAGCAGAACAGAAAAAATCCTTTTATTTTGTTCTATGTTATATCAGACGCTAAAACGGCATCGTTTTTACTTGACAAAAATGACGCCGTTTTGGCTAAAAAAATTTTAAAAAAAAATTGGCAGACTCGGCCGAGCCGAGTCGAGTCGGCCCGAGCTGGGCCCGAGTTGGACCGGTTTTCAACAGGAGCCAAGTTGAACCCCCCGATCTGGGGGTTCTCGACTCGAAAACCGGCCGAGCGACGAGAACTCGGCAAGAACTCGGCCAACTCGGCCAAGTTTTGAAACCATGAGAGAAACCAATCGCTTTGAGGAAGTCAATGAAAGAATAAAGAGCCAAACCCCTATATCCATTAAGTGCTTGTCATATGAAGACCTGTTACCAAATTACAAGAAATTTGCTCTCCAAATCACTAATGTATTTATACCAGCCAACATTAAGGAAGCTACGATAATTCTAATATAGAGGAAGGATATCCGAAAAGCGTTAAGAAACTCTTAAAAAGAACAAAACTTAAGATATCACATATATATCAAGTGGAAAAAGGTTGTAGGGTGCGCAAATGGGTGTTTACAGTAAAGTTACAGGGCTGATGGGAGTGTAAAACACTATAAAGCTATACTAGTTGCCAGAAGTTTTACACAAACATATGGAACTGATTATGACGAGACGTTTGCTCCAGTGGCTAAATTGAACACCATTCGAGTTCTTTTTTCTATTATAGTGAATCTAAATTGAAAGGTTCATCAAATGAATGTTAAAAATGCTTTCTTAAATGAGAAGTTGACTAAAGAAGTTTACATAGTGGGCCACAAGGTTTTAAAACAATTTTTGGGAACAAGGTGTGTAAAGTAAAGAAATTATTGTATGGTTTGAAGCAATCACCTAGGGTGTGGTTTGAAAGGTTAACCACGGCAGTTAAAAGGTGTGGTTACACTTAATGTCAAACTAACCATACTTTGTTTGTCAAGCATTCTAAAGGTGACATAATTACTATGCTTATAGTATATATATATATATGGATGACATGATAATATCCAAGAATAGTGAAGTGGAAATTTAGAAATTGAAGTGTTTTTTAGCCTAGGAGTTTGAAATCAATGATCTTGAGAGTCTAAAGTACATCCTAGGAATGGAAGTTGCAAGGTCAAAAAGTGGAATTTTTATCAACCAAAGAACGCATTTACTGGACCTCATAGAAATTGGGATGACAAAGTGCAAGCCTGTAGATACACCTATGGACAGTACAACTAAATTGGACTTAGTTGAAGGTAGCCCTCCAATAGATAGAGGGAGAAATCAAGGGTTGGTAGGAAAACTAATTTATTTTTAACATATTAGATCAAACATTGCCTTCTTTGTAAGCACTGTTCGTCAACTTATGAATAACCTAAATGAAGAGCATAAGGGAGATATTCATCAGATTCTTAGGTATCTGAAAATGACATTTGGACAAGGGATTTATTTTAGGAATAATGAAAACCGAAAGGTTAGTGTGTTTACTGATACAGAGTAGGTAGACTAAATGGTAGATAGGAAGCCTACTTCATGGTTTTGCTCCCAAGTGTAGGGCAATTTAGTCACTTGGCACAACAAGAAACAAGCTATTGTATCTTAGAGTAAGGCTTAAGCAAAGTTCAAAGCTATGGCTCACGGGATTTGTGAGGGAATTTGGCTATAAAAACTGCTAAAGGAACTAAAAGTACCTATGTTCACACCTATAAAGTTATTATGTGACACAATCAAGCAACTATTACTATAGTTAAGAGCCCAATGCATCCTTATCGAATAAAGCATGTGGAGAAAGATTGACATTTTATAAAAGAGAAGATAGATTTAGGGATGGTTGGGTTGATTCACACATCTATAAACTCTCAAGTAGCTGACATCTTCACAATGTTCTACCTAGAGTATATTTAAAGAGTTATGTTCCAAGTTGGGTATAATCAACATTTACCGCCCAGCTTATGTGTGTGCGTATGGGTAAGAGGGTAGATTTCTGTTAGTAAGCTTTAATTGATCGGTTTCGTATTTGCAAGAGATTTGGTCATCAACTATCAGTTTCCTATTTTGTTGTAAATAATATTTAGTACATATTTTTTAGTGATTGTAATTATCCTTAATTAGGGAGAAAGTAACTCTTTTATTATTGGCTACCTATGGGTCAACAACAATGGTGTATATATTTGTATAATGTTGTACATTTATTTTATGGTTTTAGTGAAATACACAATACTTTCTCAAACCTTTTCTTTCTTCATTTTGTTAGTTTAGACTTCTTAGGTTTTGCAAGCACTTGGGGACTTCTAGCATTCTTTTTAAATTTAGCTTTGTACTTTACCTATTCAAAAGGGATGAAAAGCAAATTTTGTTAGTTGTGTAATTAAAAACGAGAAATCCATTCTTTAAAAACTGAAGTAAAAATTTTAAATTGGAGAAAAATAGGATTATGAAATGCCCGAAACCCTTCTATTACTTCTTCTAAATGGTAATACCAATCACATTTTCATTGATTTTATTCTAAAACCATTTTGTGAAATGCACTAACCGATACACCTTTGGCTGTTGAAAACATCAAATTTAATTTCTTCCTTTCTTTCCATTTTACAATTTCATTTTTACGTTTAATTTATAAAGATACCTAACAGTCCTTAGTTGTGTTTTTCCTACCTCTAAGATAAATTTCTTTGGGGCACTATACTCCTATATTTTGTCTGTGTTCAATATGTTGGTTCACTAGACTGCTGTGCTCATATAATTCTATTTTAAGTCATTTTTTTATGTTTCACTTTATTTATTGGTTATATTTTAGGGTTGTTGAAATGCAAGAAATTCTTGATCAGCAACTTGCTGAAGAGGCTGCTGAAGCTGAAGGAGAAGGTGTGATGGCAGCAGTTGCAAATCCTCGAAGAACTGCCAAGTAACTATTTTGTAGTTATATTTGATGTTATGTATTAGACTTAGCTTGGCATCCGTTGCCTTCTCCCCTCTTATGTATCATGATTTCGTTTTCCATTTAATTTTCTAATTGCATATACAAGATATATTGCACCTTCTGCCTTGTGGAGGTATGTATGTTACTGCCTTCTAAGTTCAATAGTCATTTCTGGTCTGCAGAAAATCTACAACTCCGTCAGCTTCTTCTAGAAACATAAGCACAGCAGAAGTTAAAGTTTCAAGGAAAAGGCTGTAAGGATAAGTGCTACGAGCAAATAAGAAAGACAGTTGAAGGACGGTTTAATAAGCTTCTGACAGAGGTGGTTTTCTTACTGTTGTCAGATACAGCACAACTAGGGAGAATGTTTTGCAGTTATTGTTTAATGTATATTACCCTAACAGTAATCTGTGGACCAGCTTGTTTTTGAAGACCTAAAAGCAGCTCTGGAGGAAGCTCGGACCGGTATGTACCACACATTTGTATATTATTGTAAATTTTTGGGTCTGCTGGTTACGTAAACAGGATTTTATTTTCTTAAGGATGTTGGGTGTTGCTTCATCAGAAGCTAATATAATTTAAGTAATTTTCCTCAGAGCTGCTTTTGTTTCTGTTTTTTCAACACATTTTGGTAAAATTAAGGCATATAACCTTATTTGTTGCTTCCATAATACCCTTATTTTCCCTTGACATATGGATTGGAGAAGAGCTTGGGGATATTTATGACTACGTGGCCCCATGTTTTCCTCCAAGGTTAGCCTTGTGCAAAGTCTTCTTGTTTGTCATTTTTTTTGGTGATTAATGACTAACTTGTAGTTCATAATTATAAATGGTAGTTTTTGTTTCCGTTGCTTTCTATTATAGTTTTGGATTCGTGTGTTTGAGTATTGAGTTTGTGGATGAGCATGGTCACTATTTTTAAACATGAATATCGTCAAAATTAACTTTCATGAGAAGTTTTTATTCCTTCTGATTCAACATCGCATGTGGACAGATGTGAAATTTTCTAACTGATGGTTAACCTGTACACCCAAGACATGTTCTTTCTGAGTTCATAGTTTGTTATCCTTTTTGGTGTGAACTTTTCATCTTATGAGATGATTTTTTTAAGTTCATTCTTTTAAGATATCTTTTTCACTTTCTTTCCTTCCTCTATCGTGTGATTCAGCTGTTCACAATTTTTCTGCTTAGGTAACTAGTTGGGTAGTTGAATACCAAGATAATCTAATTGGCCTTGGGGTTGATGAGACTCTTGCTCAAGTTTATTCTGGAAGTGGTGCTATGGATCCCCTTATGAATTCATATGTTGAAAGAATGCAAGCCACGACAAGGGTATGTATATCATTACCTTATCAATCAATTATTCTGATGTTTTGTTAATTGGTAAATAGTAATTCTGCTTACATTAACACCTTCTTTATCATTGTTTTCTAGAAATGGTACTTAAATATAGTGGGAGCTGATCAAATACAACAATCAAAGAAACAGAATATGGGAAGCTTTATACTCCAGCTGCAGTTGATTTGTTCAGGATCCGCGGGGAAAAACTGCAAATTGTTAGGGATAATAGCACTGATGTCATGCTATACAGAATTTGCTTTGGCTGTTATTCAGGCAATGTTCATCTAAATTTATACAGAGATATTTACCTTAATTACTATACTGTACTGCTAGATATGTGAATGTATGCAACTGATTCATGTGATAGAGTAATAATTGCTTTTCTGATTTGATTTAGTATTGTGAATGTAAGCCTTCTCCCATGTATTTTTTTCAGTTGCTTTTGTTTTATATTTCCTACTACTGTCCCTAGAAATTGAAGTCCACAATTGTGTGTCTTCTGTAAAATGGCTTTTCATTGTTTTATATTTTCTATTTTTGTCATTTTTTTTTTTTAAAAAAAAATTCATCTGTTTGTTCAGGTAATGATTGATTTTCAAATGGCTGAAAGGGAGAGACACACAGAACCTGTCTCTGAAATCGGTCTGAAACCTCTATGTGCAATGGTTTGTGAATTTTAAATATGGAGTTTATATAAATGTCCAATGGTCTGTTTAAATTTTATTAATCGCTATCTTTGGATGTCTATTACCGTGGCATACAGATAAACAACAATTTACGTTGCTATGACCTCGCAATGGAGCTGAGCAACAGCACCATGGAAACTCTTCCTCCAAACTATGCTGAGCAGGTGATGCAGATTTCCTTCAATTTTCTTTCTTTTCACTCTTTTTTAATATAGGGTTAATTGCAATAACATGCCCTGTAGTTTCTCATAAAGGCTTAATATTCAACAAATCACTTTAATTGCTACAGACTCCCTTGTGAACAGTTAATTTCATTCCATTTAACACTTGACTAACATTTGATTAGGAAAAGTCAGAAATGCCCTTTATCTTTAAATTAATCCATTTAAAACTATTTAATAATAATTAATAGATTTATTATTAAATATATATAAAATAAATTTTAATAAAAAATTAAAAAATAATAAATAATAAAAAAACCACATCGGCCGCTTAAAAAAAGTTGTTGATGGCCTCGTTGGTGAGCCTCCTCCATCACGTTGCTGGAGGAGGTGATGCCTCCTCCATTTGGGTTGATGGAGGAAGCCCAATGCCTCTTCCATTAGGAGGAGCGAGCCTCCTCCATCGCAAATGGAGGAGGCATGGCTCCATCTTGTTGGGAGGAGGCAACAAGCCTCCGTCCAACTGAAGGAGGTCGTAATGCCTTGTCCATAGCGCCAATGGAGTTGCAAGCGCAGCTGGAGTAAATGGAGGAGGCCGCAGATCTAGGTGGAAGCCGCAGGCCTCCTCCTGTCTGGCATGCTGAAGGGGGCGGCCACAACGGCTTCTATTTGTTTTTCTTTCTTTTAAATATAGTGAATTATCAAATGACCCTTTGCCCCTAACATTCCAGTCAACTGTTAAATCTAATGGAATTTGACTAATGGAATAGTGGCTGCTGCAGTTAATTCAATTAGTTGAATATTAAGCCATAATGAAAACCCACAAGGTATGTTACTGCAGTTAACCCTTTAATATAAATAAAAAACAATTAAACCGCAGAGTAATGGTTTTATCTAAGTTATGAAACATTCTATTGTATACTACTTGTTTGTCCATCTACATTTTGTGCAATAGTTGGACCTTTTTACTTTATTATTCCGTTATTCTTTCACTTGAAATGATGATACCAGTTTACTTTCTTAAACAATTTGTGTATTGGTTTGATTTTTTGGGTTAACCAAGGTAGGAATGTGAATTTTATGAATTCCAAAACATCATTGTCAAACCTTAGATTTATCAAACATTTCCATAATGTGGATAAATTGTTGTATTTTATTATTTTATTTGTTACAGATGCTTTAATGTTCTTGTTGATATTGACATGATTGCCAACTGACTTGCATTTTTACATGGTAAACTGCATGGAAGAAAGTAACATTTCTACGGTCAGCACAAATTTATGTTTGTATAATCAGTGTGGAATCCTCTGTTTTGGAACTTGCCACATAATAGTGTGGAACTTGCTCCTTTCACAGAATATGCCCGTTCTCAGTAGCTGATAAGTATATGACGAGACAACTTTCTTTATCAATACCCTACACTTGACTCAAGTAGTAAAAAGGTGCAGTTGGGGTAGTTCTTCAAATTGAAGAATATAAAAAGGAAGAAAGAAATATTATCTTTGAAGTAAAAAAAACTATATGTAAATATTGAAGCTTTGCACTCCATTATTTCTGAAGGATAAGTTTCTCTGTATTATTCAAATCCCAAGTCCCAACATATATTGATGCACTGGTGTCTAGTGTCTCACTTATGTGGTTGTAATATATATATATATATATATATATAAGTCCATTAGTTTCCCATGACACCACCTAGCGCAAGAAAACTTCCCCAACAGTTCTAAATATCTATAGGAGCTTGAAGCTTAAATATGTGAAACGCTAGTATGTGAGCCAGAATACCTTTTCCTCGGATGTTAAAATCTGTTTCGCTTTTGTTGTTTTTGTAGGTTAATTTTGAAGACACTTCCAAAGGTTTCCTAGATGTAGCAAAGGTATCTGAAACTTAGTTGTTGTATATCATGTTATTATTGAAAGCTGTAATTTTTCCAGTTTGTATTTTGTTACATTTGAAGTTGTAAGTGGTCTTTCTAGGTTGGAAAAATTATTATCTTGGTGATTTTCATGTGTTAAAATAGGATTTATAGAACATATATCCGAACTACTTGTCTCTCGCAGGAAGCTGTGATTCAAACTGTTACTGTTATCTTTGAAGATCCTGGGATGCAGGAGTTACTTGTTGAGCTTTATCATAAAGGTAAAACTACATTCTCCATTACTGATGTGTACTTGTAGTGAAATTGCAATCCATCCATTTTGCTAATGTTGTATGTATATTTTAGTTAGTGTCATTTTTACCAATTGCTGCCAGTTGCTTGTATCAAATTGTTAATACACATTAGTGTACATTCTTATTTATGCCTCACTAAACTACCATCCTGTTCTCTCTAACATTTCTTGGCTCACGTCTCCCAACATTTGCAACTTCACGTGTGCTAAGCTGCCTATTTCCTTGTCATGTCAAATTGTGTATTTGAGACAGACTGATGACATAATTTTAGGCTATTTCTTATTGTCTCTTCCAAATTAGGAGAATCTAGATGCCTTGCTTTCTAAGAAAGTATTGCAACATTACACAATGAATGATGTGAGATTTATGATAGTAAGATTTTCATTTTCCAACTGCTCTAAGGAGGATGCTCAGACATGCTCCATGTCATTTTATGGTGCATTTCAACAATTTCATTTTAGTTAAACCTGTAAATGAAGTGCATTCAGAACTAATTTAGGGTGACCAAACCGAACTGTTTCACAATCTTGTTCTATCTCATTAAATCTAATTCTCTGTTGTGAGTTTTTTAATAATTGAGTGGAAAAAGTTTATGAATTTGTTGTGAGTTTGTGACCCTCTATTTTGTTCAAATCAGATCAGTAATGGACCATGTAAGTCAGTGTTTGCTAATAAGTACAAGCCCAGTAGTGAGCAGGCAGTTGGGCTGGGATTTTATTTAGCTGTCAGACTAGGTGTCATATAAGCATCTAGAAAATTGAATTGTGTCAGATAAAAAATCAAGTGCCTATTTCAGTAAGTCATATGTGGTTGCTTTTCCTGTTCACTGAATGGTTCACTTATTGGATAATATATTGACTTGGATTTCAAATTGTTTCCATGGGATATGTAGTAGACAAGTATGCCTTTGACTCAACCATCCTTTTAACAAGTAACTAAGTAAGGTGGGCTAATGATCTTTAATATAATGATCCTATATCTTTCAGCACAATTAACCCAGAGCTTGTTTCTATGTTATTGATACTTGTATTCCTTCAAAGGACGATACATTCGTTGTAAATGAATCTGTTTAATCAAAATATGGTCAATTATGTCTTAAGAATATTGATTCTTTTATCTAGAGAGATGCTGCTCATCTTCTACCGTTTTTATTGTAGAGGAACAATGATAAATGTGTTTTCTTTTCTATTGTTTCAATTTTATTTTTTTTTCTATTTTCTGTGATCGAGAAAACATGGTATGTTGAATTAATCCTAACAAAATTGAGTTATCTGAAAAGGAATAAAATGCAGTACAACAAGGCTCTGAAGCAAGTAGAACTCAAAGTTGCTGTTGACAATCATAAATTATCATGATTTCCCAATGCCTATCATATGTATTAAAAAAACAAAAAAAATTGCCCATTATACATTTCCATTTTACCTTTCTGCATCTCTGACAATTGGGGAATTACCCAGCCCCAACTAAAGATCTGATAGAGCTACTTGCAAGATTAAGTAAATATCTCAAACTTTGCAATCCATTCTATTACAACTTCCTGTGTTGTTCTAAAATTACAATGTATAGTATAGAACATCCTGATGTATATTCCAAAATCAAATTCTATTTGTGGAGAACTGTCTAATCTTGCCTATATCTTGTAATATCTTCTTTTTCCTCGGAGTTGATTTTTTAACCTTTTTTTGCGTTTCAGAATGGTTGGATAGGCACGTTACTAAGGACATAGTTGGAACATTTATGGATTATTTTAGAGAAATAAAGATGCAAGTTTCTTTGTTTAGAATTTGGTAGTTATTGCCACATTCCTGATATATGCAAACATAGTTTTATGATCAAAGATAGTTTCTGTACAATTCATTTGTTGCTGATGTTGGAAAGACGCTTATCTTATTCTGATCCAGTAAATAAGGCCATTTTAAAATATTAATTGTTGATAAATATATTCATTGCTTTGCCATGAAATTGATATAATTGTCAACAATTTTTGGCCTCTGGATTCTTCAAAGTGCTGAACTCTGTGCTCTGATATATTACAGCTTCATTATTCCAATATGTCTAGTTTATGGTGGAACACTTATCTCATGTTTTTCTTGTTGGTTTCAATATTCTATAACTAAGGTATATCGAAGATAGATCATTTAGGAGATTTATTGAAGCATATCTGGAGGAAACAGTGGTCATTTATGTTGATCATCTTCTGACTCTGGTTTTCTCTGTTTATGAACTAAATTTTTTATGATGCTTTATCGTATCAGTTGCTCAATCTTTTGAATGTTCTATGATGTCTTTAATTTCTATGAATTGATTTTTCACTGGTTTTGTAATTGTAGAAAAACTACATTAAGGAAGAAACCATTGAACGGATGAGGCTGGACAAAGAGGTTATCATGAACTTCTTTAGGCAGTATACAAGTGTCAATGTAAGTGTTCATGCTAGTAATTCTCGTTGACAATATATTGCCAATTTATTAAGGTTCGACATATTTTATCAATTAAATTCTTGTGGTTTATTCTCACTAATTTTACTCTGGCTGCTTGCTGCAGAGAAAGTAGAAAACAGAATCAGGATTCTGAGTGATTTAAGAGAACTTGCTTCAGCTGAAAACTTGGATTCCTTTACGCTCATCTATGCAAATATTCTTGAACATCAGCCTGACTGCCCGGTAATTTTTTTTTTTTTTTTTGAACTGATTGCCGGGTAAATACTATAATTGCTATGCTGTTAGCAAGTTTATACTTTTGATCCATCCACATAGGTTTGTTCATTTACTTCTACCGTGACTATGAATACTTGTTTCATCATAACTCATTTCTCAGTTTGTATTTGTTCCAAGTCGAACATTTGTGTATTTACTGTATATCACTTGAATCTTCTGAGAACATTTCAGTTAAAGATTATCTACTTTTCTCCAATTGCAGCCTGAGGTTGTCGAGAAGCTCGTCGGAATGCGAGAGGGTATACGATGGAAGGATGCAAAGGAGGTATGTTCGTCACTCTATAATTTGGTTGATGCACTTAAATGAATACCATGAGACCATAAGGAAAATAACAAAACTCAAAACATTTCCAGTCGAGTTTCAAAGCATCTCATGGAAAGTGTATATAGTATGATATCTCACAGCATATATTAATTCTTCATTTAAGAGATCTTGCTGTCTCAAGCTTTTAGGATTAATATGGTTTAGTGACCATAATTATGTTCATCATTAAGAAGTTTTAGTATTTGGTATTTTGTCTTATTTTCTTGGTATTTCATTGTCATTTATTTTCATTTATTTTTATCATACAACAATGACCGTTAAGAATGGCCTTATATATAATATCCTCATCAAAACAGGTGGTACAAGAATGCAAAGAAATCTACGAGAATTCTTATGCTAATGGAAATCCACCAAAGGCTGGTTTTCTCTTCCCAAGAGTGAAATGCTTATCAGCTTCCAAAGGATCTCTGTGGCGAAAACTGATGTGATTTTCAAGTGTCATATCAAACATGTGCTCGGAGTAGGGATAGATCCAGTTTAGGCTCACACAGGGCACACGTCTCTCCTGAAAATTAAATTCATGATATTAATTGTTAAGTATTTAAATATATAAATAAATTGTTATATTTAATTTTGGAAGTAAACATGGTCATTAACATAAAAAGGTGTTGGTGGCATGAGGTTTGCCTTCTTTTCTCCTCATCATTGCAGTTTGATCTTCAACCATAATACATGAATTTTTCTCACTTTTTTCCAAAAAAATACGCTTTGTATGTAATATATAATTTTTGAAATAAATTAGCTCATAAAATTTTCTTTTTCCGAAAACATGCACCGTGTATGTTATATATAATTTTAGAAGTAAAATATATTGTAAACATAAAAAAGCGCTGGTGACATGAGGTTTTCCCTTCTTTTCTCTTCATCACCATGGTTTGATCTCTCATCATAGTAGTTTTTTCTCTTTTTTTTTTTTTTTCCTAAGAAAAATGCAATCATAACCCGTCTGTCAAAAAAAAAAAAAAAATAGAGAGAGAATCATAACAAGTAGGCTTTTCATTTTCTTTTTTTTTCCTAAAAAAATGCAATCAAATCACCACGGTTTGATCCTTCATAGTTTTCTCTTCTTCTTTTTTCCCCAAAAAATGCAACCTTGATGGGTAGGTTTTTCTCTTTTTTTTTTTTTCCCAAAAAATGCAATCATAACACGGATTTTTCTCATTAAAAAAAAAAAAAAAAATTCCAGTGTATAGGCATCAAAACTTTATATATTAAGTCATGAATAGAGCCAAAGAAGTCATTGCCAGCGTTTCATATGTGGTCATTTTCCCAAATCATTGACGCTAGATAAGATAATCAACTTCATTATCCATTACATGTCGTTGGGTGTCACTTGAATCCAGAATTTTTCTACAAAGCTAAACATATAGATGTAGAGGTGATGGGCTCGTATGAATGCATGAAAAGGTTGGTTCCAAATCCAAAGATTCAAGATAAAATTTATGAAAAGCTTCCGATGTATGTCAAGACGTTGTGCTTATTTGAAAAGAAAATTACATGGCTATTTTAGAAAGAGATGTTATATACTTTAATGAAAGTTGGCTTTATAATCTTAAATTAAATATCATCATTCATCATATTATTAATTAATCCATGAATTTTAATGGACAACTACATGGTGTGATGCATGTGATAATTCAAAACCAACATTTCAAAAATTTGTAATAAAAATTCACCTTACTTGCGGTTCATTTGGTTGTAAACAAAATGGAGTGTTTTTGAAAATGAAAATACATTTAACATGTTTATTCTTGCAATTTTTTAATCAATTTTTTAATTTCATATAGCTTATCCTTAGTATCTTTTTTTTTCTTGCAAAAATTCTTGTAATTTCATAGCAAACGGTGAAACATGCTTGTTCGAAGTTGTTTAAATGACTTGGTGTATGTTAAATACAACATAGCATTGAGGCGTCGGTTTAAAATGCATGATACCATTGCTCCTATCACATTGATCGACATTCATTATAACAATAAATGGTTTATTGGGAGGCTTGATGAAGATGATAGAGATGATGAGACTGTTTATCTCATTGAAGTTGGGCTGACATGGAGTAATGTTGCCATGACTACATGAGTTGGAGAGCCTAGCTATTAATTTAGTTCAAAGTCAACTTCTTCATCAAGGGCATCAAAATCATGAAAACAAACTTAAGAGAATGATGGAAAGGAATATGACATTGAAGAATGGGAAGAAGGATTTGGAGGAAGAAGATGATGATTGAGAGGCAATTGAAGGGGACAAAAATGATGAATTTGATATTTATTTTGATGAATGAATTTTCAATTTTCCATTGATAGTTAAAACTTAAAAGCTTCGAGCCTAGATTTCTATGAACTTATTTAAACATTTTGATCTTTAGGTCTTTATTTTAGTGTTTGTTTGCATGTTGCTAGTTTGGCATTTTGATGTTTAATTTTTGTTGTTCATAGTTGTCTAGTTGGCACTTACTACTAGTATTTAGTATGAATTTTTTGTTGTTTCACATTACAAATTTAGAATTTGAAGATGAAGAATAATGATTGGATGTTATTTTATGAATTATATCTTATTATTGTTAGTTGTTACATGTAAGTGTTAGTTATTTTATAATTTTTACAATATTTTGAGATTTTTTTTAATAAAAAGTGTGTCTCACTTTAAAAAGACATGCTTTGCAACTTGCACCCTAGGCTCTAGGGCACCCTTACGTTTTAGTGTGCCTTTAGCATTTCACAACTATGCTCATATCCACCCATGATTTGTTATACTCTTTGAAAAACATTTTAATGCATAACTAAATCTTTAAAGACCAAGTTTGCATTGGTTTGACCATTGTTGTCCTTCTTGGCAACCTTACATTCAAATCAGTAGTACCCTATTTTTATACGATTCTAATATTCAATGTCGTTCTTACTTCTCTAATCTTGTAGATTGTTGGTGTTTAGATTGTTCCTAGATTTAGCTATCTTAAGCCTCAATTTGGATTTACCATATTGATTCTTTCTATTCTTGTTTTTACCTTTGCTCTCCACATTCAAGGCTAATATCGAACATAGAAACCCTCTCCATGCCTCTTGATCTCTTAGTCATAATAATTTTACAAGATTTGAAATTTTCAGTTTTGATTTCCCAAACAAACCATTGATCAATTTCATAGTACCTTTCTAACTATTTAGGATTTGACTAATGATTAGTAAAGTTTGAATCTCTCATTGCCAAATTTAATGCTAATAGAATTTAACCAATCTGTAGTGATATTAAATGTGTTAAAGTTTTCTTTAAAATTTACGTTTTCTAACATCCTTAATATAAACAACTTCCTAATCAGATGAATCTTTATTTACTATAGAGGGTTTTTGGTGCATATTCAATATAGCCTTCATAAGTGTTGTTGTCTTGTCATGATTCTTTATGTTGAAGGCACTGATATTCAACAAACTAAGTTGAATAATTGCTAAGGTTTTATGATTTAACACCTTACATTCCCTATTGTTCATGTCTTTCAGCTTCTCTTTCAACAACAAATGCAAATCTTTATAGTACATCTAATCCTCTATCTTCATCTTTTACAAATTGAAATTCATACGATTGAATTTCTTGACTTTATATGGAATTTTCTCTAATCCTATTGCTCCCACTCAAACTTCGAATAATGAGTAGACTACGAACCATGCACTAATATTAGTTGTTGAGAAATAGAACAATTGCAAAGCATAACTCAAGCACATACAGAATACAAAACAATAAGAAAAACATTAAAAATATATATGTGGGTTGGCAATCAACGTGATCCTTACATCTATGGGTACTCAATCCACTATCAAACAACTATTTACAATCTCTCAATTTCATTCTCATACTTTTTTGTCTCTCTATTTCTGTACACAAAACAATACAATCCAACAATCCTCTCCATATATGAACAATAACCAAAGTTGGTGAAATTTGTTAATCCGATGAGATAATCAAATGAACCAAAAAATCTTTAGTGGCTTCGATCTTGTTTTATTTTATTTTCTTTTTTTTTCCAGTTAAATTTTTATGTGTTTTAGTTTTTATTCAAAGTTGTGATTGGCTTAGGATTAATTTTCCTTTAATTAATTTAATACAGTATTTGAAAAGTCCATTTTAACCTTAACAAACATTTTGCACGTAGATCCAATTTTTGAAGCGAGGATAATATGGTCTTCTATCACGGTTGTTTTGGTTAAATTTGGGAAGTCAATGTAAAGTTACACCGTGGTCAAAAGTGGTTAGTTTTGCATTTCGAAGATTTAGACCATGTGGTCTCGAGCTTGACAGAGAAACAAGAAGAACTGTGTGAGGACCATCAAATTGAAGATGATGAGTGAAGATCTCGGAGTTGAAGCGAAGGAAGCTGCGGTCCGAGAGGTCGCGAAGCTCCTGACTCTTCCAGAGCTCTTGTCTTCCATTTCCTCCATGAAAGCCGATTACATTGCGCGTCAACAGGTGAACCTATCTCCTCTTTTTCGAGACTCACTTTCAATTTCCAGTTACTGAGCTTGATGTTGATGTTTACAGGCTAATGATTCGCAGCTTAGCACAATGGTTGCTGAGCAGGTAATAAAGTTTTGTTTTTTTTTTTTTTTTTTTTTTTTTTTTTTTTTTTTTTTAAGGAACTTGTGTGTTTATGCTTGCTTTGGATTTGTGGTGGAGTACAGATTGAGCAGGCGCAGAGTGGGTTGGAGTCGCTTGCGTTATCGGAGAATACGATTGAGCATCTTCGTGACAACTTTATTGCTATTGAGAAGTATGTTTTGTGGTTGTTGTTGTGAGTCAAAAGTTAAGATTTATGGGCTGATGTTTTTATTTTGTGTGTCAGATACTGTCAAGAATGCCAAAACTTGATTCAAAACCATGATCAGATAAAGTTGCTTAGTAATGCCAGAAATAACTTGAACACAACTCTCAAGGTGAGGTCTAGTCTCTGCCATTAATTTCATTAGCTTTGTGTTTATGCGATCTATAGGTTCTATATTCGTGGTGTGTTATTTGTCAGTAGAAATGATACCTTAGTATGGCCAATTAAGTTGTATTGCAAATATATTACGATGCTTCTGCTTGATTCATTTTGTTTATGCAATAGAGAAGGAGTATAAGGTCTTGGAGATTCTGGGTGTTGATCTCCATCTTTGCTCTGCGGAGAACATCTATCTAACTTCTTCCTTTTTTTTCTTTTTCTTTTTTAATTTTTTAAAATAGGATGTGGAGGGTATGATGTCCATATCTGTTGAAGCGGCTGAGGCTCGAGATTCACTGAGTGATGATAGAGAACTTATTAACACTTATGAGGTGAAGATATATTCTTTTTTTATTTTTATTTTTTTTTCTTTTTCTGTTGTCATTTGAAGTTTCAAGTTGAAAGGGTATTATGTATCATACATAGCATTCTATACCATTGTTGTACCTCATTTCATGCTCAATTGGTATAGAGGTTAACAGCGCTTGATGGGAAACGGAGGTTTGCATTAGCGGCAGCATCATCTCACAAAGAAGAGGTTGGCCGACTAAGGTAAAAATTTTTCCTTAATTCGCTTAAGGACTTGATTTTACTGGATTTTTTATGTTGGCTTTTTTTCTTATTTTGAAATATTTTATGTTGGCTTTTTACCAGAGAATATTTTGAAGATGTTGATCGATGCTGGGAAACATTTGAGAAGACATTATGGGGGCATATTTCCAATTTCTATAAACTTTCCAAGGAAAGGTAAATTGTCATGTGTTATGTTAATTTGTGACTTCAAGAAATGTATTAAGAAGGAAAGAACTAAACAGTAAACTATTGGTTATTTTTTCAAGACTTATATCATGTGTATTGATGTGTTGAAATAAAAAAAACTATTGTTCTATTATAAAATGTCCCAAACATGTGTCCTTAGGGCAAACTTTGACCAACCTTTTTTTCATATGATGTAGCTGATAACTGAAATTTGGGTGATTCCTTTGTGTGTTAACCATCTCTTCTTTCTTTCACTGCTTGATGCTTGTTTTGAGTTTCCTGCAATGTTTTTGAAAAAGAGATGTGCATAATACCCACCTCCTTTTTGGGCAGTATCATCACCTTTTTGTTAATAACCATAAATTATTTTCTATTTCTTTTTCTATGTAAGGACTCTAAACAAACTATTCCAAATATACCCATTTCCTTGAAAATGTCCTCTATTGGAAATTCTTTCTCCATCAGGAAGACAATTTCAGCAAAACAAAAGATGCTTCTATAACGAGAAATGGTTAAATTAATTTCCTTTAGGAATTTAAAGTAGCACCTGGAAATTACTTCAATTTTGTGGAACTGGTTTACTTGATTCCTGAATTATCAAGTATTCGATGTTTAGTCCATAGGAATCTGAAATCATGGTCATTGGTTTTATACACAAGCACATGGACATGTATTTCATTTTGAGCTTTGATATGGTTCTAGCCATTCTTTCTTAATTGCATTTGGATCAAAGCAATGTCAATTTTCATACCGTCATTGACATTTATATTTAACTATACGCGTATGAATCTATGAACTTTATTTATGCTGCACTAGTTACATAAATTTTTTTTTTCCCTATTTTGCAGCCCACAAACTTTGGTCCGTGCTTTGAGGTATGTTGCTAACTGACTTTAAGCTATTGTCTGGTCTACATATGTCACCCTGTTGATGAGTTCTTGGTTTTACTTTAATTTTCCTGTTTAAATAAAGCTAATCGTCATAAAAACTGGGGATTTTATTTAATATTTATTGTTGTTTTTTTTGATAAATTATCTTGTGTTTCTGGTGGTACATTTAAGGACTTGATAAGATTCTAAGAATGTTAACATTTTGTGCTACCTGGTTGATGCTGAAAATAGATCGTTGAGTTAGAGGATTGAAGATGTAAACTGTAGAGACATAATGTCGTACTTCATAATTCACCGTTAGATATATACTCATGCAAAAGTTGTATCCTGAAATGGAGTTGCCTCATCAAAACTACAAGATATACTCAAAATCACTTCATGTGTATGTAATTGGATGATGACTGATTGGCATTTCTTGAAACTCAAAGAGAGATACTGAATTGTCTGTTATCTAATTTTTTTGTTTAAGTATGATTGTGAATTTTTATCACAAACTTGTGTACAGAGCAAATGAAAGAATTAAATAAAAAAATAATCTGATGATGGATGCTAACATTTTGTTCATTCTTAAAAGGCCATAAACAATAATGTAATTGCCAAAGTTTATGCAAGGGATTGTTGTTTGGAGCTTTATAAGTTTGTTTGTTTGTTTGGTTTTATTTTTTTACGATTAAAGCTCAATTTAAGCGTTGGGTAAATTACATCTTAATCACTTGATGCAAAAGTAAACTCTTCTCATAGATCGTTTTCAACCACAGGGAGGGCAAGCTTTGAAAGCTGATTTTAAGAATGAATTCTTTCTTGCTGTAATTTTAAACAGTAATACTACACAATTCAAAGCATAGGGAGGGAAACCTAAATGATAGGCCAAGTGATTTATCCTTACAATATAAATCATTGGGCGATGTGATGAATGACATGATAATGATGAATCGCTTGTCACATCATTTGAGTTGATTTTAAGTTAATATTTTCGGTGTGTCATATTACTAAAATTTAAAATATATTCATACACAAATAACCTACCCATTTTGTATTTATTATTTTATTGTTATAATAATTACATTAGTAATAGTAGTAGTAGTAGTAGTTGTTGTTGTTGTTGTTAGATAAAATTAGATTGACCTTTTTTGAGATATTTTGATTATTGGCGTTATTGGTTAGGTCTTGTTACATTTAGGAAAGGTTTTGGCCAAATTTAAAAGTTGTAGCAGTACTAAACTAGTCTGTTTCGTAGACCTTTTCTATGAGATATTGTCTAATTATAGGCCTTGTTGGTCAATTTCTAATTTGTTTTTCCGTTGACAATTTTGAGTTTAGAGAAGACTTCTCGCTTGTTTAGGAAATTTTGTGACAGATTTTAAAAGTTGTAGTAATATCAAGCAAGCCTTAGGTGTGCGTTTATGTGTGTGAATTAACAACACCATAAATTATGTGCTGGTATATTTTAATTTTAGCTCAAATTTCCAAAGAGGAACACCTCCATTTTATAACATAGGAAAGTTTTTGGCCAATTTTAAAAGTTGTACTAAACTAGTATGTCTCGTAGACCTATTTTATGAGATATTGTCTAATTACAGGCCTTGTTGGTCAATTTCTAATTTGTTTTTCCGTTGACAATTTTGAGTTTAGAGAAGACTTCTCGTTTGTTTAGGAAATTTCGTGACAGATTTTAAAAGTTGCAGCAATATCAAGCAAGTCTTAGGTGTGCGTTTATGTGTATGAATTAACAACACCATAAATTATGTGCCGGTATATTTTAATTTTAGCTCAAATTTCCAAGGAACACATCCATTTTATAAAGCAAACTTAATTCTATGATTTAAACCTTGTATAGGGATATTTTGCTAGTTTAGACTTCTTAGGGTTTGCAAGCACTTGGGGACTTCTAGCATTGTTTTTGAAATCAGTTTTCTGCTTTACCAATTCAAAAGAGATGAAAAGCAAATTTTGTTAGTTGTGTAATTGAAAAACGTGAAATCCATTCTTTAAAAACTAAGGTAAAATTTTAAAACTGATGAAAAATAAGGTTATGAAACGCACAAAACCCTTCTTTTACTTCTTCTAAATGGTAATACCAATCACATTTTCATTGTTTTTATTGTAAAACCTTTTTGTGAAATGCACTAACCGATACAACTTTAGTTGTTGAAAGCATCAAATTTAATTTCTTCTTTCTTTTCCATTTTACAATTTCATTTTTACATTTAATTTTGTAAAAGATATCTAACAGTTCTTAGTTTGTTTTTCCTACCTCTAAGGTTAAATTCTTTGGGGCAGTATATTCCTATATTTTGTCTGTGTTCAATATGTTGGTCCACTAGACTGCTGTGCTCGTATAATTCTATAAAGTCATTTTTTTATGTTTCAAGTTTACTTAGTTATCTCAGGAAAGTTACTGCTCTTAAAGCAGTAATAAATTTAAATAATTAGATTAGAAACTCTTTAAGAGTTATGCTAATCTTTTAGTTAGAATTCTAGAGATATTCAAGTCCTATGTTCAGGGAAAGTTTGTTGCCTTGAACAATATAAGAGGCTGTACTGTTAGTATGAAAATAAGATGAAGATACATCTCCTATGTTTAAGGAAGTTTGTTTCCTTGAACAATATCTAAGGCTGTACTGTTTTAGTATGAAAATTAGATGAAAATCTATCTCTAAAATGTTTTCATTTCACTTTATGTTTCGCTTTATTTATTGGTTATATTTTAGGGTTGTTGAAATGCAAGAAATTCTTGATCAGCAACTTGCTGAAGAGGCTGCTGAAGCTGAAGGAGAAGGTGTGATGGCAGCAGTTGCAAATCCTCGAAGAACTGCCAAGTAACTATTTTGTAGTTATATTTGATGTTATGTATCAGACTTATCTTGGCATCCGTTGCCTTCCCCCCTGTTATGGATCATGACTTTGTTTTTCATTTAATTTTCTAATTGTATATGCAAGATATATTGCACCTTCTGCCTTGTGGAGGTATGTATGTTACTGCTTCCTAAGTTAAATATTCATTTCTGGTCTGCAGAAAATCTACAACTGCATCAGCTTCTTCTAGAAACACAGCACAGCAGAAGTCAAAGTTTCAAGGAAAAGGCTATAAGGATAAGTGCTACGAGCAAATAAGAAAGACAGTTGAAGGACGGTTTAATAAGCTTCTGACGGAGGTGGTTTTCTTACTGTTGTTTGATACAGCACAATTAGGGAGAATGTTTTGCAGTTATTGTTAGATGTATATCACCCTAACAGTAATCTGTGGAACAGCTTGTTTTTGAAGATCTAAAAGCAGCTTTGGAGGAAGCTCGGATGGTATGTTCCACACATTTGTATATTATTGTAAATTTTTGGGTCTGCTGGTTACATAAACAGGATTTTATTTTCTTAACGATGTTGGGTGTTGCTTCATCAGAAGTTAATATAATTTAAGTAATTTTCCTAAGAGCTGCTTTAGTTTTTTCAATGCATTTTGGTAAAATTAAGGCATATAACCTTATATGCTGCTTCCATAATACCTTTTATTTCCCTTGACACATAGATCGGAGAAGAGCTTGGAGATATTTATGACTATGTGGCCCCATGTTTTCCTCCAAGGTAGCCTTGTGCAAAATCTTCTTGTTTGTCATTTTCTGTAGATTAATGACCAACTTTTGGTTCATAATTACAGATAGTATACTAGTTTTTGTTTCTGTTGCTTTCTGTTATAGTTTTGGATTTGTGTGTTTGAGTATTGAGTTGTGGATGAGCATGTACACCATTTTCAAACATGAATAGCATCAAAGATAACTTTCATGAGAAGTTTTTATTCCTTCTGATTCAATATTCCATGTGGACAGATATGAAATTTTCCAGCTGATGGTAAATCTGTATACTGAGAGGTTTATTCAGATGCTTAGATTGTTAAGTGACAGGGGAAGTAAACTTACAAATATAGAGATCCTAAAGGTATTTTAGCCTCAATCCTTTACCTTGAAATTCGGTCATGTAATCTCATGTTCTTAAATGCAATTTGGTAATTGATAAGAACTTGCCATGATTAATACGCCTGCAATTTGGTAACTGGCAGTAATGTGTGTTTAATTACCTTGATTACATTACTATTTGGGTTTTTAAGGTATTGGGTTTTTAAGGTATCTTAGTTAGAAGAACACTGATATTGGCACCCCTATGTTGCTTATTGAAACATGTTATAATGCTACAAAGGAGAAATTTTTTTAATGAATTTCACTTAGTTGTATCCGACAACATATTGATTCTTCTTATATTGCAATGATCGACAACATATAAGTTGAAGATTTATTAGAAGAATGATTTTATTATATTTTCATTGTATATATTACAATTACAACTATATTGACCTCCCTTTATATACAACACTTCTAGCTACAAATTAGCACTAATTGTATAATCAAGAGCTACAATTTAGGACTGATTACATAATCAAGATTCCTAACTTCTAGTAATTATGCAATTACAATCAAAACAATTAATTACGTAGATGACTCCTAAAAATCCTCCTACATTTGCTAAGATTTGGTCAACCTTTCCTACATCCTAAAAATCCTCGTAGATTTGCTAGGATTTGGTCAACCTTTCCAACATAAATTCTTCTTATGTCGCAACGAACTTCTAAAGTTTACCCTGCCACAGCTAATGCTTTTGAATTTATGAATTAAATCTGTTTCTCCAAAGATCTTTCCATGTAATCTTGTGATTTGCTGGCTATTAGTTTTGGAAAGTGTAATAGAAATTTGGAGTAAAAGTAGTCTAAGCACGTCACCCAAGACATGTTCTTTCTGACTTTGTAGTTATTTATCCTTTTTGGTGTGAACTTTTCATCTTAAGAGATGATTTTTTTTAAGTTCATTCTTTTAAGATATCTTTTTTCAATTCCTTTCCCTCTTCTATATTGTGTGATTTTTCTGCTTAGGTGACTAGTTGGGTAGTTGAATACCAAGATAATCTAATTGGCCTTGGGGTTGATGAGACTCTGGCTCAAGTTTGTTCCGAAAGTGGTGCTATGGATCCCCTTATGAATTCATATGTTGAAAGAATGCAAGACACGACAAGGGTAAGTATATCATTACCTCATCAATTATTCTGATAATTTTTTAATTGGGAAATCACAATTCTGCTTACATTAACATGCTTTTATCATTGTTTTCTAGAAATGGTACTTAAATATATTGGGGGCTGACAAAGTACAACCACCAAAGAAAACAGAAGACGGGAAGCTTTATACTCCAGCTGCAGTTGATTTGTTCAGGATCCTTGAGGAACAAGTGCAAATTGTTAGGGATAATAGCACTGATCTCATGCTATACAGAATTGCTTTGGCTGTTATTAAGGCAATGTTCATCTTAAATTTATACAGAGAAATTACTTCAATTACTATACAGTACTGCTAGATATGTGAATGTATACTACCGATTCATGCGATAGAGTAGTAATTGCTTGCTTTTCTGATTTAATATAGTATTGTGAATGTAAGCCTTCTCCCATGTTTTTTTTTTCAGTTGCTTTCGTTTGATATTTCCTACTACTGTCTCTAGAAATTGAAGTCCACAATTGTGTGTCTTCTGTAAAATGGCTTTTCATTGTTTTATTTTCTCTATTTTTGTCATTTTTATTTAAAAATAAAAAAAAAAAAAATCCCTCTGTTTGTTCAGGTAATGATTGATTTTCAAGCGGCTGAAAGGGAGAGATTTGCAGAACCTGCCTCTGAAATTGGTCTAGAACCTCTATGTGCAATGGTTTGTCAAGTTTAAATATGGAGTTTGTGTAAATGTTTGATGGTCTGTGTAAATTTTATTAATCACTTTCTTTGGGGGGCTATTAACGTGGCATACAGATAAACAACAATTTGCGTTGCTATGAACTTGCAATGGAGCTGAGTAGCAGCACCATGGAAGCTCTTCCTTCAAACTATGCTGAGCAGGTCATGCAGATTTCCTTCAATTTTCATTTTTTTCCCTTTTTCCTCGGATGCTAAAATCTGTTTCCCTTTTGTTGCTTTTGTAGGTTAATTTTGAAGACACTTGCAAAGGTTTCCTAGATGTGGCAAAGGTATCTGAACCTTAATTGTTGTATATCATATTATTGTTGAAAGCTGTGGTTTTCCAGTTTGTGTTTTGTTATATTTTTAAGTTGCAAGTGGTCTTTGTAGGTTGGCAAAATTATTATCTTGGTGATTTTAATGCATTAAAATAGGATTTATAGAACAAATATCCAAACTACTCATCTCTCGCAGGAAGCTGTGATTCAAACTGTTACTGTTATCTTTGAAGATCCTGGGGTGCAGGAGTTACTTGTCAAGCTTTATCAAAAAGGTAAAACTACTTTCTCCATTACTGATGGGTGCTTATAGTAAAATTGGAATCCATCCATTTTGCTAATGTTGTACGTATCTTTTAGTAAGTATCATTTTTACCAATTGCTGCCAGTTGCTTGTATCAAATTGTTAATACACATAAGTGTACATTCTTGTTTATGCCTCAGTAAACTACCATCCTGTTCTCTCTAACATTTCTTGGCTCACATCTCCAAAAATTTGCAACTTGATGTGTGCTAAGCTGCCAATACCTTGTCATGTCAAATTTTGTATTTGAAACAGACTGACAACATAATTGTAGGTAATTTCTTATTGTCTTTTCTAAAGTAGGAGAATCTAGATGCCTTGACTTTCTAAGAAAGTATTGCAACATTATCACACAATGAATGATTTGAGATTTATGATAGTAAGGTTGCAATTCATTTTCCAACTGCTATAAGGAGGATGCTCAGACATGCTCCATGTCATTTTATGGTGCATTCCAACAATTTCATTTTACTTAAGCCTGTAAATGAAGTGCATTCAGAGCTGATTTAGGGTGACCTAACCGATCTATTTCACAATCTTGTTCTATCTCATTAAATCTAATTCTCTGTTGTGAGTTTTTTAAAAATGGAGTGGAAAAAGTATATGAATTTACTGTGAGTTTGTGACATTAGATTTTGTTCAAATCAGATTGGTAATGGACCATGTAAATCAGTATTTGCTAATAAGTACAAGCCCAGTAATGAGCAGTCAGTAGGACTGGGATTTTATTCAGCTGTCAATCTAGGTGTCATATACAGCATCTAGAAAACTGAATTGTGTCAGATCAAAAAACAAGTGCCTATTTCAGTAAGTTTTATGTGGTTGCTTTTCCTGTTCACTGAATGGTTCGCTTATTAGAGAATATATTGACTTGGGCTTCGAATTGTTTCCATGGGATATGTAGTAGACAAGTATGCCTTTGACTCAAACCATCCTTTTAACTAGTAAGGTGGGGTAATGATCTTTAATAAAATTATGCCATATATGTCAGCACAATTAACCAGAGCTTGTTTCTATGTTATCGATACTCGTATTCCTACAAAGGTCAATGCATTTGTTGTAAATTAGCCTGTGTAATCAAAATATGGTCAATTATTTCTTTAGAATATTGATTTTTTTTTAATCTAGAGAGATTCTGCTGATCTTCTACCATTTTTATTGTAGAGGAACAATGAAAAATGTGTTTTTTTTTTAAAAAAATTTCTTTCACCTTTTTTTTTTCCTATTTTCTGTGATCCAAAAAAACATAGTATGTTGAATTAATCCCAACAAAATTGAGTTATTTGAAAAGGAATAAAATGCAGTACAAGGCCCTGAAGCATTTAGAATTCAAAGTTGCTGTTGACATTCATAGAATCATACTATTTTGCTAGAAATATCTTATCCCCAACTTCATATTAAACTAAAAACCTAAAAAATTATCATGATTTTAAAATGCCTATTATAAATTTCCATTTTACCTTTCTGCATCTCTGACAATTGGGGAATTACCCAGCCCCAATTAAAGATCTGATGGAGCTACTTGCAAGATTAAGTAAATATCTGAAACTTGGTAATCCTTTCTATTACAAAGTTGTGTGTTGTTCTAAAATTACAATGTATAGTATAGAAGATCTGATGTATATTCCAAAATTAAATTCTATTAGTGGAGAACCTTCTAATCTTTCCTATATCTTGTAATATCTTCTTTTTCCTCAGAGTTGATTTTTTAACCCTTTTTGCATTTCAGAATGGTGTGAGGGGCAGGTTACTGAGTGCCTAGTTGCAACATTTGGTGATTATTTCACAGATGTAAAGATGTGAGTTCTCTTTGATTAGAATTCAGTACTTATTGTCACATTCCCGATATAAGCAAATATAGTTTTACGATCGAAGTTGATTTCCGTACATTTGTTGCTGATGTTGGAAAGACACTTATCTTATTCTGATCCAGTAAATAAGCTTGTTTCAAAATATTAATTTTTGATAAATATATTCATTGCTTTGCTGTGAAATTGATATAATTGTCAATTTGTCAACACTCTGTGGCCTCTGGATTCTTCAAAGTGGTGAACTCTGTGCTCTGATATATTGCAACATGTCTAGTTTATGGTGGAACAGTTATCTCATGTTTTTCTTGTTGGTTTGAATATTCTATGACTAAGGTATATTGAAGATAGATCATTTAGGAGATTTGTTGAAGCATGTCTGGAGGAAACAGTGGTCATTTATGTTGATCATCTTCTGACTCAGGTTTTCTCCTGCTTATGAATTAAATTTTTGGTGATGCTTTATCATTTCAGTTGCTCAATCTTTTGCATGTTCTATGATGTCTTTAATTTCTATTGTTCATATGGTTTTTGTAATTGTAGAAAACCTACATTAAGGAAGAAACCATTGAACGGATGAGGCTGGACGAAGAGGTTATTATGGACTTCTTTAGGGAGTATATAACTGTCAATGTAAGTGTTCTCATGCTAGTAATTCTCATTGACAATATGTTGCCAATTTATTAAGGTTAGACATATTTTATCAATTAAAGCCTTTGTTTGCTATCAAAATAAAAAATAAAAATAAAAAAATAAAAAAAATTTACTCTGGCTGCTTGCTGCAGAAAGTAGAAAACAGAATCAGGATTCTGAGTGATTTAAGAGAACTTGCTTCAGCTGAAAGCCTGGATTCCTTTACGCTCATCTATACAAGTATTCTTGAACATCAGCCTGACTGCCCGGTAAATATTATAATTGATATGCTGTTACTAAGGTTATACTTTTGATCCATCCACATAGGTTTATTCATTTACTTCTACTGTGGCTATGAATACTTGTTTCATCATAACTCATTTCTCAGTTTGTGTTTGTTCCAAGGCAAACATTTGTGTATTTTCTGTATATCACTTGAATCTTCTTATAATATTTCAGTTAAAGATTATCTACTTCTCTCCAATTGCAGCCTGAGGTTGTTGAGAAGCTCGTTGGAATGCGAGAGGGTATACCACGGAAGGATGCAAAGGAGGTATGTTCGTCACTCTATAATTTGGTTGATGAACTTAAACAAATACCCTGAGACCCTAAGAAAAATAACAAAACTCAAAACATTTCCAGTCGAGTTTCATAGCATCTCTTGGAAAGTGTATATAGTATGACATCTCACAGCCTATATTAATTCTTCATTTAAGACATCCTGCAGTTTCAAGCTTTTAGGATTAATATGGTTCAGTGACCATAATTATATTCATCATTAAGGAGTATTAGTACTTGGTATTTTGTCTTATTTTCTTGGTATTTCATAGTTTTCATTTATTTTCATCATATAACAATGACCGTTAAGAATCATCTCATATATAATATCTCTGTCGAAGCAGGTGGTACAAGAATGCAAAGAAATCTATGAGAATTCTCGTGCTAATGGAAATCCACCAAAGGCTGGTTTTCTCTTCCCAAGAGTGAAATGCTTATCAGCTTCCAAAGGATCTCTCTGGCGAAAACTGACGTAATTCCAGTGCCATATCAAACAGTGTGATCGGAGGACGGGGCACTGCAGTAAGTTTTACACACATTTGCTCGCCAGGGTGTCAAATTATGATTGTATTTTTCAACTTTGTATAATTTTCATTGTATATTTTTCATTTCCCTCAACGTATCAAATTTGGCAGTTTTTGAATTAAAACATAGGGATTTTAGCAGTAATACCCTCTTCATGAAAGCTAATTGTGTAAATACCCTTTACTAGAAATATGTTGCCAAATTGTCCCAAAGTTCCGAAAATGCCTTTTTTTTCACAAATCAGCATCCATTGTCCTTTCACAGCAAACGAACTACCCTCTTTCTCCAACCCGAAAATCCATCTTGGTGACATTAATGCTGGTTGTGTGGAAAAGGTTAGTTTTCATCCATTTAAAGTAAAATATTGTTTGTATTTGTGTTAATTACTTAGTATGGTAATTGTTCCAAAATTACACTAAACACTAACTTAGGTTTTAAGGTTTTGAAAATGTTTTTAATCAATTGGTACAAATTTCATCATTAGTGAGGAATTTGTTATGGATTTCGAAGTTTATATTTATATTATTAAATTTGAAAAAAAGAAAGGGTTTAATTTTGATTGAAATTATGAAATTTCGTGCTTTGGGTATTTCGATACCTTAATCCGAATATGCAACCCAAGGCCCCTTTATTCACATTTTTCATCATTTTTTCACTACTTTCATCTTCTTCATTACAATTTCAGCCTATTTTGAATACAATTTTCTTCAACCAAAATTAATCACTTATTTTTTTCCAAAGCATGGAGTTATTGTCAATTTATTACCCATAAAAATGATTTAAACAACTATTTTTTTGAAAAAATATTTATACAATAAAATCATCCTTAAATAAAATTACAAAAAATGACAAATGCATATTAGTAATCTATTTACTTTTAAAACTTGAAATAATTTTTCTTTTTTAATTTTAAGTTAACAAACAAACAAAAGTCAGTATATATTTCTAACAAAAAATCTACAAAAAAAATATTTATGAATCTTATATATATCAAATGGTTTTTTAAGTTTTTCTTTTAAATGCAAAATATTATTTTCATTTTTTTTTTTTTTTTATCTAAACAATAAGGGCTGATTAAAACACAAAACAAAATCTCATTTTTAGTGAAAAATTGGGTGGTTTCAACTTTTAAGTATGGATTCATCTTCTCCTTGATAAAGTGTAAAATTAAGATTAGGGTTCAAAAATTTATACTTAGGAGAAATAAGGAAAGACTAAAGATAGAAATATTATTTTAAATTAATATGATTAATATTTTTTAAATAGGGTTCATATTGATATATTAATAGGTGTTTATAGCTGCCGATATTATCATCCAAAATTATGATTTTTACACTCATATTTTATAAAAATATATATTTATTATAAATCAAAATAACTAATAAGGACAATATAGTTTAGGTAAAAATAAAATATTCTCTACTCCTCACAATGTTTTAAACCCAAATTCTAAAATAAGTATATTTTTTCCTTCATCTCCAAATCTTCTTGATCCAAAGCCTCTCAATTATACCATCTCATAGATTATCCTAAACATCTTCATCCTTATATTTTCCTAGTAAAAGATAAACCAACACAATATGAACTATAATTAATGTGGAGGACAGCCTTTTGTCTTTGAAGCTACAAGTATACAACTATGTAAACTTACCTGACTATTAAGCTAATCAAACTCAACTTTAAACGTGCATATTAGAGTAAGAATTTTGTAAAAGCAAGTAGGTTGAAATAGATAATGGATGGCATTGATTTACGCAGTATGCTCACACCAATCATGTCATTGACGAGGAATTTAAGGAAGCCTAACATAACAAACAACCTTTATGCAAACAAAATTCTCACATTTTTTTTTGTTCTAATTAATTATACCCTAGTTTATTATTCTCACCTGCCCCACTTACTATTATTTAATCTAAAACCAGTGGATGTGACTTCTGCCCCATAATTTTTAATATATACTTCCCTATTTTGTGGAATCATGGGTTTGTTAATTACAGTAACAAGCACCTTAAAGCTTTTCAATTTCAATTATATATTACTGTATTAATCTATGTGGTTTTTTCTTTTTTTAAATGCCATGCGTTTTATAAAATTCGAACATGAAAGCGAAGTAAGCGAAGTGGTGGTAATGCTTATGGGTTTTAAAAATGTTAAAATGGATTTCAAATAGAGAAGATGAGAAAATTAATGATTTTATATTTCCACCTGTACTTCCAATTGAATTTAGGGTATGTTTGGTATGTGGGACTTGGGATAGGATTTGGATTCATTTTCTCCTATTCTCCCATATCTCATGTTTGGAGCTACTGATGGGAATGAATATTTCATTCCCAAGTTCCCTTTCAATCTCATGCTCATGGGATATATCATTCTCACCCTTACCCATGTCTTTGTAAAATCCCAATCTCATGGGATTCCATTTTTTTATTTTTTCATTTCATCCTCTCTCTCTCTCTCTCTTTCTCTCTCCATAGAATCACAGGTTCTTTCTCTCCTTCCTCTCCACCACGTCGATCCACCACCACCACTGCTCATCGTCTCGCTCATCTCCTCCTCCATTTCTTTTTTTTTTTTTTTTTTTTTGAGTTGTGACCCAACTTGGTTCTAGGTTCGAGGAACCCAGAACCAGGTCGACGAGCCACCCAGAACCAGTGGTTCTGGGTGGCTCATCGACCTGGTTCTGGGTTCCTCGAACCCAAAACCCGGTTTTGGGTTCTGGCTTCGATGAACCCAGAACCAGATGGTTCTGGGTTCGAACAGAACCTGACTGGTTCTTTTTTTTTTTTTTGGTTAATTTTATGATGTTATAATGTTTTTGATGATGTTGTTGTGGGATATGATAATTGTGATGAATTGATGGATGATATTGATGAATTGTGGGTTGATGATGTTGAATTGTGGGAGATGATGATATTGATTAATTGTGGGATTTGATTTGTGGGAGATGATGTTTGGTTTTTTTTTTTTTTTTTAGAATTTGTATAAAATAATTTTATATAATAAAAATTTTAAATTAATTGTATTCCAATCCAATCTCAATCTATACCAAACATAATATGGTATAATTTTTAATTCAATCCTAAGTTCTACCAAACATGAGATGGTGATTTTCCAATCCAATTCAATCCAATCCATTTCAATCCAATTCATTCCATTCCAATCCAATCCCGTGTACCAAATGGAGCCTTAATGTTTGAATTGGTAGAAAATATTTTATGTATGTAAAATTATAGAAAGTGATGTAATTGAACTATTTTCCGTAGAATAGTACTCATGATATCATTTGAAGGTTACTACTTTGCATTTTCTTTTTCTTTCTTAAACTAAAACTTAGAGATAATAAAATAAATAATTTTCTTAAGTACAAATCGGAATTTAAAGGAGAGAGATACTACCAGCTACACATTGATTTAACTCATATCCTTCTTCCCCAAATTCCAAATTTTACTTTAAAAACAGAATATATTATTTTCCCATTATCCTTAAACAAAGCTTAAAAAGGTGCAAAATTTAATTTGTGTATATAACACTTAAATGAATTTAAATATATTTATATCAGAATCTCACTAACAAAACTTTGAAAAGAATAATAATCAAATTTAACCTAATTGGACCTCTCATCTTGAATGAAAAAAAAAAAAAAACAATAGAAATAACTTTCATTATAAAGGTCCTTTTTTTTTTTCTCTCTCTCTCTCTCTAAAAATGGCCCCAAAGCTTTCCAACTAATATAAATACACCACTTACTGCAATTATAGTTGGTGTCTCACTCTCATAATAGCCAAATTTCAGGATCAAGACCAAACCACAATACATATACATGGAAAACTTGCCTCCATTGCTGTACAGGAACCCAAAGAGAAGCTCGAGACAGTCAAGCCGATATCTCGGAGTCCGGCGACGGCCGTGGGGGAGATATGCAGCTGAGATTAGAAACCCTCACACCAAAGAGAGACACTGGCTAGGCACATTTGACACTCCTGAAGAAGCTGCTATTGCATATGACCTTTCTTCAATCTCTTTTAGTGGTTTTGAAAAAGCTAAAACCAATTTTTACTACCCCTTTTTAGCTAACAACATTCCATCTCCTCCGCCACCGCCACAGCAGCCTCCGCCACCACCTCCGCCCCCCGAATTCGATGAGGATGATGAATCTCTTGTCATTGCTTCCATCCTACAGAGCTTTTGTCAGTCTACTAACTATTCTTTCTGCCCCTAAAGTTCACGAAAAAAAAAAAAAAAAGAGTATTGGTTCTCTCTTTTGCATGATTTATAAATTGAAACATACACTTTTGTTAGCATTAAAATATGAATATCAGTATCATCAGCTGGTTCTGTTTCTTTTCTTCTTTAATTAATGTTGTTTTTGTTCTATTTTGTCTCAAACATATATGAAACATGGGCTGATTATTACTGAGGAAGAAACCATTATAAAGCTCACACAATTGATGTATGCAGGGTTTTTCTACGTTCCTAGTTGGATAATCTTATTTAATAATTACATCCATTAGATTAGTTGTAAAGATAGTTATTAAAGTCAATCCAATTATTATAATTATTAGATAAAGTTATCCGACCAGTAAGGTAGTCAAATCTTTAATGTAGGATAATGCTAAACTATAAAGACTTAATGTTCCATCTGCTAAAATTTTTCTTACACATCATATATTGAACTCTAGATGCCAATTACACAAATCATTCATTAATTACTTACTTTTTGCAATTGAATTGACTCCTAATCTCAGTGTTAGGAATTTAATGGTACCTAGTTTTTAAGTTCTAATTAATTAAGAAAAGGTGGAGTTATAGCATGTCACTTTTTTTTCAAGGTTCTCCTGTTGCCACCATAGAACTTAAAAAATTGATGAGATTACATTGAATTAAAATTGTTATCAAAATTTAGAGTTAGCAACAATACGGTTAATGAAATAGTTATAGAAGGAATCCTTTTTTAAATGTTTGATTTTTTGGTTTTTTAACACTTCTAAATTTCAATTTTTGTAATTATTTTTAGTTGAATTTTGGTATACTTTTAGACTAAATAAATAATTACTACTGTCATAACTGTATAAATAAAAGTATTACATTAGCATAATTTATTAAATTAATGTGATTTTAACATCAAATTTAAGTCCTTCGGTTGTGAAGATTATATATAGATTTGTAATATTTAGCTGAGCTTTCAAAGGTTAAAGTTAAGACAAAATCATACACTCTAACAATATGTCTCTATTCCTCTGGCCAGCGGCATCAAAGGAGACATGACTATTTTGTCGGTCCGCCGAGGGAATTGATGGAGTCTTTTTTCTTTTTTTTTCCTTTTCATATTTGATAATCAATTATGTGAGCTCAAGTGGGGTGATGCAATATCCAAATCGTAGATTCGAGTGCGTAAAATATCTCATTCTTTGTGTATTATTTATAAAAAATAATAATAATAATAAATAAAATGTATAAGTAGCTTTCTTCCACTATTTAAGAGTAGTCATTCGAACTACACTACTAGAGTACTAAAGTTCTATTTGAACCGATCTCAGTAGTATTATGATACTGAAAATGCGTCAAAAAATAAAAGATAATAATAATAATCAATTGTATTAATACTAGTTACTCAACTCACCTTAACATATATTTTTTTTCATTTTTAAATTACGAGATCGCCATATATAGCTATAATAAAAAACATTAAACAAAACTTTCCTGAACGTATATTCATCAAATAAAATTTATATGGTTTATATTTCCAGGTACTGCACATGATTCTATGAAAGACTTTGTGTAAATACCGTGAATTCCATGCAATAATATTAACTAGTAGCATTCAAAAATTGTGTACAAAAGCCAAGCAGAGACTTTTATTCATTTATTGCAGGATACAGAAACGCTTATTAGTTACATATATATGTTTATACGAAGCTGTCTCAAGTCTCAAGAATCCTGAGGGTCTTAGTAAGTGACTCCATTTAAGGAGTACTTACAGGATTGAAGTTGAAGTTGCATCTAGTACTACGAGAACTAAAGCCAAGATTTGACTTTGCCAGATCAAACTGCAAGAGATTGTCCTCCAACTGATGAGCCCCTATGATAATTGCTGCCTTATGCTTTTCCCCACCATCAATAAACGCGAAACAAGACACCCCTTGTTGGACCTGGACCATCGAGTTGGCACCAAGAATGGTCCACTTTACGTTCTGGTTCTGCAACACGAACTCGATCTTGGGTACAGGTGCTACGTTCCTGCCGGTTTGCAACTTGTAGCACAGCCCGAATGGAGCCACAGCCGTCACTCGGGTGGCCTTGAACTCTCTAGCGAAAGCCGTGGTGACTGACTGGAAAACGGAGTGTTCCAGGATCCCGAAAGGCTTCGTCGTGCTGAATCTCGTGCCTCTTCTACCATGCTTGTTCATGGTTAAGAGGGCTGGATTCACAGGGACAGGCTTGTTGTTGATTCTTATTTGTGTCACTTGTATGTAGTACTTCCCTGTTGGGCTGATCGTCACTGGTGTGTATGTGAGGCCACGTGACACGTCAAGATTGCCTGGACGCATGTAATATGGCCCGTCTCCGAAGAAAACTGCACCACTACTACTAGTGGTGGAAGGTAAACAGATGGCGAATTTGAGAGCGAAACCGAAATTTGAGGACAGTTGCGTTGGGATAGATATAGGGAAGTTGCCTAGTCCTGCCACACCCTGGACGTTTCTAGGCAAACCATTCTTCAACAAGGAAGAAGAAGCACACGAGAAGAGGAACTGAGGGACCGAAACGAACTGTCCGGGAGAGGACCCTTTTGCGGTCTGAATCGAGAGCACATCTTGTCCAAGCTCACCCATGGAGGTTTCGTGGGTGGCAGGGTTCATTGGCATCAGCCCACATGTGTCTTTATGGCAGCCAGGTCTTTCCGTGGACGAGCACATAAAACAAGTAGCCGCAGTACCACTGGCTTTTGCACATTGAGTCGAGCGGCAATTTGGAGCTTCGTAGGTTGATGACGAGTATTTTGCATCGCAGTTAACCCACAAGAACTTGCCGTTCAAGTGGACAACAAAGGGTAATGTCACTGAAGGTGTTCTAGTTTTGATCCTGGTTGTGAAAAGATTGGTGGCTTGGTCCTTCTGGACTGACAAAACGAGCTGCTTTGGCTTGAAACTTGTTAGTGTTTCTGATGATATCAGGACCAGAGAATTGAAGATCAGGAAGATTGAGATGGGGAGCAAACGAGCCATTTTTTGTTTTTAAGGGGGGGATGATAAATTAGAAATGGGTTGTGGCCCTTGTGGGTGGCTTTTTAAAGGGTGAATGATTTTGGAACTACGTGAGTTGTGCAAAATGTGGAAGTTTTTGGAGGGGGGTGATGATGGCTGATCCTATGAGGGTTTTGGAAGTTTTGTGTGAGCTGGGATGCATGGATGCATGCACGAGTTCACATGCTATTTTTGGGGCAATTAGGCAGGCTAAAGACATGAACACCTAAACTAGTAAACGGAGTTTGAGATCCACTTGGCGAAGGGAAGACCTACTCTAGCCATGCATATATATACATTTTTTAGCTAGTTGAAGAGTGAGGTCCAATGAATTCTCTACTCATTTTCAAGTTTCACCGATTTTGTATATTGGAATTATTTTGAAGAAACTAGATAATGGTTGCACATGGATTCTAAGCTCATCGTACTTGCTAAATTTGTTATTATCTTTTTCTTTTTCTTTTTCTTTTTTTTTCAATTGATCTCCCCAGAAGGAAACTGTTCGCAAATTTCGCATTATTTGTAAGTAACTAGATAAAGGTATGCCCATGGATTCTAACCTTATCGTACTTGCGAATTTTGTTATTATCTCCTCCCTCTTCTGAGAATTTTCCTGAGATTTCCTCTCACTTTTAAGAATCCCAGTTCGAGACTGTACCTCAATAGTCGAATAAAAAAGATCCAACAATATTATATGTACTTAAAATATGTACATATAATATGTCAAAAAAATATTCAAAAATCAATTACAAAATGTCAAAAAAATGTCGCAAACAATTTACCCTTGGGCACCGTCCCGTTTGGGTGGGGTTGGATGAGAGTATTCCAATTTTGGGAGTGCCACACATGTCACTTCTATATTTTTAATGTGGATGAAGGGAGCAATGAAGAAAAAAATCTTCAATGTAACTGTTTTACAATTGATGTGGTGAGACGAATTAATGAAAAAAATAAGAGAAATGGAAAATACCACTAAGAAGGTAAGAGAAAAAAAAAATATTATTTGATTAATCCATTTCACCACATTAACAGTGAAACAATCCTGTAGAAGATTTTCTCACAGGAATAATTTTCCTTAATATGATTTTTTATATATTTTTTAAACTCTAAGGGTTTGTTTATTTTTTCCACTTAAGACTTAATAGTACTGAGTTCACCTATTAAGTTGTTTCTGTTTGCCTTTTTAAGTGGTCAAACCACTTAAAACTACCAAAAAACAACTGAAAAAATTAAGTAAGAATTTTTAACTTTTTACTTAATTACAAATCACTTAATGACATTTAAAATTTTTTATTCCAAATTCATCCTCCCCAAAATAACATAATTTCAAATTTATCCTAATTTTATATTATTCAGATTTTCTTTTCTTTTTTTCTCCTTGATACTTACAAAAAATATATATTTGAAAAGTAAAATATAAATACTTCCCATTCCAAATTATCTTGGAATTAAACTAATATATTTTAATTTACAATTTAAGCATTCATTTTTTTAATTGTTTTCTTAAATATATTAATATATTTAAATATATAAATATAGTTAATACTACTATATTTTTTAATTATATTTTAATTATGAATAAAATATTATTAATATCTATATAAAAAAATGTTTTAGAATTTATTAAATTATTTATTTTCAGATATTTATATTACATTAATTAAAATTAAATAATAACAAATAATAAAAAGAGTATAAATATTAATTTACTAGTTTTTAGATAATTTTAAATTAAAAAAATAAACAAGTTTATAACATATTCAGATATAATGGAAAAAAAAAAAAACAAAAAAAAAAACAAACAAACATATTATTCAAATTTCAGATTTCAGTTACTATTCAGTCTTCAGTCTTCAACAGCACTGTTCAGTCTTCAGACAAAAAAACAAACTACCTCTAAATATAGTAATGTTACTTTCAATTATATGGCAATGGATGATGAGACTTATGAATCCCAATTTTTTTTTTTTATTTTGTGACTTGTACGGATAAAATTATATATTTTAATGGGGTAAATTGAACACACTTCGGTGAAAAAATAACAGGCCATTTACAACAAATCATAAATCATAAAGGACACCCATCATTTTTGGCGACCAATTGTTGACTATTGTTATTACTTTTTCTTTTTTTTTTTTTTTAAATATCTATTGTTAATACTCAACGTGAGTGGATAATTCAATCTTCATAAACGAATTATCGGAAATATGTTGTCCAATCATGAGAGCTTGGGTCACTCCCTAAATTTTTTTAAGGGGGAGGGACAAAAGTAGCATAGTTAAGTATTGAGTTAACATTTATGTCCATTTTGAGAAATGTAACAATTGAGTCTCAAATGATATGTAAAAGTACGAATATACCCTTCCAGTAAAAATGTGTAATAATAGTTAGGTTTTGAAAAAAACTTGTTCCCCCCCAAAATCAAAAAAGCCTCTGCGTTTTGAAACCTTGAAAAAAAACTATTCCCCCCCAAAATCAACAGTCTCTGCCTCCCCCAAAATCAACTGCGTCGTTCCTCCACTCCTCTTTGCCATCGAGTTTTCTGTGTCAGTCTTACATGTGCGGCACCGAACAAGGTTTTGTTGCTATGAAAGTCGAAGTCGTTGCCTCCTCCATTGTTGGTTGCTTTCGTCGTTCCCTTCCTTAAGCGAAGTCGCTGTGCCTCTGACTTCATTTGGTCAGTTGCACACGAATGACACTCGACTTTGTTTGGTCGCTACGAAACGCGAAGCCCCTACCTCCCCCTCTGTTGGTCGCGACTGTCTCTCCTTCCTCACACAGAAACTAGTACATCCCACAACTTCTATTTCAGATTTTTTAAGCTTAGTTTTGCTTTAGTTCTACATTGCTGTCCAAATTTGGCTTTGCTTCATGTTTCGAACTTTGCTTGTGATTTATGATGGATTTTGCTTGTAATATGGAAGTTTGGTGCTTTACTCTTGTGTGATCAATGATTTGTAAAAATGAGTGATGAAAGTAACTAAAGATGTTAGCTTTGCCTTTGTTGAATGAAACTGATTTATGTGTTTGAAGTAGTGATGAAAATTGACAAATGGGGTATTCGTTTTGTGTGACATGGAATGTGGTTGCTAATGTGTTGCTAGTATTTGAGTTACTTAGCACTTTTTGTGTCCATTGATCTTTGAGTTACACATACGGACTATGTTCTTTAATGAGCGGGTCCATATATAAGGTTATGTTTGTGGAATTATCTAAGAAAATTGATGTTAAAACATTGAACATGACTATCACCCGTACCGAAAATGCAAAAATATATATAACAATTTCTTTTCTTGTTTTGCTTGATTCTTTTTTGCCTTTTTGTATGTCGTCTCAATTTCTAACACAAGTGGTGTCATGGGTTTATGGAGAAAACTGGTATCAAAAACTAGGCATACCAAAGTACGAGTATTAATAATATTAGTTATGTCGATGTGATTAGTGGTGTTGTGGGTTTATGCAAAAAGCCAGTAGTCAAAATACTAGTCACACCAAGGTGATTAGTGTTAATAATGTTAGTCTCATCAGTGTGACTAGTGGTGTCATGAGTTGATGGAAAAAATCAGTAAACAAAACACTAGTCACACCAAGGTGACGGGTGTTATTAACGCTAGTTACATTAGTGTGACTAGTGTTTTGGCTACTGATTTTTTTTACCATCAACTCATGGCACCACTAGTCACACCGAGGTGACTTGCATTATTAACGTTTGTCACTTTGATATGACTAGTGTTTTGACTACTGGTTTTTTGCATAAACTCACGTCACCACTAGTCACACCGACATAACTAGTATTATTAACACTCATCATTTTGGTGTGACTAGTGCTTTGGTTACTGGTTTTTATCATAAACTCATTACAGTACTAGTCACACCGAGGTAACAAGCATTATTAACACTCTTTTCTTTCGTCTTCTCTTCTAGCTCCCTTTCCACTCTCTATAATGAAAAGATAAACACTAAAGAGCTTTTGGTTAATATAGTTTACTTTCTATGTTATCAATTAACGTAAAGAGCTTACAATTAATTACATATATATTTTTATTTGTTTGCAGATGGAAGATATTGAGTATGATCAGTTTTTGAAGATACCTAGATCAGAATGGGTATCAGGGAGGTCGATAAACATGCACTCCAAGTTCGACGTGATAGGGTTGATTGAAAATATATTGTGTCGGGAAAGAGAGTACGAACTGTAACATCCCGATAATTGCTTCCGTATGAGTAATATTATTAATTGTAGAATATAATTACATTAAGTGGGATTAAAAATTTAGTTTATTTATAATTAATATAATTAGTAAATTAATATAGTTAATTGTTAGAAAATTAGTTTGAAAGTAATTTTTAGGAAAATGATTTAATTAGACTTTTATTTGGGAAAAGATTTGATGTTGGAAATTTATTATTGGTAAATTGTTAGTATTGTTTAATAGGAGAGGGGCGTGTGTCAGAATTTTTGGGCTAAAGTGCAATTTTAAAAAGTTTTGGGGTCAAAGTGTAAATTCGAAAAATATGTTAGTATAAAAAAAGGCTGAAAATCTGAAAATTCTGCAGCTCGTCTTCTTCCCTTTGCCGACACTGCTGCTGCAACTTCCTTCCAGATTTTTTTTCATTTTCCAAGCCAAAATTTCTTAGAGTTTCTTCCATTTAAGTCCTTCTATATATGTATAATTCCATTTCTTGCAAAACCCCCTTAAAATTCAAGATAGATTTTCGGATCTATGGTGTTTAGTGAGGTATGTACTGTTTTGATCAATTTTTTTTGTGTTTAAATCGATTTTTATGCATGTAAATGCATTAATAAGCATGAATAACTAGTGGGTTTTACATTTAATTAAGTTATTTTGGTTTTTATGGTTTTAAAAGTATAAATGTTAAACTTTAGGTGATAAATTAGGGCGTGGGGAATCTAGTAAAAACAAGGAGAAGCTTTGAGCTTCTATTTGGAGAGCTAGAAGCTTGATTATAAGCTCAAAAAGGTTGGTATACAATTGTTTTCGAAATTTAATTTTTTTTTAGTGGCGAAAATTTATTATTTCGTTTCGTATCTCTGCGTTAATATGATTTTTATGTAATGAGTTGTTATTTATGATATATATGTATTGGTAGGATAACAATGAAAGAGATTTTATGGGTTAAAATCAAGTGAAATACCGTTTTCGTATAAAACCTCATTTAAATCCGAATTTGAATTAATTAAGGGTTAGAGGTATTTTCGTCTTTTTAAACTTATATACGTGTTTAACGAATGATATTAAAGTGATTTGTGACATGACTTTTTAAAACGAAATCAATTTTCGAGAATTTGACCCCTTAGTCGAAATTGAAGACATAAAGAGACCAAGGGGCATTTTTATCGTTTCGTTTGTATTCACATGCTATTTATATTATGTTGCGATGAGTTGTGTGATTAATGATGGGTTCGAAGAGAAAAATTCGAAAACCATCTTTTGGAATCAAGAGGAAATGAGAAACGAATGAAATTGTGTAATAAAGTTTAATCGGAATTCATAATATTCGTTATTAATAAAATTATAGAGAGCTTGAGTAAACTTGTACATTGGTAGGTGGGGATTGGTGTTTGGCATGCCAATAGGATATTATTAGCAGTACTGCGCCGTTACGTTTATATATGATATGATTAACGGACTTTGAGAGGCACCGAGTGTCCGGTCCAGAAATTAAAACGATTGTGAAACTGAGCTCCGACGGGTAGGCACCGAGTGTCCGATGCCGGAGATAGATATGAAATCCGTACCGATCCATGGTATCGTGACAGCATTTACGAAAGGCTCTTATGATATAATAATACTCGATTATGAATTTGAGTGGAATATATGTTTTTGAAATACATTTTATAAAGTTTTGATTGGTTATTTGAATATATATTATATGGAACGTTATTTGTTTTTATGAAAAGATAATATGTACGTGCTGTGTTTATAAAATCCTGTGATTTCGATATGTTATGTTAGTGGGATTTTGTGATTGATATTATTTTATATGTATACCAACTAAGCTATGTTAGCTTAGCGCGTTGGATTTTCCACGCGCAGGTAGTTGATGTGATCTGAGAGCGAGGGTTCGACAAAAAGATCATCAGGGCGCTTCTAGAGTCACAGCAGAAATTTCAATCCTTTTGGTAGACATTTTGACATGTGCATATTTTTGTTACATTAAAGAAATGTTATGAACTTATATTTTATATACTTAAATGTGTATATATATATATATATAAAACCTTGTAAATTCTAATGTATATAAATTTTGAATTATGTTTTTAAACGTTTTCTCAAAGAGATGGGAAAACTAATCGATGTAGTGCTTTAAAGTATCTGTGTTTACTTTGTTTTGAAAGTATAATTAGAAAATGTTTACTTTGGATTGAGATTGTGTGCTGAAGTGATCTTGAGACGGACGAGGGAGTCCGCTGATGGAAGTTGAGAAAGTGGAAAAATATTGAAGTGTTTGTTTGATTATACAGGTTTTATGAAATTTTGGATTTCTCAATAAAACAGAGGAAACTCTGTCGAATTTTTTAATAAATTATATTAAATTAGTAAATGGATTTTCGTAAATAAGTATGGAAAATAACGTAACGTCCTCGGCCTCGGTTATCGGTGTCCGGTACGCCGAGGATCGAGGGGAGGGTGTTACACGAACTAGCTGAAAACACAGTTTTCAAGTATTTATTAAAAATGTATGCTAAACATATGTTTGCTGCCCGGTTGATTCATCAAATGCTTCAAAGAGAGATTAATTTGCCAGAAGCAAGTTCGCATAAGATGTGGTTTTTCATCGAGGGCTTGAAGACTAGGTTTTCCCGTGTTGAGTTCTATCTAATGACTAGATTACCTTTTGGTCTATTACCTGATATCATTCAACAGTCATATGTGATGGTACCTAGGGGGATACACGATTGATATTTTGATGGGAAAATATCATTGCAGCTTTCCAAGATACACAACTATCTTGCCACCAAGGAATTTCAGCAACAAGGAGATTGTTTGAAGATAGCCCTTGTGTTGCTAGCAAACATCGTATTATTTGGACAACTTTCGAAGGGCAAAACGACATTATGGTTGCTAATGTTGGTAGAGAATCTAGATGAGTGGAATGCATTTCCTTGGGGACATTATGTATTCAAGTTAACGTTGTACTATTTGAGAACAGCAATTGAAAAAAGTAATTATTATGGGTTTCCTTATGTTTTACAGGTTGGTTTTTATTTGTTTTGGTTCATCTGTTGATATGTATTTTATATTTTTATATTTTTTATTATAATATTGAACTTGTAGTCATTTTTGTATTTACAGATATGGACGATCAATGAGAGAAATGTTAGCTACTCGGATACCTAGTGTTAGATACCCGAGAATGTTGAGATGGAGTTTCAATCGGCGCCCAAAAACTTTTCACCAAAGCCTTAAACAAATAGAGGAGCGTGGAGATGTAAGTTTGAAAAACGGTTATTATATTTTAGTAGCTTTGATTGTTTCTAACATTTGAATTTATTGGTTATAGTTTTATCCAGCTCGTGAGTTCTTAAGACCAACGAGGGAGGAGGCAAGCCAGGATTACTGGAATGGTATTAACACCAATTTGGATGAAGGTGTGGAATTTGTTCCACTCACAGTAGTGGATACTGATGAAGGTGATAATGGTGGTACCGGTGTGAGTAGTCCAATAGGTCATCGTGGGAGACAGAATAAACGGTCACGCACCATCTCAGATCCATCCCCCCCACCCCACCAGCAGAGGACTCAATACCATCGGATGCAAATTCAGAAGTTAGTACACTTCATAGTGTGATTATTATGTAAAACCTCAGGTTTTTTTTATCTTTTGAATATCATTGTTCCTTTATGTAGAGATTGGAGAAATTAATGGAGTTTGTCAAGAATGCGATGGAGGAAATCCCGCGACATATGGAGGACTATATCGATAAGAAGTTGGAGGCATTAGAGGGTCGATTAAATGATCGTATTGATAAAACATTTGAAAATCGTCAGCAATATTCAGCTGATCAGGTATGTGCACAATATTTTATAAACTTCAATTTTGTAATGCTCGCATGTTTGTCGAATGTAACCAAATTTCGTTGAATTAGGGGTATCATAATTATACATTCTCTACACATGGGATGGAAGATGATGTCCAACCTGCCCATAGGACGTCCTTTGTTGCACAATCGGTTCCGACGAATGCAACGGTGACTCCCTCATATACTATTGTGACACGTCGACCAAGTCGATTTAGACAATCACATGACGCATGTGGTTCTACTGAGGAGGCACAATCAGGAGGGCTATCACAGGTCCGAAATAAGAAGGCGCTGTATGTTTATCAGAAAAAGGAAAAAACAAGGATAAGGAAGGATAGTCAAAGGTTGTTGGCTTCTCAGTTGGAGGAATTGTATGGTGAAGGGTTTAATCTTGACAATGCTATTAATATAATGGCTGAGGATGTCCAAGTGGGTAATGATGATGATGTCGATGTCATATTTGAGGATGCTCCCCGTCCGGAGACACATGTTGATCGAACAGTTAGATTAAAGATTGCATCAAAATATTGTGCTTCTCCGTACATCAATCCTTGAGCAACAAAGTCTGCAATACTCTCACAGAAGAAAAAGGAATACAGAGTATACAAGAAAGCAAAAAATAGTGCAACCCTGTGAGTATATTTATGATTTCTGTTAAATACAAGTCAATTTGAAGGTTTGTTTATTAATGATTTCTATTCATTTTAGACTAAATATTGGCACCGAATTGTTTGCGGATTGGAAATTCTTTATCGAGTTGGAGAAGACTTCAGTTTGGATGTCAAATGAAGTGAGTAACTCGTTGAATATGTCAGCATTGGCTTTATATTTGAAATATGTTACCAACTTTTATGTATAAGATTTCTTTTGTTAATTTGTGTGGAATTTTTTTTGTTTAAATACAGCACATTGATGAGATTCTAGCACTTTTTGGCAAGCGTAGAAACGAGCACCCTAGTCTATTTTATGATGATATTGCAGTGTTATGCGTGGATTTCTTTGTAAGTTTAGGGTCTTATTACATTTAATTAGAATTTATTTTGACATTACTGTACAATCTAATTTTTTGTCACATGTTATAGTATAATTTGCAGTCAAAATTGTCAAAGGCTTGGAAGGAAATTCATCCACATGTGCAAGAACTATTTACTGGTCAATTTGATCCATTGTCGTTCAACGCCCCTAATGATTGAATACTATATGGTACAAGAGAAAAGTCAGCATAGGGGAAGAGATGGACACTTGTAAACATAGTAAGTATGACTTAATAATATTTGACAATGTTGTGTGACCATGGTTTCTTGTAATTTTTGTTGTTTGTTATGCAGTTGTTAATTCCGTGTGCTGTTGGATCTCCTGATGGTCATTGGATCTTACGTAAGGTAGATTTATCAAGTGGAGTATTGTTATATATGATTCGAACTCACATAAGATCCCAGTCGATTCGACATATAGAGAGAACCAGGTGACACTTTTGCGGTACTTGTTGCCTTCTGTGTTGGCAAAGTCAGGTTATTTTGAGGAGAAACACATAGAGATAAGAAGGGACTGCTTTACTGTACAAACCTTAAACCACACAAGCATACCAACTCAAAAGAATAACAGTAGTTGTGGTGGATTTGTATGTAAGTATGTCGACTGTATCATTAGGAAAGGTGTATCATGGAATTGGGGGCTACCAGAAGTTCACAAAATGATAAGAGCATACGCCTTCACCATATTTTGTAATGTTGTTGAGGGAAATGTCATGTAATTAGGGTTTAATTAGCACATTTATATATCAACATATATATATATATAAAGTTATTTGCAGATGTTATGCTACCTTTGTGTTTTTTGCCTAAATATTTTGCGTTATTTCTAGATGTTATGTTAAAGTTGTGTTTTATTTTATAATCTTAAACAAAACTAGTAGCGAAAACACTAGTCACACCAAGGTGGGGAGTGTTAGTAATACCAGTGGCCTCGGTGTGACTAGTGGTGCCATGGGTTGATGGGAAAAACCAGTAGCGAAAACACTAGTCACACCAAGGTGAGGAGTATTAGTAATACCAATTGTCTCGGTGTGACTAGTGGTGCCATAAATTGATGGGAAAAACCAGAAGCGAAAACACTAGTCATACCAAGATAAGGAGTGTTAGTAATACCAGTGGCCTCGGTGTGACTAATGGTGTCATGGGTTGATGGGAAAAACCAGTAGCGAAAACACTAATCACACCAAGGTGAGGAGTGTCAGTAATGCCAGTGGCCTCGGTGTGACTAGTAGTATCATTGGTTGATAGGAAAAACCAGTAGCGAAAACACTAGTCACACTAAGGTCACCAATATTACTAACACTCGTCCCTTTGGTGTGACTAATGTTTTCACTACTGGTTTTTCCCATCAACCCATGGTATCATTAGTCATACCGAGGTCACTGGTATTACTAACACTCATCACCTTGGTGTGACTAGTGTTTTCGCTACTGGTTTTTCCCATCAACCCATGCCACCACTAGTCACACTGAGGCCACTGGTATTACTAACACTTCTCACCTTGGTGTGACTAGTGTTTTCGCTATTGGTTTTTCCCATCCACCCATAGCACCACTAGTCACACCGAGGTAACTAGTATTACTAACACTCAATACCTTGATGTGACTAGTGTTTTCACTACTGGTTTTTCTCATTAACTCACGACACCACTAGTCACACCGAGACCACTAGTATTACTAACACTCCTCATGGTGTAAGTTGACTAGTGGTTGGGTCACTATTTTGATACAAAGCCTTTATATAGTGACTCTCTTTAATAAAAAGATCACCGAACACAGACACAAACTAGTTTATTATAGTAAATGAAGATAGTTTTGCATTTGTTACAAATAAAAGCAACAATATTTCAACAAACAAAATACAAGGTTATGTTTGAGATTGTTCTGGTACAGTGGGTCAGAGAGCATTGTTACAAGTCTTGCTATTGTGTCCTAGTTGGTGGCAGGTCCGACACTTTCGTTGTCTTCTTCTTACTTGGGTAACGGAGCCTTCACTATTGTTCGTAGAGGGGCGTTGAGATGGATGTGGATTACGACAGTTTTATCGATAGTGGCCTTTTTGCTCACAGTGGGAGCATTTCAAAACCCTTCCGCTATTCTTGCCAGCAGATGGAATCCTTTTCTTTCTAAGTCTGCCAGCCTGCGAACGCCATAGTGGTGGTAGAACAATCATGTTTCGGATGTCTTCTGGAACTGTCCATTCATCCGGGTTAGGAATCGGGAAGATAGCACCAGCATATGCAGCCAATAAATTTGGTGTTTTGTAACAGTCAAATATGTAGGGGATGAATGACCTATTACAATACCTGTACCACCAAAAACAATATTAAACTTTTATTCTACAGTTAGAGCAAAATCTTGCAAATATTATGGTCTTACCTTAACACCGCAAGTGCATGTGAACATGGTAAAAGATCCATCTGGAATGCCACACAAGTACATGTCCTTTCAGTTAAATTAACAATGGTCTTCCTACTCCCAGCCTTTACTGCATACTTGGTATCATCGATTGATGTGACCATGTAAGTTTGTGAGTCTCTAGTACACTCTGCAATTTTCTTCTCTACCCATTAGGTAATCTCTGGTGACATTTTTTTTGCATTCTTCCGACGTTCATAAAACCATTTTTGCATCATACCCCTTATATACTCAACCAAAGTCGTTATTGGATATTGGCGAGCTTTAACCAAGCATCAGTTCATGCATTCAGCAATGTTAGAAGTTAAAATCCAGTAACGCCTTACTAGAGTCATTGTCAATGCCCATCTATGTGATCCAAGTTCGATTAATTCTCTATGTGCCGTTGGGTGTATTTTGCTAAAGTCTTCCATCATGGCCCAAAACTTGGATTGACGATAACACCTTGATGCACGATGGAATAATCCAATGACAGTCTTATTTTTGTATAAATTTTTCACATTTTGTGTCATGTGATACATGCAAAGGCCATGAAGTGCATCGGGGTACACTTTTTCCATGGCTACTTTAATTCCAAGATGCCGGTCGGATATGAACATGCAATTCTCTGGACACCCAATTATGTTTCGTAACTTTGTCAAAAATCATGACCATGATTTTTCATCTTCAACATCCTCAAACCCAAATGCTAATGGATACACTTGCTCGTTTGCATCTTTACATACCGCAATGAACATAATCCCACCAAATTTCTCTTTTAAATGTGTTCCATCAATGGCAATAACTAGTCTAATCACTTTACGAAACCCAGATATACTAACACCATAAGCAATAAACATGTACAGAAACTGGTTGCTGTCATTCGCCTCAATGCTTGTGACTGTACTTGGGTTAGCTAACTCCAACTGATAACAATACACAGGCAACTGTTCAAATGACAACTCCGCAGACCCAAAAACGTTTTCTTCAGCATGATCTTTGGCTCTCCAACATTGATTATATGGAAAATTAACTCCATAATTAACTTGAATTTCTGCCTGGATTTCTTTGGGTTTCATGCTTTGACCACTGACTTGCAATTTCGGAGTGATAAGGTATCCGATTAATTTTGTACTCACTTTCCTACACCGTTGATGTACACTATCAAGCGAACAACAATGTTGTTTTTGAAATTTTCGCACCTCTCATTAGTCTCCAATCTTGGTTTTGATGGCTACAAGCTGAAATTTACAGTTCTTATCATTGCACCTAACGTCATAACAGACGTTGTTTGATTTCTTGACTTTTTTACGAAAACCTTCCTTCAATGCATACATCTCTACAGCTTTACCTATATCACGCTTTGAATGAAATATTTTCCCTCTGAAAAAATGATGGTCTTCTCTTTCTGACTCTTCAGTAGCGATTGTACGAAATGCGAAAAGATATATTCCAGGGATGCGTCATTCACTAGTTACTCTTTGTTGTGTGTTATTATCATCATTGGCTTGACAGGAACACCTACCACCATCATCCCTAACATGGCGAACATGATCATTATCTATATCGCAATCCTCATCACGAACATCATGATTAAATCCACCACCACTGTCACCATTACCACCTAAATTTATCTGTCATAACTGTATGTCGACTTCCTCCATCTCATCTGAAAATATTAGTGGCTATAGGAATACTTTTAGCTGGACGATAGTAGTTAGAAAATTCGTCTGAATCAATGTCATCCAACCAATGTTCAGTAGAAGGATTATACTCACTGTCATTTAAGATATACTCACCATGTGAGTCAACATTATCTTCTTTTTCTTCATCATCATCATCGTCATCATCTTCATCTTCATCTATGTCTTCACATTCATCTTCAATGTTATGGTGCTCATGGAGTGGAACTTCATTGCTTGACGAAACAGACTTGAATTGAGAAACTAATTGAACAAAACTTTGGTGTTGTGACTGGTCTATTAATTGGATTTGTGATTGGCTTGATAATTGGATTTGCGGTTGGATTAGTAGTTGTATGAAGATTGGTGGTTGAATTTATTGTTGGATTGGTAATTGAACATTTCCCTTATCTCTCAGACAGTCATTTATTTTGTTTGGAACAACAGTTACATAAACTTCAAGATTTTTCTCATGTAGCTAGAAAGACACAACTTTATCAGTTGTTAATTTTGGAATGGCAAGCCTACCGGAAGTCTCCACCAATATGTGTAAGTCAAATGTACTCTTTGTTATATCAACTCGAACAATATTCTCAACGGTCTTCTTTAAGTCATCAAGTATTGCCTTCGTCGAAACAAATGTTATTTCTGATTCACCACCCTCATACCTATAACCAATTCATTGTCCACCATGGGTGACTATAATTCTAGTTTCGTCCATATCACTGTACACAAATAAATGATCGAATTTATTAATTAAGCTCTAAATCAAGTCTAGCAATATATCATTACTCATACTTTGATACAATTAAATAATTAAACTACTAAATAAATGCTCATAATATGGCACTAATAGTCACGCCAAGGTGATATGCATTAATAACGCTAGTTACCTCGGTCTAACTAGTGTTTTGGCTACTGGTTTTTTTTTTCCATAAACCTATGACACCACTAGTCACACTAAGGTAACAAGCGTTATTCACACTCTTTACCTTAGTATGACTAGTGTTTTAGCTACTGTTTTTTTTTTTCCACAAACTTATGATTTCACTAGTCACACCGATGTAACAAGCGTTATTCACACTCATCACCTTGGTATGATTAGTGTTTTAGCTACTGGTTTTTTCCATCAAGTCATGGCACCATTACTCACACCAACGTAACTAGCATTATTAACACTCGACATCTTTGTGTGACTAGTGTTTTGGCTACTGTTTTTTTTTTCCATAAACTCATGTCACCACTAGTCATACTAAGTTGACTTGTGTTAATAATGCAAGTCATCTTGGCATGACTACTGTTTTCGTCTTTGGTTTTTTAAACTAAGGCTTGTCATCACTAATCAAACCAAGATAACTTGCATTAATAACGTCGTACATGTGTGTCGTTTGCATCAATATACATAGAAATACTAAGTTCGTAAACCCTAAAGCCAATTTCTACAGCTCAATATCAGCATAGCTAACCACAATAACTAATAACAACTGAAAAATAACTGTTCAAAAGTTAAGATACATTACCCGTAGTGCATAAGAAGGTTATGGATGGTGGCTATGAATAATCAAATGGAGATGGATGGTGGATGGAAAGAATGGAAGTGGTTGGATAGTGAGGAACAAATTCGCGCAGAAGAGAATGACGATAGATGGCGGATGGTGGCTGTGAAAAAGAAAATGAAGATCGATCGTGGCTGAAATTTGTAGTGCAAAAGAGAATGAAGATCGATGGTGGATGGTGGCTGTGAAAAGAAAATAAAGAGAAGAAAATGCAAGAGAATGACGATGGATAGTGGATGGTGGATGGTGACTGTGAAGAAGAAAATGAAGATGGATGGTGACTGGAATCCGTAGTGTAAAAGAGAAGGAAGGTGGTGGCTGGAATCCGTAGTGCAGAAGAGAAGAGAAGGAATTCGTAGTGCAGAAAATGAAAGAGAAAAGACAAGAAAATGAAAGAGAAAAAAGCAACAAAAGAGAGAAAATAACAAATAAGAAAGTCACCGGTTTCAAATTTTTACCAAGGATATTTATGTCCAAAAAAATAAAGTTTGAGACTCAATTGTTAACTTAATTGAAATGGGATAAAATTGTCAATCCAATAATTGAAAATGTCATCTGCTGACATTTCCTTTTTTTTTTAATTAATTCTGATTTAATTATTAAAGAAATTAATACAAAAACACAAAAACAAAGCCTCAAAAGAGATATCTTCATTGCTAGTGAAGATCCGCCCAAAAAAACACCTTTATAGTGGATTTTGATGTTTTTCTTTAATAATTAATTAATTTTAAAATGATTTATTGTTTTATATTATTTTATTATTGAACTAATTGTTTTTCATTATTGTTTTTATGTCATGTAACATCACTAGCATTGAGGGATGGCAGCGTAATGGATTAGAGCCAAATTGGCCTACTCCAAACCTAAAACCTATTTTGAGCAGGGTGCTCAATACTCAACCTATGACTCGAACGGGGTTTTGATTTTTGCTTTTGAATCCATTTGGGGCAAGATGCACATACTTGACCTTGTTTGACCCGATTCATTTAGAAATATGTATATTTTAATATACAATAATATAAATTTCATCATAAAATTATACTAAAATTTTAACTTTCTCTTAATATCTACATTTAAAGTCAAAAATATTCTTAAAGTTAAAAATGCATTTAAGTTCTAATGTATGTTTGAAGTTTAATATACATTTACACATAATCTTGAATTCAATTGAATATCATCCAAAATTAATAAATTAAAATATACAGTACAAACATTAGAATTACTTGAAGAATACAATTTAAGTTTTATACAGTATTTTGGATATATTTAAAAAATCAAATGACGATTTATATTTGAACAATTTCGAACCCAAATGACGATATGGGTTCAAAGATTTAGATCAAACTCATATGACAATCTGGGTTCGAACAACGATCTGGTTGTTCGAACCTACATCTTCGAACCCAGATAGTCAACAATCTAGTGAACCCAAATGACGATCTAGGTTTCATCAACTTCTGCAACTCCTAGATGACAATCTATATGCCTCCTATCAACAACCTTGTGGATCTTCAAAAACCCACAAACAACCTCTATGCCTCCCATGAACACACCAATATCTTATTTCAACGACTCATCTTAACAAACCCATCTCTTGACCCTCCATCTCTTGTCTTCCAGATAGTTCGATCTAGAACCAAATCATTTTGAATGATATGATTGTTTTCTTTTTTTTTTCTTTTTTTTTAATTTGTTAAAAAAAAATTTAATTTCTTATTTATTTAATATTTTTCATTTAGTTTATTTTATTTTAATAACTACACCATCCATCAATTGACACTTCTCTTCTTTTTTATTTTAATTTTTTTTTATTAATTAGATTACATAATATCCAAATTACCCCTGTTGACCATGGTCATCATATGGCTTTAATGTCAATTGACTAATATGAGAGATTAATTTGATGTTTTTGGAACTTTTGGGAAAGATTGGAAAGATAAATAATTAAAAATCTAACGTTTTCCCAAAATATTGGGGTCTCGGCGGTTTAGGAAAGACAGGCAATTTTTGCTCAGTGGCATCACTATTAAGTTCAAACCTTTACGACAGTATCAAACTTTCTTGCAACTCATCAGTGACTAACCGTAATCAACAAATTTGAGAGGTAAATCGAGTAATTAATGAATTTGTTGCAAATACGTGCATTATTATCTAAATTAAGGGTGAGTTAATGCAATTGTCCATTAATTTTAATACAATTATTCATTATTATCCGTTTATCCATCATAATTATGTTGCAAAAATAATCAAAATTTCAAATTAAATGAGATGTAGACATGGTACATCCCCACAATACCCATTTACCCTACTAATGGGACAAGGGCAGGGATACGACATGAGTGGTTAGATAAGGACAAGGTTCGAAGGACTACCCCCAACCATAACGTAGTCCCTTTGACATCACAAATTACAAGTTGTATTCCAACTTGTCCAAGATATGTTTAATTCAAGTTATACATGACGACTACACATTAATTTTGAATCGTCTAATTTATTACATTTTAATTGAATTGAATATAGACCTGACAATTGATACACCTAAAGCTACTCTTTGAATTTTTGAAGAGGATTTTAACATATTTAAAATGTTACAGAAGTCTCTTTCGAATTTTACAATGTGATTTTAACATACTTACAATGTTAAAGACGTCGCCATCGAATTTTGCAATGTAAATAAATAAATAAATAATAAAACTATAAATTAAAATTAAAAATTAAAAACAAAAAAAAAAACAAAAGTTTCCTCAAATTTTAAAACGAGACACAATACGATTATCAATCCAAAAAATTAACAAAAAATTCACTCAAATGATATGATAATTGATTTATTATTACTATGTTATTCACCCATCATCTCATAATGTATATGTTGGCAATAGCTCAAGAAAAATACTGCAGAATAAGAATATCAGGTAAATAGCAGAGAATAAGGAAGAGAGGGATAGAAGAAAGGAAGAAGTAGAGAGAAACTGGAGAGAGAGAAATTGCTTATGAATATCTGTTGTCCTCATTCCTTTGTAATCATCACATTATATAGGATATTCTTGTAACAGAATTCCTGATTTTGTGGAATTGTAACAGATTACAAAATAACAAACTTTCGCAATCATTTTGCACCTATCCTTACTCTAGATATTTGGTGGGGATTTTCCTGGTTCTGGAACTTCTTCGAACTGCATCAGATTTTTGGGATTCATTTTGGACTGGGCTACTTTTATTGGCTGGGCTTGCATCATTACTCCCTCCGTCAGAAACGACCTTGTCCTCAAGGAAAAAAGAAGGAAAGTCTTTAGTAACTTCAGATATCATTTCCCAGGTTGCATCAAAGGCAGGTTGAGATTCTCATTGGATAAGAATTTGTTTAACAGGTCGTCCTTGAATCAAGATATGACGGGAACCTAGAATTTTTGTCGACTGCATAACTGGTTTATCATCCATAAAAACTGAAGGCAAGGAAGCTGATTGAGAAGAGAGATCACTTTTGCATAATTTGAGCTTAGAAATGTGAAACACATTATGGATTTTTGCACTGTCAAGTAGGGTCAAACGATAAGCCACTGGTCCGATGCGAGCTGTGATTTGAAAGGGACCATAAAAGCGACGAGCCAATTTATGGGACTGACGATGAGCAAGGGAGGTTTGTCTATAGGGCTGGAGTTTGACAAAAACCCAGTCGCCAATTGCAAAGGTAGCATCACAACGGCCTGAATTTGCTTGGCTGCACATCCGATTCTGTGCCCTGACTAGATTGTCTTTAAGAGTCACCAATATGGCAGAACGGGACTGAAGTAATTCATCTACTGCAGCGACAGATGAAGTACCAGCAATATAATCCAGCAAGGTTGGTGGAGAACGCCCAAAGACAGCTTCATAAGGAGTCATCTTAATAGCTGAATGCCAAGAAGAATTATAGTGCCACTCTGCCCAAGGTAAAAATGATAACCATTGGCAAGGATGATCAGCTACGAAGCACCTCAAATAATCTTCAAGACAATGGTTAAGCACCTCTGTTTGGCCATCGGATTGCGGATGATAGGCACTGCTGGTGGCGAGGGTGGTGCCTTGAAGCCGAAATAATTCCTGCCAGAATGCACTCATAAAGATAGGGTCATGGTCAGAGACAATGGTGGAGGGTATACCATGAAGTCGAACAATGTCTTTGACAAAAGTGTCAACAACAATGGGGGCTGTAAAATTGGGTCCTAAGACTGAAAAATAAGTATTTTTGGTGAGGTGGTCCACTACTACCAAAATGACAGATTTGTCATGTGATAAAGGCAAATTGGTGATGAAATCCATAGATAAAGAGTCCTAAATTTTTCCTGGAATGGGCAGAGGTTGTAACAGACCTTTGGGGGCTTGATTGAAAGGTTTGACCTCCTGGCAGATAGCACACTTCGATACAAAAGTACTAACTGACTGTCGCAGTTTTTGCCAATAAAAAACAGAAGAAATGCGAGCAGTTGTTCGTTGAATACCAGCGTGGCCACCACTTGGAGTGTTATGGAACTCAGTAAGTATCATGGGTTGTAAGGCTTACTCCAGAGGCACTAGAATGCAATTTTTGTTATAGATCAGGCCATCTTTGATGGAATAGTCCGGATGGTCAGCAGGTGAGAGCTGAATGGACTCAAAAAGTGCCTTGGATGGACCATGAGTTTGCAAAAATACTCGTAGTGTATCCCACAAAGCAATAATAGGTTTGGAAACAAGCTGCAGCACATGTAGGGATTCAGAAGGCATCCTGGATAAAGCATCGGCAGGATCGTTTTCGGAACCTGGTTTATAGATGATCTTAAAGTCATACCCGAGTAACTTGGTTAGCCATTTGTATTGCTTGGGAGTTTGCACCGTTTGGTTAACCAAAGAACGCAGGCTTTGATGGTCTGTTTGTATTATAAAACGGTGGCCCAAAAGATAGTAACGCCACTTCTTAACAGCCTCGGTAATCGCATACATTTCGCGGGCATAAGTAGACGCAACACGAAGTTGAGGAGGAAGTTGTTTGCTGAAATAGGCCAAAGGATGACCTTGCTGCTGAAGTATAGCCCCAATGCCACTTCTGGATGCATCAGTTTGGACCGTAAAGGGTTTCGAGAAATCAGGCAAAGAGAGAACCGGTGTCTGGGCCAAGGCAGATTTGAGTGCTTTGAAAGTTGTTTTCGCTTCTGAAGTCCATATGAAAGCATTTTTACGAAGGAGTTGAGTCAAAGGGGCAGTGATAGAAGCATAGTTGGCCACAAATTTGCGGTAATATCCTGCTAAACCGAGAAAGCCACGCAACTCTCTGATTGAAGATGGTAAAGGTTAATTCTGAATTGCCGTAATTTTATCGGGTTCTACACGTACGCCAGTAGCAAACACTTTGTGGCCTAAATAACTCAACTCAGCACAACCAAAGTCGCATTTAGACAATTTGACAAATAATGAGTGGTCCTGCAAGGTGAGAAAAACTGATTCCAAGTGTTGGAGGTAAGCTTCCTATGAAGAGCTGTATATAAGAATATCATCAAAAAATATCAAAACAAATTTGCGCAAGAATGGTTTAAAGACTGTATTCATCAGAGCCTGGAATGTGGATGGTGCATTGGAAAGGCCAAATGGCATTACGAGAAACTCGTAATGTCCTTCATGAGTGCGAAAGGTCGTCCTCTCTACATCTCGGGGATGGATGCGGACTTGATGATACCCCGAACGGAGATCTAATTTCGAAAACACCGAGGCCCCATAAATCTCATCTAGAAGTTCATCCACCGTAGGTATTGGGAATCGATCCTTCACTGTGACCGCATTGAGAGCGCGGTAATCGACACAAAATCGCCACGAGCCATCTTTCTTTTTCACAAGGAGAACTGGAGAAGAAAAGGGGCTTGTGCTGGGTTGAATAAGTCCTTCAGCAAGCATCTCTCCCACTAGTCTCTCAATCTCAAATTTTTGGAAGTGGGGTAACAATAAGGGTGGACATTGATTAGAGGAGAGTTAGGTAAGAGAGTGATTTGATGGTCAAGAGGTCATTGAGGAGGTAAACTATGGGGTTTTTGAAAGAGGGCGCTGAATTTGGTCATGAGAAAGTGTAGAGAAGAAGAAAAAAACGCAGGAACTGTATTGCCAACATTTGGGTCTAAGGTATCATTTGGTGGGTCAATAGTGAGATGGTAAAAACAAGCAATGGACTCAGTTTGAGAGGTTCAGCGCAGAGGAGCAGTAGAGATGTGATTGAAACTGGGTTGTTGAAGGCCTAGAAAGAGGACTGGTTTGTCCTTCAGAGCGCATTCCATCCATAAGTGTTTATAATCAAACATAACCGGACCCAATTGAATCAACCACTGGACCCCTAAAACCAAATCGGCTCCATATATTGGGAGGAGAAATAAATCAATGGCGAAGGTTGTCTGGTCAATCTTAACAGGGGTTTACATACTCACTCCACTGCAACCCACCGATTCACCGTTTCCCACTGTCACCGTAAGGTGTGGGGAAGGTTGGATTGTCAAACCCAAATGAGAAGCAAGGCGTGACTGGATAAAATTGTTGGTGGAACCCCCATCAATGAGGATGACGACAGCTTTGCCATTGATAGTGCCCGCAAGTTTGAGAGTAAAGGGTACGAACTGACCGGTGAGGGCGTGGAAAGATATTTGAGGTGTGTCTTGTGTTTAGGTAAGTGGAATTTCAGGGGAAGGTAAGGATTGAGGTTCGGCCACAGTAGGAGATTCACAGAGGTTAGGGAAATCCTCCTCATATTCAGCAATCATACATAAAAGTTGTGATGGCTTACAACGGTGACCTGGCACAAAGCGTTCGTCACAATTGAAACACAAGCCTTTTTCTCTCCTAGCGGCCATCTTCGCTAGAGTTAATCGTTTAATGGGTAAGGCTTTTGGTTTGGGGCTGGTTATGAGAGAGTTAGAAGTGTTTGGTGTTACAGGTAAGGTGTTTGAGGAAATGTTTGTGCGGTTGTGGAATCTGGTTTGTGGAAAGAAGACTTGGAGTAGGTTTGTTTGGAGGCATTGATTTTATCCTCAATGAGTTTGGTCATACCCACTGCATCCGGTAAGGTGTGTGGTTTGAGAAGGTAGAGCTCACGTTGTATTTCTGGCTTTAAGCCTGAAAGGAAGCAATTCAACAAATTACTGCTGCTTAATCCGTGTATACAAGAAGAAATGGTCTCGAATTCGGACATGAAAGTGTCCACAGTAGTGGTTTGCTTCAATTTGTAAAGTTGTGCCTCATGATTAATAAAGGTGGATGGGCCAAAGCAGAGCTCCAGTTGTCGAGTAAAAACTTCCCAGGTAGAAAGTTGATGCGTAGAGTACATCCAATAGAACAATTATAGGGTTAGGCCAATCATATAAAATGCGGCAATGGTGAGTTTTTGCTCTAGTGGCGTGCGATGATAAGTAAAGAAGTGCTCCACTTGAAACAACCAACCCAAAATGTTGTCCCATGCGAACAGCGGGATTTCCAATTTAGGGAGGCGAAGAGTGTTTGAAGGAAGGCCAGAAATTTGGATCTGAAGGATGTGGAGGTGGGTTCAAGGCAGAATATAGAGGAGTGGGTATGGGATGGTGAAAAGGGAGGTCATGAATGGTGAGAGGTGGTAAAGAAGGCAATGGCAGCAGGGGTTGTTTCTCAAGTTTGGCTAATTTGAGTTGGCGCTCGTTCATGGCAGATTGTTGGCCCTGAACAAGAGTTTGAAGGGTTTCCAAAGAATCCGTGTATTTGGAAAATTGGGCAATAAGCTTAGAAAGTTGTTCCTCCATTGCCGTTTTAGAACGTGTTTGCATACCCTCTGTCATGGTCAACGAGAGCACCAATAATGTTGGCAACAGCTCAAGAAAAATACTGCAGAATAAGAATATCAAGTAAATAGCAGAGAATAAGGAAAGAGGGACAGAAGAAGGGAAGAAGTAGAAAGAAACTGGAGAGAGAGAAATTGCTGATGAATATCTGCTGTCCTCATTCCTTTGTAATCATTACATTATATAGGATATTCTTGTAACAGAATTCCTGATTTTGTGGAATTGTAACAGACTACAAAATAACAAACTTTCACAATCATTTTGCACCTATCCTTACTCTACATATTTGGTGGGGATTTTCCTGGTTCTGAAACTTCTTCGAACTGCATCAGATTTCTGGGATTCATTTTGGACTGGGCTCTGGAATTCATTTTGGACTGGGCTGCTTCTATTGGCTGGGCTTGCATCAGTATATGACAATAATGATAAGCTAAAAGATGACCATAAGAATCAACTTAACTAATATGGAAATTGATTTTTCCTGATTTGTCATTAAACACATCTTATCATGACTTATACAGTAAGGACAAAATCACTTATCACATTATCTAAATTAATTGATTCTTTAGGTTATTTAATATTACTCCATGTTTAACATTACTCTTTATATAACAAGGACAAATCACTTATCCGAGTTCAAATTTTGGGTTTATAGTTGTAAACATTGACAAATCCTAAACTTAAATCTGGATGCTAGATGGGCCTAGGTTGTCTCACACAATTCAAATTCGATAGAAATACTAGCGAAACCTTAATGGGATCATCAATTTCGGCCTAGGGCCAAACCAGCCCATTGAAAAGCCACCCCAGCCAATATGCACTGTTTCAAAATCTACAAACTGGAAACAATCCCTTTCAAAAATCATGAAGGGCCTCAAAGTGGACACACTATAGGCATAATAGATAGAAGAATTAAAAAGACCCAAGTCAAAAAGCGAAGCCAAACGGAAGCTTTCATTGAAATTAGATGGTGATTGATACCTAAAATGTTATAATTTTTGAAACCCACATTTCAAATCATCATGGAGACCTCTCTTCTTTCAAGAAAGCTACTTGTTGATAAAACGATGGAACTCACAAGTGGATTCGTGGCCCCTTCTTCCCAAAGCATTGGCAGGCTCGAGCTCCCTCGTGAACAAAAATAAACAATTACAGTTTACCCATATATGTAAACAAATTTCTAATATATTCTTCCAGTTGGAACACAATTTTTTCCACTTAATATAGATCAATCTCTCCTATCCATTAAAAAATAGAGAGAAATAAATATTGAAAACCGTACCATACCATAAAGTCGTTTACTATATACTAGTAAAGTCCAAATATAAATATATATATTTATATATATCAGGAGAAATAAGATCAAACAACAATTACCCATTTTCACTTGGATAATCCATGTATATAGTTTTAAACCAACCCTCCATTGCACCCTGATCTTTGTATAAGAAATACTACAAAAACCAAAAACTAAAAACAGAATTAAACAAAGAGAAAAGCCAAAACACAAAACTAAATCCTAATTAACCTAACCCAACTAGCTACCATTTTACATGATACTACAACTATTAGCGTTCTCATCACTGAAGAAGTGAGTGTAATTTTCAGGTGCATGAGTAGGGGCCATTGGAGGAGGTCCATAGTTAATAGCAGGATGAGGCCTTGCATACATCAAGGGCTGAAACATGTCGTTCCCATTCATCCGCGGCTGCTGCTGATTCATCATCATAGCCATATATTGTTGATTCTCATAAGGGTTGCCTGGCCCCATCCCCGGATAATATCCATCGGCTGATGCAGGCAGCCCTTGCACTGCTGGAACACCACCCACCTGCCCCATTGGATGGTTGGTCATTGGCCCCATTGGATAGCCACCCATCTGACCCATGTAGCCCATCTGGCCCATTGGACCCATATTCTGGCCCATTAGGCCCATATTCTTACCACCACCACCACCAGTACCTTGACCTTTACCATTGCCATTATCATTATCATTACCCTTACCCTTACCCTTACCCTTACCCTTACCACCTTTTCCTTGATTGCCAAAATCAAAATCAAACTCATCTTTCATCCTCTTGCCCATTTCATGCGCCCCATCATTCTTGGGCCCACCTTTTTTAGGCCCATTTCCATTATTGTTGTTCCCACCAGCACCATTGCCATTCTTGCCATTCTTGTTACGAAATTCCTCTTCATCTTTACTCTTCTTATTATTAAATTCCTCTTCATCTTTACTCTTCTTACCAAACCCTAGCAAACCACCACCACCACTGGTTTTCTCACTATTTTTACTTTCACCCCCTTTCTTTTTACCAAAACCAAAAAACCCTCCACTAGTTTTCCCACTCTTTTTATCTTGCTTTGCTCCCTTGTTGTCTTGTTTACTTGCTTTCTTTCCTCCACTCCCACCACCCTTGCCATCCTTCTCCCTCATCATCACCATAGGCATATCAATACCACCACCTTTCTTACTTCCTTTTTTAACATTCATGCCATGACGAGGCCCATGGCCATGACCAAACTCATCATCATCATCATCATCGTCGTCATCATCAAACTCTCCATCATCATCATCATCATCAAACTCCTCATCCTCATCATCAAAATCATCTTCAGACAAGTTGAACTTGACAGATTTCTGGTCTTTCTGGGGCACTTTATTCATGTCCTTAGACCCTTTGATGAGCTGCTGCTGTTGCTGTTGTCCTCCAGATTTTGGTTGCTTGTTTCCAGCCTTGTTGCCCTTATCAAAACTCATGTTCTTCAACTGGTTGCTGTTGAGAAGATTATGGTAGTTGTTGTATGAGCCCTTTTGAGGCACCCATAACTCTGCATGTTTTCCTGATTTCTCAAGCTTCCTGATGAGAATGGCTGGATCAACATTGCCTGTCACTGTCACCTTCCCTTGCTCTGCATCTATGGTTGTTGTATATACCCCTACACATACAACATTTACAATCAATGAAACAAGCATCCCCTCAAAACAAATTTCTCAACATCTCAACTGAATTCAACAATTACAAATATTAACATTCAAATAAATACGATAAAACATGTGGCACATATTTAGCTAATATTGATACAGGAAAAATTACATTTGAAAACATAAAACTAGAACCAAGTTGGATATAGAAGAACATACCATCGATCTTCTGCAATAGTTTCTTCACTTTGTTTTTACAGCCATCACAGTCTATGTTCACTCTAAGAACACAAGACTGCCAATTAAGAAGAGCCCACCACAAACAAGAAAACAAAGAAGTACAGTTAGTAAGTACGACTTCCAGAACATTGAAAAGAAATTAAAGAAAGAAACACATGCATATATAACATAAAATCAAATAAAGGGTGCTAAGATAAAGTTGTTACAAAGCCATTAAAAAAAAAACAATAACAAAAAAAACAAAACAAAACAAAACAAAAAAAGAAACAGAGGCAAACTGGTAAATAAAGGGAAGTACCTGCAACTTCATGAAATCTTGCTTATTCATTATTTTTAATTAACAACAGAGAACTGAAACAGGAGGAAGCAAGCACAAAGTATCTGCGTAGTGAAGGAATGAGCTACCAGATAGCTTGGAAGATTGAAGAGAGAAGAGGCAGAGAGTTAAAGGCGGTTGGTGGTGAGGTGAGCCATAAACACTTAATCTACTGGTAGCTTTTAATGAGGTTGAGGTGAGGGTAGAGCGTTTCTTTCTTTTCTGCTTTTTTTTTTTTTTTTTTTTGTGAATTCAGCGACGGTAGAGTGTTGTGTGTTCGTGTCTGAGCTGCCTTAGCAGCTTCATTATTTTATACTAAATGTGCAAAGACGGAAAGGCCGTTGCACGGCAAGCAAGGCAGCTCTTGATATCACAATGACCAAATTACAATTTAACCACCTAATTTAAAAATAATTACGTAAGCAGAGTCACTTTTTCAAATTTATTACGATTTAATCTATTACAGTTACAACGCTTCCATTAAACTTGACCGTGGACAGTATAATTGTATAAAAGGACCTAAATGCTCTTTTATATCATGTTGACCGAGTTGACCATATTAAAAATTAAATAAAAAGAAATAAAATTAAAAAATCATTAAATTTTCATTAATTAGAAAAAAATTAAAAATTAAAAAATATAAAAAGATACCCAATCTCTAGATTGAATCTCTACCATTCATCTTATTAAATGGATAGTAGAGATTTAATCTAGAGATTGGATCTCCATAGCCCATAAAAAATTACAAAAAATTGAAAAAAAAAAATACATTATTGATTCTTCTTCTCCCTCCCCATCCAAAAAATCATTAACAAATCATCATCAATATTATCAACAACAAACATCATCAACAACAAATCATTAACAATCAATCACCAAAAATCCCTTAAAAATCATCATCAACCCATCTAAAAATCAAACTAACCAAAAAAATGAACCAACTCAAACCCAGATGGAATCTAGGTTCTAAAAGATTTCTACGTTCGAATTAAACTCAAATGGAATATGAGTTTGTTCAAAACAAACTTTTGAATCCAAATGAATATAGGTTCATAACCCTGATTAAGAAGAAAAAGAATAAGAAGAAAGAGAATAGAAGAGAAGAAGAAAAAAGATGAAGATTAACGAGAGAGAGAGAGACGATCTGGCATTATAGGTAGGTAGTTTTTTAAAATAAAAAAATAAAAGAATGAACAAATTACAAATTAGTTATCCAGTTCAAATAATTTTACAAACGGAGTCAAATTAATATATCTATTGCAAATTACTCACGTGTCGTTAGTTTAGGTTAGTCAACGGTTAGTCAATTTCAACAAAGTCAAGGGTATTTTTATCTTTTAACTATATTTTATTTTTTTATAATATAAAAAAGAATATATTTTTATAATTAAAAAAAATAAAAAATAAATAGTAGAGATCCCAAACTTCCTTCTCTATCTCCATAGAGATAGAGATCCAAGATCACCCACCCACCACATCTACATCAACCACCATCAATGCTACCAAATTTCTAGGTTCCAAAATCCAGAAATTTGGGCTCCAAAAAACATCTACATCAACCAACATCTAGATTCCAAAATTCAGATTTTCAATCTCTATTTCCACTTAAAAAACACATGCAAAATTGCAAAAGAACTAAAAAAAAAAAAAAAAAGTTTGAAAACCTAGCTCATGGCCTTTTCCAATGCAATACCACTCACTCCACTCTAACAATCTTTAAAACCACTCACACACAACTAGAATCACCATTACCATCTACAAAATCATCATCACTATCTACAAATCATGATCATCATCACTATCTGTAGACCTTACAAGTTCAAACTCGGACCTTCAATTTGGGATCAAACCCAGATTGAAGCGATGTCAAGCGACTTTTCTCTATTACAACGACATCAATGACGGAGGAAGAGGCTTTTTGGAGGTATGAAGCTGGTAAGCATAGTACTGGTGAGCGCAAATCAGCTGATCGATCAATAACGTTGTAAAAAGGACGGCGATGGTAGATCTGGAAGAAGAGGTTGGTGATGATAGAGAGGAAGAAGAAGTGGCGGTCCACGACGATGGGAAGAAGAAGAAGTAAAAGTCATTGATGATGGGGAAGAAGTTGAAGTGGAGGTCGGCAATGGTGGGGAAGAAGAAGAAGTGGAGGTCGGCAACAATGGGGAAGAATAAGTGGAGGTCGGCAATAATAAGGAAAAAGAAAAAAGGGATAGGAAGTGGATGGGGAAGAAGAAGAAAAGAAGTAATGTATTTTTTAAAGGTTTAAAAAAATATTTTAGAGCAAATTACAATTCAACTTATCGGTTTGAAAATAATTACAAGTACAGTCATATTTTTTCGTTTATTATGATTTACCTGACTACCATTACGACCTCCTTATTAAAGTTAACTAAAACATGGGTAATATCGTCTTTTGATCTTATTTTTAATATTTTCAAATAAATTATAGAAACTTTAAAATAAATTAAATAAAAAATTAGTTTTCTTTTAATAAAAACTTAAAAATTTTTAATCTTCTTCTTATTCTTCTCTTTTTTCTTCTTCTTCTTCTTCTTTTTCTTCTTTTCTTCTTCTCTTCTTCTTCATCGAGCCTAGATTTCATCTAGGTTCAAAACAAACCCAGATGAAATTTGGGTTCGTTGTGAATGAACTCAGAGATAAAATCTCTAGGTTCGTTCACAAAGAACCCAAAAATCTAATCTAGATTTCTGGGTTCGCTCAAACGAACCTAGGGATTTCTAGGTTCGTTCACAGCAAACCTAAATTTCTAGGTTCATTTTGAATGAACTTAGATTTTTGGGTTCGTTTAAAATGAACCTATATGTTGTTTGATGATGACGTTGGCTTTTGATTATTGAAGATGTTGGGTTTGATTGAAGATGATTTTGGGGATTGATTAAAGATGATGTTTGAAGAAGTTGATATTTGGGTTTGCTTAAAGATGATGTTTGAAAATGATGTTTAAGGTTTTACTGAAGATGATGTTTGAGTTTGATTGAAGACCGGAAACCATAAATCAATTTCTAGTTTTTTTAATTTTTATTTAATTTTTCAAATTAATCTCCATGAAGATCTTTTTTTTTTTTTCAATTATTTTTTTATTTTTCATTTTTAGGAATTTTTTTTTAAATTAATCTTCACCGATATGATGGAAAAATTTTCTTATTTAATTTTTATTTTTTATTTAATCTTATAATTTTTAATTATTTTTAAATTTCTTTTCGAAGTTATTAAAATGTGAGAGCATTTTGGTCTTTTTTTCTATTCACGGTTAACTTTAACGGAATTTCCTAATGGCAAGGTGGTTTATTGTAATTAAAATCAAAAGTTGACTCCGTTTGTAATTATTTTGAAATTGATAAACTAAATTATAATTTGCTCAATATTTTAATTCATTTTTTAATTTATTTTTAAAATTTTATTTATATTTCAAGGGTATTACAATCTTTTTGTTATTTGATTAGGGCAGTTGTTAAAATTAATAGTTTTTTAGTAATGGTAAGTAGCTAGATTGTAATAAACTGATAAAATTGATTCCACTTGAAAAAAGTATTTGAACTGGATAACTAAATTGTAATTTACTCTAAAAAAAACTAAATATAATATCAAAAGACAATTTTGCCCCGTCTCAGTTAACTTTAATGCAGATTCCCTAACGACAGTAGGCTAAACTGTAATTAACAGTAAAATATGACTCCGTTTATAATTATTTTCAAATCAGTAGACTAAATTGTAATTTGATCTATCACAATAACAAAACTATATACATATATATAGTATTTCTACCATCAGTGTTTCCTAACTTTAAAAGGTTGGGACGAATCAATTAAATCCATCAATTGCATTCTTTCTCCTGAAACAAATTCTCTCTTCTATTTAATTTAAATACAATAGATGAATTTGATTGATTCATTTTAACTTTTTATAGTTAGAAGGCACTAACGGTAGAATCAATATATATACTAATATTGATAATAGATATTAGAGATTTAATTAATTTAGTATTTTATTTTAGGATTATATTAATTTAGGTTTGCCATTTAATTTAGAATTAGTTATATTATTTTAATCAATAGTTATTTTTTGTTATCAATTTAGAATTTGTTTCGTTTAAGATTTTATTTCCTAAGGAGGTTATGTTTCCTAAGAAAGTTAGGACTAGTTATGTATAAATAGGAGATTAGTTTATAATTGATGTTATGCTTTTGGCTCTTAAGAAATTAATAAAATCTTACAGCTTTACCAAGTAATTATCTTGTTTTCGGCTTTTCTATGTAGTAATACTAGAATTGTTTGGGCTAGAATTAAAATTATTTCATTAATTTGATTCTAGATTAATTCGGCTTTTATGAGAATTCGCTCTAAGATTTGTTTGCGATAAGGTTAGGTAAATTCTGTTATCTAATTCTAAAGGATTGATTTATCCTCTATAAATACCTTAACTAGGATGTTGTTGGGACTCGCTATGATATGACTCTGAGATGTGGTTTAAGAATCTGCTCTCATAAGGTAAAAGAGAGAACCCACAACATATAGAGAAAAATTATCCACAATGTAAGATTTTAGTGAGATTGAACTCGTAACTTCAAAATTAAAGATATGAGCGGGCCATGATCTTTCCATCAAATCATGCCATCTCTCTCTTTTTAATGAAAAATAAAAAAGATAGACATGCATTGGATTGACATTGAGCACCGTCCTTGTCTTGTGCTATTATACTTTGCTTTCAACAACCCATTAGCTCATGTGTTCTCTAGCTTTTGCTATCTAAAATTTAAATATATTCAATTTAAGTTTTTTTTTAATTTTTAATAAGAAGCCTTTTTACTATTATTAAAATTTTTTTGTTGTTATTAAATAATTTTAAAATCTAAAATCTTGTTGATGTCCTAAAAAATTTGTCCATGAGTACATATATTAATATCAAATAAAAATAAATGATTCAATGTCATTATGTCATTAATTCTTTGTCAAAGTGGTTGACAGCAACCTGAACTTGGGTTCAACACCCAACAATCACATAAAGGCTACCTTCTCTCACCTTATGTAAGTCGATTCATTCTATATGAAAACTGTTTTTCGAACGACGTCACAAGTGGTCCATTCCAAAAATAAATAAATAAATGGTTCAACGGCACGTAGCCAACAATAAACCGATGATAGAAGAGTTCAGTCGAAAAAATTATTTTTATTTTTATTTTTATTTTGTAGAATTTATTGTTTTTATTAAATATTAAATTATATAAAAGCAATATTTAAGATGTGAGGGTAAAGGGTGCACGTTACGACAGTAGATTGAGAAAAGGTTCATGCAACATATCGAGTTGGGTTTGACAGCCTGAACTCCATCATTAAACTTCATGTTGGATTTGATAAGGTTAAATAATAAATAATTGAAGGGTCATTGTCTCTCTCTCAGGGATTAATGAATGAATGATTAAGCAACAAGAAGATCAAAAGATATAATCAGTGTGAAGCTTCATCGATCTCACTAGAATCCATGGCCAGCCTGGTCGGCCAGACTATCATTTTCAACCTTTTATGATAGACTATGCTTCATATATGAAACACCGCAGTCCACATGGGTCAGACTGGCTTTTGACCGTTGATACATTATATTTCATTTTATATTTCATTTTAGCGCAGGAGTTCTCATAAGCGATAAGATTCTCTAACATCTTCTCCTTTTTAATGTGTTTTGAATAATTTATTAATATATTGATATAAAATATAATGAGCGATCAAAATTATTATATTTTTTTATTTTAAATTATTTAAACTTAAATTTTTTTTATTGAAAGTTAATAACATATTACCATCGATAGAGAATCCATGATCTTTTATAAGTGACAATAATTATAATTTAAAGAAAAAATGATAACAATTAGGAACTCAAGAAGATGTTTTCATTGGAGAACAAAAGAATGAACTCACTTTTTACTTTTAGAAACTAAGGGGGTTTTTTTTTTTACACTTAACACTTAATGGTACTTAATTAGTCCAATTAAAATATTTTGTTTTTTTTTTAAGTGGTCAAACCACTTAAAACAACTCAAAAATTACTGGAAAAAAAATTATATTTTTTTACTTTTCACTTAATATAAAATCACTTAATGATTTTATAAATATATTATTCCAAGTTTATCCTTTCCAAAATAATATATTTCCAAGTTTATCATAGTTTTACATTATACAAATTTCTTTTAATGTTTTAACAAACAACATTAAAAAATAAAAACCCTAAACATCTCAACATCAAATTTTTCTATATCTGGATTACTATATTTCTTCAATTTAAGACTATTTTGTTTATTTTTATTTGAATTTATAAATTTAATTGACTCTACTATAATAATTAATCTTATTTTAATTATGAATAAAAATATTATATATATAAATGTTTTAATATTTGTTAAATAATTTATTGTAATTGTTTGTATCATATTAAATAAAGTTACTTAACAACTAATAGTAAAATGATATAAATGTCAAATTACTAGTATTCAGACAATTTTAACTTTAAAAAACAAACAAGATTATTATACATTCAGAGGTAAGGCAAAAAAAAAAACAAACAGATTTATCATATTTCATATTTCAGTCACCATTCAGTATTCAGTCTTTAGCAACACTGTTTAATCTTCAGACGAAAAAACAAACGATCCCTAACTCAAAAAGATATTCTGTTTTTGTTAAAAAAAAAAAAAATCTTTTTGGGTTTGAAGTTCTGTCAGTATTTCTTTTTTTGGGAATGACTGTCGATATCCAACAAGGGATGGAGTCAAGATTTTGATTTCTGAGAGTGCAAAATTTAATTCTAAGTTAATCCAAATCAAATGTACTATTTATCAAAAGAAATTAAATATACTCATTTAAAAAATAAGTTATTAAAATCAAACTTAAACACTTCCTATAATCATTTTAAAGATTAATGTATAAATAAGCATCGATTTTGTGAATCAAATACTATATATAACGTCTATTATTTTTCTTAAAAAATTTCTATGTAAAATATTTATTAAGTTATCCATTTAAAGAAAATTTGATTCTATATTAACTAAAATAATTTGGCCAAAAGAAATAGAATTCAATAGACTATTTATAATAAAAGTGTAAAAGAGATATGAAAACAATGATAAGAATGTAGAGTAATAATGTTCTGCAAGAGCATTAAGGTTTGTTAGGGTAATTTGTACTTGCTTAATTATGTTATTTTAAGTTATTTGATGTATAGATATTTTAGTAATTAAAAAAAGAAATGTAGAGAGAATTGTTTTGGGTGGCAATAGAATCATCCTATTTTGTAATTCTTATAAAAGAAAAACTCAAAACAAAATATATAAAAATAAATATAAATTTATGATTAGATAATTAAAAATTAGGTGGAAACCATGTATCAATATATATAATTAAAATCTAGATAAAATACGTCTCCTAAAATTAGTAAAAATAGATGTGATGAATATACAATTAATTATTGAAATTAAACTCTACATAGGCATCCTAAAATTAATAAAGTGGCGGTAGCACAATTGGCACCCAAAAAAGTTCTTGGCACACCCAATTTCTTTTTACAACCATATTAAAAAAATTAAAAATTAATTTTTGCCTTCTACAGCCATCAAAATACCAAAACTATCCTTACATGTCAATAACTTAAAAAAGCAGCCCTGACATAAATAATAATAATAATAATAAAGACAGACAAACAAACTTTAAGCAAATAATATCGATTTTCAATTTTCATAACCTAATACTTCAATTTGTGCTAAAATTTTTATTTTGCTTATTCTAATTTAGAGACTAATGTTTTTCTCTTTCTCAATAATTCTATCAAATTCAAAAGTTTTAAACATAACAAGAACTGTTTTTATAATGATTGTCGAAAAAATGCTCGATGAAGTATCACAAAGAAAGCTTTGTTATATGAAACATAAAAAAATTAACTTATGAAACAAAGCCCAAATTAAAATTGATTTTTTTTAATCTAACTAAGAACCATATATTACCCAAAATTTAGTAAAGTGGTTATATCCTCATTCCTCTAAAACTGTATATACACCACAAAATATAATTATTTTTAAAATCTCAATATTATCCTTAATAAAATTGTTAAAAAACCATTCAAATTTGTCAAACAAATAAGCTTTACTTTGCTAAGGAAGAGGTTGATGAGATCAAGCTTGGTGATGTTTTGGAAGCCAAAGTCAATGACAGAGTAATAGAGATTAAATTAAAAGCATCATTTTCTCATAATTTCACTCATAATGTCAAATTATAAACATTGTTAGAAAGACTTTTTTCCAGGTTTCTTCATCATTCACAATTTTTTCATCACACAAACGCACCCTTGCTCTTGCTCTTTCTTCATCATACAAGCCCAATCGGTTATGTTTTCAATTAAAATTATTAGGTTTTTTTATTTTGTTTGAATTATTTGAGTTTCATTGGTTTGTGTTGTTATGAAGAAGCTTTAGGTTTGATTTCTATGTTAACGAAAAAGGTGAAGTGACCGTACAATTTGTAGTGATGAACATGAAGTGGTTTGTGTTGTTTTCGGTTTGTGTTGTCGAAGAAAAAGTTTCGGAAAGAAACCAATTTTCTTTTTTTTTTTTAAATGAAAAATTTGATGAAAAATATGATGATGATGATAGTGGAGATAAGGAAAAATATATATATCAATAATTTTAAACTGTGATTACAAACTTTTAATATTTTTAAAAAAATTAATAGGGTAAACACACAAAAATGGGTGCACATACAATATTTTTAGGTTGCTAATATCGCTACTCATTATAATACTACATTTTGAAAAAAAAAATCAAAAACAAAAACTAGTTACTTTTTTATTTTATAGATTTGATTTCTGTTCAACAAAATAACACTAAAAGTTAGAACAAAAGTATATGTGCATTTAAAATTCATCTTGTCAATTTTATCGCCACTCATCATAATGCTACATTTTATTTAAAACCAAAAACAAAAATGGATTGCTTTTCTTTTTCTTTTTCTTTTTCTTTTTTTAAGAAATGAATATGTACTTTTCTATTTTACAAATTTGATTTTTTTTTTTCAATAAGAAAATAACACTAAAAGTTAGAACAAAAGTATATATACATTTAAAATTCATCTTCTCAATTTTCATTCATTCATTCATTGATTACAAGTAAAAATTAAATTTCTTTGTTGTGATATTAATTTTGATTTTGTACAAATTATTAGAGTTTGCAATAAATTGAGAATAGACATAAAAAAAATTTTGATTACTTTGTTGTGACATAGGTTGATATCGTATATGTCAGTGTACTATTGAAAACGACTAAAATCAAACATTACTTAATGAAATTCCTATAAATAAAAGAGAAAAAGTTGTCTATATAAATTTTAAAATTATTATTTTTTTCACAGAATCTTTAAAATGTTTTTGATAATAATTAAACTCTTCCTATATAAATGAATTAGAAAGGGTACAATCACCACCGCTGAAGATGCCGTGCATGCCAGTCTTTCTTTACATAAAATGTGATTTATAATTATAATTTGTGGTTATGTTTAATTATTTGGATCCCAAAAATTAATTTTTTTTAGAAAAAAGAAAAAAATAATTCAAACTATAGAAATTGTCCGATTAGGGGAAGGCTCAAAGATTTAGGGCATCAACGTTCATGGCCGCTGGGTGAAGCGGTTCATACATTAATATTGTGAATTTAAAATTCATATTTTTAAGGGATAATCTCAATTTTCTCCTGTAGTTTGATGAAATAGTCAATTTCTTCCTCGATATGTATTTTTTTCAAGTGATTTTTTAACTACATGGGAGAATTTGACCATTTCATCAAATTATAGAAAGAAAATTGAGATTATCCCTATTTTTAATTAGGGAAATATAAATGGAGTTTGATTATTTGACTATCTGAATTATTAAAGCTAGAGTAGACCATTGGAAATTGTGACATTCGACAATGGATATATTTTTTTAATATTTTTTTTTGGGAAGAACTAATGGACAGTGATTTGATTATCAATATACTAATTAATTAGTTTAAATATTTAATTTCAAAATATTTCAAAAAATATTTAATTTAAAATCAATTCCAGTTAGAGTAAAATTTTACTTACAAATGTTAAAAAAAAAATACTTATGAAAAATAGATGTGAACATATTATACAATTTTCTAAACAAAGAATCTTTATTTATTTCTTATTTAAACCTCAACTTGAATCCATGCAATATAATTCGCTTTGCTTTATTTATATCTCAATATCTTATTATCATTATATACAAATTAAGGTGTCTAAAATACACACCGTAAAACAAAACATACGAATATATGTTATAAAAATAATATATGATATAAAAAAAATTTTCTGAACTAAATGAAAATGTTTGAGTTTAAATTTGGTTTCATAATAACTTTTATCTATCATTAATCAATAATCCAATCATATTGTTCAGTGAATTTCTTACACAAAGGATATCAACAAATAATTTTATTTTTATAGAAATAATCATTCTTGTATGTAACTGTAGTAACCTATACTAGAGTCATTAGGACACATAAATCTTAAATTAAAAATTTATTTTTATTTTTTAGCATTAATAAAAACTATTTCTAAATTTCTTTATTTATAATTTAATCTTGAATATCTATCCGAACTTCATATGTGACTACTTTTCTTACTAAAATTTTAGAAAGCCAACTCTTTAAGTGGATAGTTAAGGGTTCATGATAAGGTTGAAGAAAAACAAAATGTTAAGAAATCTTAAAACAAACACAACTCGTTATCTGCATAAATGCATTCATAGCTAGAGACAAATAGCCAAAAGTAAAATTAAAAAGCTGTTTGAACAATAATTATTTTTGCTGTGAGTTTGGACCCTTCTTTAGGAACCAAATAATTGTTTGTTGTCCTTGAAAGCCTAATCCATTTCAGAAAATTATTCTTTAAATTTACTTTACTCTCTCTAAAAGTTGTTTGAATAGTGACAAAAAGGACCAAAATATCTCCTCCTTATATTGCTTTTTGGCCTACAAACTGGCTTTGTGTACATACAAGCTTTGACTCATCAACTTCAATTTATTGAGAATTTATTTGGGCTTGTTTTCAATCACAGATTGGTTACATTCATATCAATATTCATCAAATGACGTATGAACTTAGAGAAAGGCTTTGATGTAGTAATAAGATCACAAAAGCTATCTACTTTTGTCTTTAACAAGTTTTAGGTTTTACTTCTAAGTCCCATAAGTTATGCACAATTTTTCCTCACTCTGTATAGATTGTCTCATCTCATTTTCTGAAAGTTGATCCCCAAACTGCATTCCATAATTCTATCTCAGCTCATCCAAACAAAATCCCAAGTAGATATTAATCTTAAAAAAAAAAAAAATCATGTATGAACTTAACCAGTGGTACTGTTTGTAGGTTTATGTTAAAGGTTGATACAAAGCATTTTGTGGATTTCCAACTTTCAATGCAATTCTCATTAACAATTTTCCAAATTTGAAAACAACAAATTTACACGCTCTAATTCACCAATCAAATTTGGGAAACAGAAACAATGCACGTAGGCAACCAAAATATATCCTCAAAAGGGAGAAATCAAAGATGACCAGATGGATTGTCATGCAATTCATAGATAAGGAAATAGTAAGACATCTCTTATCCAGCTCATCCACATGAACTAAACCATAAATTACATTACATAATACTTAAAAAAACATGAACAAAGATGAGCAACAACAACACAAAAAGAAATCTCTAAAAACGACCACCTCACACCAAAAACAACAACTTCATATTTACAACCTGGAAACTTTTAAAGGTTTGGATACAACCACTATGACAACCCTTTATCAGAACACCATTTTTGTCGCCATATCCATAAAAAGTTCCAAAAGTCGCCAAAACTGTGGACAACAAGGAAGTCATCATTGACTGCTAATCTTCTCCAAAACGCAACCATCAACCTTTGATCTTGCAAAAAACAAAACAAAAGGTTTTTAAATGCTAGATCCAGATATTATTCGGATCCAACCTTCAAAACCCTCATATCTCCTAACAGAGACTAAGAGAAGGAGGAAAACGAAAAGACAATCGGTCGATGGTTTGAGAAAAAAACCGATCTAAACATTGATTTGGTTTTCAATAAATGGATCTAGAAAACTTTGGATCCAACCTTTAAAAACCTCAAATCCAAGAGAAAATAAAAAGAAGAAGGCGAGAACAAGAAGAAAAATGAAGAAAAATTGAACAAACGATCGAATTTTACACAGAACAATAAGTTCTACAAAGCTTTCTCTTTCTAGAGTTGAGAGAGTATTCTCTCTCTAAAAGAGGAGAGAGAAGATAGATACTAACGACTTATGATGTAATTTAATTTTTTTTTAATTATTAAATAGAAAGTTTTTTCATTATATATATATATTTATTTTTTATTTTTTTACTAGGTGTGGAAATTTTTGTGGTTAATATCATGATTTTTTTTTTTTTTTGAAAATCTAGAATTTCATTTAAAAAATCCCAAATTTGGGAACAACAAAGATGCAATTACTTAAAACCCAATCAAATTTGGGACAACATCAAATCAAATCACAAACTACTAAATTAATCCTTAAATAAGAAGAATCACAGATGGTCAATGTGGAATATCAAGCGATTTCCAGAACAAAGAAAATGGCTTGATAACGCGAAATTCAGCCCATTCATAGAAAAACTAATTTATAAATTACAAATAGAAACACTATGATCAGCAACACTAAAACAAAGAAAACATCAGCAACATCACAAAAGTAGATAGTAGATTACATCAACAACCACCTTCCACCATAGTCGAAATCTTCATAAGAATTGCAACCTAGAAACTTTTGAATGAATGGATATAGCCATCAAACTGAAAATGATGAGAAACCTTCATTCTGGTATAACCAAAAGAAGAGATCAGGTATCACCAGAAGCTATGGACATTAAGGAAGCTTGACATCTGCTGATTTCTCCCAGACTCGAAACACTGATCTCCAAACCCACAAAACCAAAAGGCTTTTAGAGGATGAATCTAGAAGTCATCTGGATCCACTCCATAAAAACCCCAAAACCTCTTCAAGAACTAAAGAAAATGAGGTAAGAGAGAAGAGGACCAGCCAATAGCACTTCAAGAAAGACCCAAAACTGTATATTGTTTTGAGATTTTAAAGGATGGATCGAGAAATCTTTGGATCCAACCCTTAAAACCCTAGATCTAGAGAAGCCGTTAAGAGCAGGTAGGAAACTAGAAGAAAAATAGCAAAAAAATTGGTGGGAATGAAGGTCTTACCAAAGACAGAGGCTTCTAAGAGCTCTCTCTTTAGGTGTTATAGAGAGAACTCTAAAAAATAATGCATATTTTAATGTCATGATCCTAAAGACAAGCTTAATTATGAAAATTAAAAGTCACTCTTTTTGCATTTTTTTACTGCCTACATATATGTTAAAACATACATTATGTGATCAGAGGTTCAAGTTAAGTCTTCCTCCCTTATTTAAATTTTGAATGACTTGTTATATTTTAGGGGGAAAAAAAGGTAAATCATAAATTTGCTATCGAAGGTTTTATTCTTTACAAGTAGAACAAACTTTTCAAGTTATTGATAAATAAGTCATACACCGTTAAGAATTGACCATAGCACTGATGTTTTACCGAATTCGCTCGAACACACCATTATCATTTTTGTCTCCAAGCGATTTCTATCATAGATAGAGACCCAACTCATTCGGATCTCCATTACTTAGACGGTCATGGAGATAGGTATCCCATAAAAAATCTCCACCTTCAATTTTTTTTCCCTTTTTTTTTTAATTTTTTGTTTTTGATTTTGTTTGATCTCCACCGTCCATCTTAGAGATGGATGATGGAGATCCACATTCCTTTTTTATTTTCGTTTTTAATTTATTGAATTATTTTTATAAATTATCTTTACCGTCCACTAGATTGATGGTGAAAGTTTAAATTTTTTAATTTTTTTACATTAATTTGACTAATTATATTTTAGTAATTTTTAAAATTTGATAAAGATGAAAGAGATTTTTTATCAGTCAACTATGGTCAATTGTTAAAAGTAACAAATTTCACTAATAGTGTAGGGGTTATTTGCCAATAAATTGAAATGTTAACTTTGTAATGAGCAAAATCTTATGTCGCTAATTTGTACGTTCCTCTTCAAGAAAATATCTGTATAAAAGTACACAATAAGCATCGAGTGTGCTACCTTAGTGGAGGCAACACACCTTTACCTTCCCAGCAAAGGCAAGAGTGCACGTTTCGAACTATTAGTGTCACCTAATAAATACGGTTGTTTTTCCCTTCCTATGTAGGGTTCTCCTCCTTCTCTTGGGAGTTATCCTCCCTTTCCAAAGAGTCTCCATTTCGAATCATGTCTTAATTTACTTTATCTAGAAACCCAACAATATTACCTATTCTGATAATAATGTGTGTAATTTATCAAAAAAGTACTTGTTAAGAAATCAAAACTAAATCAAGTAGATTTCATACAAATCAACACACCACCTTTTATATTTCAAAAGATATATAAATAAACTTTTTATTCTTTTTTCAATATTTAACCAATTTTCAATAAATAATTAGACTTGAGTGATTTTATTTAGGAAAAACTTCAGTTTAATCTTTAAGGTTTCAAAAAATATTATATTTTCAAAACCCTTTTAAAAATAATTTTTTTTATCCCTAATTTTTCTAAAGCTCTTCAAAAAAAGTCCCAATCATCAGTTGACTGACAGTCAACATGAATAAAATGTATGAAAAAATATATTTTTCCTCTAAATGGTTGTTAGTGGCATATAAATTATCAGATTACCCTCATAACATAATGAATTTATAAGTTGAATTTCCTAAAATGTTTCTGAATTTAAGTTGTTAAATTACATTTTAAATAGCCTAAAGTCACTGTTGACAATCAAATGACTAACGATTTGAACTTTTTTGAAAAGTTTTGGAAAAGTTAGAGATAAAAATAGTTGTTTTTAAAAGAGCTTTAAAAATTTGATATTTTTTTAAACTTTAAAGACTAAATTAAAGGTTTTTCCTTTTATTTAAAGTCCATAGGGAAGGGACATTTATGAGGTTTACAAGTTTTTTGTATTGTCGTTATTATTTTAGGTCTTGCCAATGAATCTAACCACACTTATATGGCAAGTGGGGTTGCAGTAATGACATAAGCCACCCCTACCCATGCACCAAGTCATGGGTTCGATCTGCATATTCCTATTAATTGTGAGTAATTTTCTCACTCTATATAGGTAGTCTTCTCCTATTTCTAGGATCATAAATCCAAACCATGTTTCAAAGTCTCATTTTAACTTGTCACGGTAGTGTTTTGGTCCGGTGCCAATAGTCCAAAAAAAAAAAAAAACACATACATACTTATTTTATAGTTACTTCTACAAATTTAATATTTAACTATATAAAACTATAAATATATATCCATCTTCATATGTCAGTGTTAGCTACAAAATTATAATGTTTACATTGAAATTCTAAAAATTCATGAAGTCAGAAATCTATGGTTCAACCATACAAGATTTATCAGGAGTAACTATCACAATAAACACAGCAAAACTTGGATGATCTGAATATATTTTAGAGGGCTGTATATTTTATGAGGACTTGACAACTAAATAACAGTGCCCGAAAACAAGCTCAATTGAGGGAATTATTTCAGTGGCTATGGACTTGAAAAGCTGTGGCCCCCAATCCCAGATATGTAAAACATGGCAGCTACCCCTTACTTTGAGGGACGATGCATCCCATTCTCTCCCGGATTCGGGACTTTGGCTGCTTTATTGTGTTTTCATGATATGATATGGTGATTGTGGTTGGGTTGTGACAGTGACAGATAGACAACCATTGTTGAGTTAATTGATCGTGCAACTGCAACAAGCAGCCAAATTATTGAGATATGCTCTATGTACCAAACCTCTCCAAAACGCAGCTTTTCTTTTGTTTATCTTAAGCCTGTCTTTTTGGGATTTTCCTTTACATCTTTTAAAATGTTTTTAATGGACAGAGTTGATTTTTTTAAATAAATAAATATCATGCATTATGAAAAGCCCTCACAAAACAAGGGTATCAGAAAAGATACAAGAAACATCAACGAAACACTAACAAAGTTCCCCCACAAAAGACAAGACCAATAAGATTAATTTGTGTGCCCAAGGGTTTCCATCTTTAGGAATTGCTTAGCACTTATAGATACCAACTTTCTCACACAGAGCCTTAACATCGACTACAAGAATACCGGCTTCTGTATGAGAGTTAATACAAGAGTTTACCTTAGAAGCTATATTCACATGCAGAGAGTTGGATTTTATGTACAAGGATTTGCTATAAAATGAGCACTAGAGGCGGAATAGCATCTTTGGGGACCATGATATTTAAGAGAATAAAATAAATTTTATATAAAATCAGGAGTTATATATGCAACATTTTAACTGTACTTTAAAATAATAATAATAATAATAATAATCCTCACCAGCATCCCTTATCCCTGTTACTTCCTAAAATTCAAGCAAAAATATAAAATCTTGAAAATTTGTTTTATTCTCTAATTAGAGAAGATTGTTGAATTATTAGATAAAAGATAAATCACAATTTTTATTGGGACAGATAATTCTAGTAAAGAATGCAAATAAGACAATCTTATAAAACATTTTTCGAATTTAAATTAAAATGAATCATATGATACATACACACATATATATAAAGAAAGTAATAACAAATCAAAATGAGGAATGTTGTATGAAGGGAAATGGATTGGAGCGTAATGAATCCAAATTGATTAAGATATCATAATAAAATGTGTTGTGAAAACGCTAACCTAAAATATAAACAAACGATCCCTAAGTGAAGCATTTAGATTTCAAATTTAAGTTACTATTTACTTTTCAGTTTTCAGCTATACTATTTAATTTTAAGACAAAAAGATAAATGATCCCTAAGAGGAGCAATAAACAATGTCTCCTCTGTTTACGTTTTTAGTGCGCAATGAGACATGGTGCACTCATGTTTTTGTTTTTCAAGCCTAAACTTTGCCAGCTTCGTACAGGACAAAGAACTATATTTTAGAAAATGCTTTGGTGCATCCGGTACATATATCATACAATCCGTTTCCAGTCATATCACTATCACAGATATACATTAACAATCTTATAATCATATATAATGTCGTGTTATATGAAATAATGTGACTGGAAAGCACACAACGTATCCGAGATCTTCTGAAGCTTCTCCCTACCTTTTAACCAATCTTTTAAAAGATAAAATCTACATTATATCATTTGTACTCCACTAAACTTGTTTGTATATATCCGTTTGCAAATACACTTAATTTATCATTGTTTTAAAAAAATTATAATAATAACTTAAAACTCACATAATATAAAAAAAATTTTTTTTATTATATTGTATTATTTATTTGTAAATAAATCTTACTAAAACTATTTCTCGATTAAATTATAATTTTTAAAAGAATATTTGATGATGTGTACCTATTCAAGGGTGCACCTATAATATTAGAGGGATATAAATATCGCTACTCTAAAATCCGGATCAAGCCCACTGTTGTAGTCAACTAGCCCAAGTCAAAGCCAGCCTTGTCTTACAATTGAAAATGGGCAACATTACGCAAGACAAGATCCACTGCCCAACAACAACCCCTCCACTTGATCCAGTTCCAGGTTTTAAGTTCCAACTCCATTCTCTTCCTAACTCCTCCCAGCTACACTATTTTAAGCGAAATTAATTGTTACAGTTGTTTATTCTTGCACTAAAATTATACTGGATATATGCTTTTAGCAGGTCGGCCTCTAGAACGTTGTCAATGTCCACGATTATATTATATTTAGACAAAAAGATTGTGTTTTAATCGAGTTTCTAAGAAGGTTTTTATATTATTTAGTGATCGTGTCTTATATATGCATAAGGACCACATATATAGTATTAGAGTTTCTTATTTACATATGATTTGGTCACTAAAACATAGAAAAGATTAAGATTCTTTTTCTAATTTATATAAAAATATAATTAATATATTTATATTCGAATCAAAGTGTAAATCGGATAGTTTATTTTTTGAAGAGATATTCTTCTTGATATGAGAAATTTCATGTTTTCGAAACCCTACTCTGTTAAGAAAAAACAAGCTAATGATGCATTTCGAGCTGTTGTCTATCTTCGATGTCAAGCTATTCCCCACACGAGCTAGTTGATGTGAGCTATTTTTATTGTTTCAGTAAGATTAAATCTTTAGATGTTTTCGATGATGTGACACATGTCGACATCTCATGAGCTTTGCGAGCTTTATGCTGCATTTTCCCCTACTTGGACCTATAGGTCCCCTAGTTTCTTGGGCCTTATTGTTCAGACATGCATGTATTATTTTTGGGCACGACGGTAATAATGGATAGTTAAATTGTAATAATTTTTAATAAAGCTCACTCCATTTGGGAAAAGGTTAAACGAGGCAGGTAATTAAATTTTAATTTATTCTATTTTTTTTATATTTTGATTTTATAATTAAGTAAGCCAGTGTAGTAATTAATTAATTAATTTTTTGATTATAGTTATTTTTGTAATGAAAAAACCGGCGAAAATGTGTGTCGAACAAGAACTTAAAAACCACCTTAAAAAATCGAAGCTTTCTCCAACTTGTTTTGACGCGCAATCTGTTTCATGTTGTCTCTTCTCCTACAGAGATCTCATGTTCTTCCACGGAAACTATCCTCTGCATACACTCCACTCTCTCTATCCTCACATCACCACCCTGTCATCGCACATATCACGATCTCTACTCTCATACATATTCTCCCACACCATCACCATCACCACCACCACCACCATCATCATCATCACCACGAACCCAATCTTCTGTCAAAACAATTTGCTCCTTGGTCCTTGATTCTTACTACAAACAACAAATCCATCTCAGATTATCGCCTCCCGACCTCAATCTCGATCTAGACACCGGTTCTCTGACCCATGAACAGGCCGTCACAGTGGTCGCCTCGCTTGCTAACGAGGCGGGCTCCATGGTGGCGCTGAGTTTCTTCAACTGGGTCATAAGGTTTCCGAAGTTTCGCCATTTCATGAGGCTCTACATCCTCTGCGCCACGTCTTTGATTGGCAATGGAAATTTCGAGAGGGCCCATCAAGTAGTGCAGTGTATGGTGAGGAGTTTTGCCGAGGTCGGGAGGTTGAAGGAGGGGTTTTGTATGGCTCTTGAGATTTCCAATCATGGGTTGCCGTTGGTTGTTGAAACGGTTAATTGTGTTATTGGGATTGCTTGTGAGATGGGTCTGGTTGTGTATGCGGAGCAAGTGTTTGAAGAAATGTGTGAGAGAGGAGTGTGTCCGGATTCGGGTACTTATAGATTGATCGTTGTTGCGTATTGTAGAATGGGTAGAGTTAAGGAGGCGGATAGGTGGTTGAATGCAATGCTTGAGAGAGGACTTATTGTTGATAATGTTACGTTGACGATAGTCATTAGTGCTTTTTGTGACAATGGTTTTGTAAGTAGAGCGTTTTGGTATTTCGATAGGATGATTGAGATGGGGTTGAGGCCTAATTTGATAAATTTCACGTCTTTGATTGACGGGTTGTGTAAGAGAGGCAGCATTAAGCAAGCATTTGAAATGTTGGAGGAAATGGTTAGGAAAGGTTGGAAGCCGAATGTGTATACTCATACTGCATTGATTGATGGGCTTTGTAAGAAGGGGTGGACTGAAAAGGCGTTTAGGCTGTTTCTTAAGCTTGTTCGAAGTGATAGTTACAAGCCGAATGTGCATACATACACCGCTATGATCAGTGGGTACTGCAAAGAGGAGAAGATGAATCGTGCGGAGATGCTGTTTGGGAGAATGAAAGAACAGGGATTGTTTCCTAACACCAATACATATACCAGCCTTATCGACGGGCACTGCAAAGCTGGGAATTTTGAAAGAGCATATGAATTGATGGATTTAATGGGCAAAGAAGGTTTCACACCTAATATCTATGCATATAATGCAATTATTGATGGCCTTTGTAAAAAGGGAAGGGTCCAAGAAGCTTTTCAGCTTCTTAAAAAGGGCCTTAAAGGGGGATTGCAAGCTGATAAAATTACATATACAATTTTTTTATCGGAACATTGCAAGCAAGTAGATACAAGGCCAGCCCTAGGGTTGTTTTGTAAGATGGTCAAAAGTGGCATGCTGCCTGATGTGCATGCATACACCACATTGATTGCTGCGTTTTGTAGGCAAAAGAGAATGAAAGAAAGTGAGAAATTCTTCGAGGAGGCCATCAAGGTTGGCTTGTTTCCAACTAAGGAAACTTATACGTCCATGATCTGTGGATATTGTAGGGATGGAAATGTCAACTCAGCAGTAAGGCTTTTCCGCAGGATGGGTGAGCATGGTTGTGTGCCGGATAGTATCACTTATGGGGCTCTTATAAGTGGACTTTGCAAAGAGTCCAAGTTGGATGAGGCTTGTCAATTATATGAATCCATGATAGACAATGGGCTGTCTCCTTGTGAAGTTACTCGGATGACATTGGCTTATGAGTACTGCAAGAAAGATGATGCGGCAATGGCAATGGTTCTTTTGGAAAGGCTAGATAAGAAGCTGTGGATCCGAACGGTTAATACCTTAGTCAGAAAGCTTTGTAGTGAGAAAAAAGTTGGGATGGCGGCATTGTTCTTTCATAAATTATTAGACAAGGACCGAAATGTTGATCATGTGACTCGGGCAGCCTTCATGACTGCATGTTATGAGAGCAACAAGTATGCTCTTGTCTCCGAATTGTCAGAAAGGATCTCCAAAGGGATTGGCTAGCGGTCCAGTCGAACTTACAATGGGTTAATTTTATTTACTTCCCGAAGCTGAGTTGTTTGAGGCATTGGAAATAATTAGAACCCTTTGGTAATGACATAATGTTTTGGTATAACGGATTATGAATCCTTATTAATTTGGGGATTCTATATTTTGTTTTTGTATTGGTTTGATGTTTCTTTAATGATTTTTGTTGTGTGATGTTTTGTCATGTTTGTTTGCAGTTGGTCAATTGTTGCATCAAAATTCAAGGATAAAACAACAAGACAGTGTAGAAGAAGGTTAAGTGGAATCATAATATCGATATTACAGTGATCCTCTGTATTGTCCTTTTCACGATTTTGAGTTATTATTATCATTATTTTTTTTTGAGTTGATGATCAGATTAATCTGATTTGTGTTATGCGATGTTGAAATGGCAGGTGGTACACATACTTGAATTTAGTTTTCAAAAAAGGATGATGGTCACCTGAGGAAGATATGCTTTTGTGTGAGGTAATTGATGTTCTCTTATTTGCACTTTGAATATATAAGGATAAGGTTAGTTCAATAATAATCGCAAAACTTTTTCAAAAAAAAAAAAAAAAAGAAAAAATTGATCTTTTGGTGCATTTAAGAGTTATTTTCTTTTATTGACATTTATACTATAACAATGTTTTATTAGTAGTAGCAATTTGTTGAGTTTTTGAAACAACATTTTAATGAAAGTAGGCTAGACATGTAACTAGTTGCTAAGATTCCTGTCTCTCAAAGTTGAGCCAAAAAAACCTACTTCATTTGAGTTTAGATAAGTGTTATTTTTATCTATCATTCAATGTGGTAATCTGATAAATCTGCAGGCCCAAAAACTATTTGGCAACAGATGGATAACAATACCTATAACTTAAGGAGGGGTTGTTGGGCACTGGATCTAAGGGCCCAAAAAATATTGTTATTGCGCTTGGTTGGTGAGCCACCCGACTACCCCTGCCTTTGTCTTGGGTTCAAAACATCTCATCCTCCCAGTAATCAATTTGTTTCCTCCCACCTAGGACCTCTGTCTCGGGTCCTTCATCCCTCTGGGAGCCTCTATCCCCTCCCACTTCTAGGAGTTTTTGTTCCGGATCGGGCCTCAATACTCCTATTAAAAAAGTCTTAACAGATGAGTTCTCATTATGTAATATATATCTGTAATATGTATATATATATATATATATATCATTTATTTGTTTATTTATCATTCAATGTGGTAGTCTGAATGTCTGATAAGCTAAAGAGGGGGTTGTTGGGCAGTGGATCTTCTGTTAGGGAAAATGTTGCCCATTTTCAATTGTAAGATGAGGTTGGCTTTGACTAGGGCAAGTTGAGTACAACGGTGGGCTTAATTAAGATTTTAGAGCAGCGATATTTATAACCCTCAATAGTATACGTGCACCTCTTTATACACATCAAATATTCTTTTAAAAATTATAATTTATTTGAAAAATAGTTTTAGTAAGATTTATTGACAAACAAAATAATACAATATAATTAAAAATATTTTTCTATATTTTGTGATTTCTAAGTAATTATTATAATTTTTTAAAACAATATAAATTAAGTATATTTACAAACGGATATGTACAAACAATTTTAGTGGAGTACAAATGATATAATGTAGATTTTATCTTTTAAAAAATTGGTTAAAGGTAGAGGGAAGCTTCAGAAGATATCAGATATGTTGTGTGCGTTCTGGTCACGTCATGCCATATAACATGGGATTATATATGATTGTGAGATGATTAATGTGTATTACAGGATGTGATATAAGTGGATATAAATTGTATGATATCGGATGTACCAAGGTTTTTAAAAAGGAATATTTTTGTTAGAAGCAATTATATATATTTAATAATCTTGTTTTATTAAAATTTATTTTAATATATATTCGGTTTTACTGAATTCATTATAAATCTAATCTCACAGGACATCAAGCATAAGATGGTATATATTCAATTCAATCAAACTTCATTTAATTTCATATAATTTAATCTAATACGGATTCTACCATTTATATGTGATTGTGATTGTGCACCACGTGCCAGTACTCTGAGTGTACGTACTGGTTCGAGACTGTCTATCTCATTTAAGTTTTCGTCCCAAGGAAAACAAATAATTTGTTTTGTTAATAAATGTGTACGGGCCATGAAACATTTCACATTCTCTCTCTCTCTCTCTCATGTTCATCATCGAACAAGACACGAATTATAAGAACAACGATAACTAAACAACCCAAAACATTTTTATAATAAGAAATAAAACAGAATACGGATATCACGTACGCCTTCAAGCTTTGCAATAGTGAATGCTGATCATGAAGTGAATTAATTAGTTGATTTGAGGATTACTTCCTTTGCTTTTATCTGGCCTTGTAGGAGTCCTAGCTGACTCAACTAATGAATTTGCAGAGTTTTCCTGTAGAATACATTAATGCATAACCCAGAAACCAAAAAATAAAAATTATAATATCAATTGAGGTAATCAGGTCCAATGTTTTTATTTCAAATTTTACTTAACACGTTTATATACTTCTCAATAAACAAAAATATTAAGAATAATTCATAATATATATAATACATTTTACGATACACTTATATATGGATCTAGTTAGAATCTTGACCATTCAATTTTCAATTAGTCAAATTTAAGAGTGCTAACCTACTAAGTGAAAATTAAGTTTCAATCTTTAAATCTGATTGATTGAAAATTGAATGGTCAATATTTCATCTATATATGTATATGTCCAAGAGTTGATGATTTAAAGACCACGCCTAATTCTTGTTTTAGAAAATAGTAGAAGAAGAAACACTTGACATGAGAAGAAAAGTGAAGCAGAAGTTATGGAAATGAGTGTAATATGGTGCCTGGAAGAGAGAAGTGAGAGAGCTTACAGTGTTTGGAGGATCTAGGCCTGTTGAATTTGATACAGGAGTCTCAGAGGTTGAAGTTGATTCTGGTAGACTTTTGTAAATATCATCATCACTATTAGAGAAACCCAGACACCTCTGAGTATCTCTTAAGGCTTGCAGAAAAAAGCAAGGATGGATTAGTGTTGGTTCATGAATATCATGTTGATGATCAGTCACTTCCTTTGATGATGAGTCCATTTTTGAGTCTTCCATCTTCAATGATCAACTCTCTTTAAATGCTTCAGGTTGGCGATTGAATGTTAATGCATTTCTTCCTTTGACTTCCAGCCACATGAATAAACTTTTGGATACCTTCACCATTTACGAATGTACAAAACTATCCCCCAGTTTTTGTCACATTAATTTCAATTATATACACATATACATATATGTCCTCATTCCACCTTTCTTTCCTAGTGCAACAATTTAGCAATGATCCTTCAAAATCTGACTATAGTTTGTATAAACCTGTGCTGTAGATTATAGGATTTATTAATTGACTGAGGATCAATAAAATCCCGAAAAGTGCTCTAGTGTTAACTGGAACTAGTAGAAATCTGATTAGTTGATAGTACTCAAACTAACTTATAGTTGAATAAATATATCAATTAAGAGATTGAATATTTATTATATTCTTATATAATCAAAGATAATGATTTAGAGTTTGTTTTAACATGCATTATCGACATATGCTAAGAACCCAAAAATCAAATTATTAAGATGATCTTATTGACACATTGAAATGATAATATAATTTTTAATCGAGTTTTGGATTTTTAGCATGTATTTTTAAAACAAATTTAGATAACTCATATTTAATTTTATGATATGCTATGTACATATTCACCTGCCCCAACATACAATTTTTTTTTAGTACTGGTACTAGTCTAGAAGACAATCAGGATCAACTAAGATATGAATCTGGTAACACGATATGAAAAATAGCTCTCAAGATGGGAGGGTAACCCACAACATATGTAGGGGAAAGAGCCCATAAATTTATAGGAGATGAGTGTAAAACTCATTATCTCATGAAAGTATAAAACGGGAGTGATTTTACCACTACATCACTGCTTTTTCTATGCTCCAATATACAATTTATTATTTTGAAAGAATCCACTATACATTTTTAAATCTGAAAACATACATATAAGATATTTTCTTCTAATTCTGGGAACAAAACTAGTAACTTCAATGATCATAAGCACTATAGGGTCATCGTTTTTCTTGTTTCGTCGATAAAATCTAATGAATGCAAAATACGATATCATTCAAACTGAAATTTTAATTGACTTCAGTTAGTCTATTGAATTCTCATATTGAGGCGAGAGTTATGAAGGTGATCATTTATTCTGTATTTCTATTAAAAGCAAAAATTACTAGAATTGGGATTTACAATTAATTGGGTGCATAGAAAAAGCACTAAATTGCCAAGGGGCAATATGGTAAATGACAATGAATGCATATGCATCCTGTAATTAATATATATATTAAAGGGCCATGGCAGGTTAGCTACCAACTCCTTCGAAGCATGTCAGAGGACAGTTGTTAGCTCATTGAGGTTCCCTCTGATTGTCTTTTATTACAAAATCTTATATTAAATCCACACAATTATTCTCTTAAGTAAGATTTTATCATTTAATCACATCAAGCTTCAAACAATCTCACCAATTCAATCTCTTTCAAAGTCCACAAGACAAATGTTGTTGCTGTTGTTCTTGTCTTGTTTCTTTTATCTGATCAATAGAATCAAATGAAGTCACGTTCTATGCATTTGATTTTCTTCTGTTGAACTATTAGGAATATATATATAATTTAATAGATAAATATGAGATTCAAATATTTTTCACAAAGGGAAAGGAAAAATCCATTCTATTAAAAGTGAATGTGATTGTTTCTCTTGAAATTTTTAAAAGTTAACCATCATAAATATAGTTTAGAAAAAAATGTCAATAGCCTAGCTTAAAATTTTATAAAAATATCGTTAGGTGGAAGCTTATCGCCAATTTTTAAACGTGAGGGAGTGAGTTTAAGGTAAATTTTAAAATTTACTAAATTGAAATTTTGAAAAATATGTTAACATCCTTCAATAATAATTTGTTGCAGGATAAATTTTTGGACGATATGTAAGTTAGGGGTTAAATGGTGTGGGATTTGGACTTATACAGTTTACATCAAGTTGACAGGAAATGATTGATTTCACAAATTCAATTATGGAAGTGCATACCTTCACATTTTTATCATTTTTTACAATGTTTTCGAGTTAAATTAATAACTTATCATGGACCACTCAAAAATTACAATAACTTGTCGTCGATTTTTTTTTTTTTTTTTTTTTTAACTATATTTTGTTTTGCAGGGTCTATTTAGATGAGGGTCTACAAAATATGTTAAATAACTCTTCTTCTTTTTTTGATAAATTTAGATTTTTTTTTTTTTTTATATCTTAATGCAAATTGGAGTCATTTTGTTATTCTCTATTTTACGTATTGTTTAATGATTCTAATTGTTATTTTTTTCCTCAAATATTGATATACAGAATAATTTTTTTAGTTCTGTGTGTTGGTGCAGTAGCACAACACATCTTGCCCGTTTCTTGTATGCATGAGAGAATGTTCGAACTCTGAAGACCTCAAATTGTTGGCAATTTTCTTATTAATGTGGGTTGACCTCTCATGATCTTAAGAATAGCATTTCATATCACACACTAAGAGACCTCTATTAACTTAATTTTAATAGTTGTTTGACTTAATATTTGAGGATTAAAAAAGAAAAAAAGAATCACCGTTTTCAGAAGCGATTTTTATGGTGAATGTGACCATTCATTCATTTTCGCTTCGTTAAAATGTCAAAAATAAAATGACTAAAGCAGCTATCAGATTAATCACAAACGAATCTTAAAAGCTGTGCAATTCGAATCTAATAAACGATACAGAACACCAAATGCTACAATATATTGTACTTAAATTGGATCTAGCTACTAAATTCAATATGGTTGCTGCCAAGTCTAGTTGTTTGTTGCTATACTGTAACAAAATCTGAACCATTTGTGTGGATGCATGATGGTGGGCTCCTTGATCGATCCTGCTTTGTACACAGTACTGGTCTATTTTCTCAACCTTTTTCGCACTAGACGATGAACAATGGGCTGGCTCCCCCTGGTACTTCACACCCTACATTTGCTTATCAGTTTTCATTTTCAAGATTTAACCATGTGCCGATATGATATCATAACGAAATTGACCGAGACGTCTTCTATATATGTTGGAATCCTGAAAACCCCGTTCTTTCTAATAATTATGTGTAATTTACAATCCCGTCATACACCGATATTATTAGTTATTATTAGATAAAAAAATTAAATTAATAAAAAATATATATATTATAATATTTAAGTTTTGAGGTTGATATATCACACATTTTTTTATATCCGAAAATTAAAATAATAAAAAATTATCCAATTATAATATTTAAGACTTAAGAATGACACATGACACATTTTTTCACGTGTAACATGAACAAATAATAGATATCGCACACATATTGAATACCTTCTATCATTATAAGATGTATAATAAGAATTGAAGATAAAGAAGGGAGAAGGAGTTTGAATCAAAGATCTTATTAAAACTCTAATATCATATTAATTATCATCGGATTTAAAAATTAAGCTGATAAGAAATTATTCAATTATAATATTTAAAATTTGAGATTGACATGTGATGGATATCATTTTAAATTAGCTTTTTTCAAATGGATTAAGCTACATTAAGATATATTGATCGCGCGATCAATTATTCAGATTAAAAGACTGCAAAAATTTTAAATGAGTTCTTCAAACTGGTGGAAGAAGAGATGTTTAAAAAAAATGGATGTATAAATTTAGAAATTCTCACATTAGGCAGCAATAGCAAGGGCGCTTTCAGCTTTTCCAAGAATACATAAAAATAAAAAAAAAAAAAAAAAAAGAGAGAGAGAGAGAAGAAATGGCCAAATAAAAAGGACCCATATCATAACAATCTCAAACTGGTGACGAGTTGGCCAAATTTTTCTGTGTTGCAAAAGGCAGTGACCTTTTATAAAGGACCACTCATCATCCACTCCAACTATGTTTGGAGAATGGGACTGTTTTACACTATTTTTCTAATGAAAACTCACCCAACTAATTATCTGTGGAGGCTTCTGAAATTAAGTTATTCCCTTATCCTGCAGAGTATTACCTTATGTTATGAACAAAAATATCTCAATATAGTGCTCAATTATATATCATGCACTATATGTGTGGCATTTGACTTTGAGAGAATAAAAATATGCCACTTGAGGTAGCCTCTTCATTTTTTTTTTTACCAAAAAAAAAAAAAAATTCCCACTCCAATAAGATATTTTTATTGATAGAAACAGTAAAAAGGATAAAGATTTGACTAACCTTGCTGAAATGTTGACGGTTAAATATAAATATAGAATAAATTCTATAAAACAGATTATTTTTAATATTATATAAATAATCAACAAACACAAAAGATTGAGTATATATACTTCTTTATTTCGAATGAGAGCATATATACTACTTTTATACAGGCATTCAATTTATTAAAATTAAGATGTGACTTACGAATTGCTAATTGAAAATTATTTTACTTTAATTAAATAGAAACAAATGAATCTAACTATTGATAATAGATAAATTGATTTTATAATATTAATATGCACTAAGGTGAAAATGACTAATCAAAAATATATAAAAAGTTTAAATAATGATATTTAAGAACTCTAACATTATATAGTGGACCAAAATATTTTGATGTAAATTTTCATATTTTAATAATTATTTTTAAGAAAAGCAAAATATGTCATGTTAGTAATTGGTTACTGTGAAAGTTTGATTGTATGTATAATGTAAATTAAAGAACTCGAAACATTAAATAGTAAATATTAATTGCCCTAGTCGTAAAATTTTATTAATTTATATATATAAAGAATCGACCTTTTGCTTTACTAAAAGAATTAAGAGAGTTAATTTTTAGCATAGGAATTTTGCATCATGAGAGTTAATGCAAGGCAAAAGTTATAGTGACCACTATCTTACATCATTATAAATATTCAATTTACGAATTTTTTCATACTTTATAACTGTGAAATCAATACTCTCGAATGTAGACTTTTGTATACTAAATTGCTTTGGTTGTGCCCCACCGCACAGGTTGCCATCATATTTTTCAAGAAAACAGTGTCTGGAAAGGGAACATGCTGGACTCATCATTGTACTAAAGTTTGACATTTATTTTTTTTAACTGAGCGATCAGTTAATCTTTTTGTATCCGGATCGAACGATTTAATAGAATATATATATATATATATATATATAATAGACACATTATTTCTGGCATTTTTGTTTTTCTATATTGCTTGGGCATGGAGAATTGATCATGAGCTTCCAGAGTCCAGCAATAGATTATTCAAATATGCTGCTTTGTAAAAGAAAAAAAAAAATATCATGTGAATGGACATGTTGACATAAGCATGACTTCATTTTCAAACCCATGAGTTTTTTTTTTTTTTTTTTTAATTATTGATATTTACTCGGGATACTATCAGAATCAATTGAGATACGACTCTGAGATGTGGTCTAAAAATCATCTCTCAAAAAGCGGAAAGTCATGTGAATGAACATGTTGACATAAGCATGATTTCATTTTCAATCCCATGGGTGTATTTTTTTTTTTTTTTTAATTATTGATACTTGCTCAGGACGTTATAAAAACTAATTGAGATACAATTCTAAGATGTAACCTAAAAATCAACTCTCAAAAAGAGGAAAAGAGAAACGCACATCAAGAGAGAAAAATTGTCTACAATAGTGAGACTTTGTGAGATTTGTCGATGTTCGGAAACGGTCAACCTGGAGATCCAAAAGCTCAGACTGTAATTTGTGTAATAAATGGTAATAAATATCGTTTAAGGTTGGTATATGGTAATAAAAACGATTAAATGCTGGTTAAGGTAGATAAATAATAATGAAGAAGCAGTTAATAATAAAAGAATGAGGGAAGAAGAATGTAAAGATAAAGATTTTTACGTGGTTCGGCAAGTATGCATACGTCCACAGGTCACTCTGAATTGATTTTGGCAGAGTGACGGTAATATTAGTGTTCAACCTCTTTTTACAATGAAAATCTTCCCTATTTATAAAGGAGATGAGATACAATGGAGTGTTTTACACGCTAAATGTTGGTATATGGTAATATTAGTGTGTAATAAATGGTAATAAATATCGTTTAAGGTTGATATATGGTAATAAAAATGATTAAATGCTGGTTAAGGTAGATAAATAATAATGAAGAAACAGTTAATAATAAAAGAATGAGGGAAGAAGAATGTAAAGACAAAGATTTTTACGTGGTTCGGCAAGTATGCATACGTCCACAGGTCACTCTGAATTGATTTTGGCAGAGTGACGGTAACATTAGTGTTCAACCTCTTTTTACAATGAAAATCTCCCCTATTTATAAAGGAGATGAGATACAATGGAGTGTTTTACACGCTAAAAATCATCGTAATTTCCAACTAATCTGACATAAGTCATACTGCATTTAATACTACAACAATGATTATTCTCATATGCTCATGCATGCATTAAATGCTTCAGGTGAAGTCTTCTCCACATTAAATGAATAATCGCTGCATTAAATACTTCTCGAGAGCTGTTAAGGTGGTGTCGGTATAGAATCAGGGGATTAGGTTGATCTAACGCCTGCTTCTTAAGACATTGTCTAGCGTGAGCTTATCGATCTGTTTACTTATGCGAAATGAGGAGATACTGGGATGGATTCTGGTACGGACGCAGACTGAGAATACTTTAAAATGGATCTGTTATAGATGCGAGCTGAAAGACACTGAGACAGACTCGTTATAAATGCAAGCTCGAGGATCCGGCGAGCTCGTCACCGCGACCTGATAACTGGGCTCCTTTAACCTCTCAGCACTATACTTATCTTTTGGGCCTTCAACGATCCATTTACCTGTACCAAGAAAACGGGCATAACAAGATTGAACCCACAATATCACAACCTTAAAGATTTGGTGTTGGTGCGTCTTAGTTTTACCATCTAATCAAATCAGCTTTTTCTTGGTTTTAATTTTTTTTAGGGTGGCTATTCACACATAAGTAAGCAGTAAATTTTACCGTAAAAGCCAACTCTTGATGTAAAAATTAACTAAATCATAAAATAATTTATGTAAAATTATTTATTTATACATTAATAATTGATTTAACATATGGATAATATTAATTAAAATATAGATGTATATATGCAGAAAAAAATGTTAATACGATTGAATTATGCATCATTAAATAATTTGTAATATCTTACTAATTCTACATATATGTAGGATTTTTATGGTATAGCATTACATGTAAATTAAATTTACGTTAAAATTATTTACATGGTGATCATATAATCTTATTCTAAATTTATTTACTAGAATATCATAAAACTAATATAATTATTGTTAAACTACAAATTTTAACTTATCGATCAAGCTTAAAAGATTATAATAATTTGCAAAATAAGTTCAAATTTATCTCTTTTGATCAAATTCGAATGATTTGATTAATCAACTCTTATTAACATACATGACAATATTCGGTTGGTTGAGGAAATTTAGACCTGATAATGAGGTTCAAGATTTTTTTGAATATGCTATCGTAGATATTTTTACATGATAGTAGTAGTCAATGGTTTTGAAAGTGATCAACTATAAGACTGCATGAAACATTATTTTGGTCCTACACAGCATGCTTTTATTCTATAATCATATGTCATTATAGTGTAAGTCAACATTCAAATTGGAAGCACAACTATTGCTATGAAAATGCTAGATTTCAACTTTACAAATAGCATTTAAGGTAAAGAATTTGACAGTACACTCAATTAAATGTGATAAGATTTGGTTCAATTAAATAACTCAAATTCGACTTCAACTCCACTGGTCTTATTGTTGTTTCTTTTATTTATTTATGTTTTTCTCCCTATACTTTATTCAAAAGAGTCAACAAATGACATGTAGTTAAAGATAATTAATGATATAAATAGTAGCTGGTCAATTCAAACTTTAGATATTAAAACAGATACTGATTGATAAATTTCTTAAAATAGTCATGGCTTAATAAGAATATTAGAAGAATATTAGTCCCTATTTGGATTGACATTTCAATAGTTAATGATGGCCTTTCAAGGAAAAAATTAAGGATGAACTTTTAAGTGTAAATGTCAAATTGTAAGTATCATTAATTATGATTTAAAAAAAAAAAAAAACTATATAAACTTGCATACATGTCTCTTTTTATCAAATTTTTCATACCATCTATATATAATTCTATAGTTATTAAATACATCATCTTTTAATATAAGTTAGATGAGTACTTCTCTATTGATTGAAGTACTAGGATATCGATGACATTTTAATGTTTGTGTAAATATAGTTCTCTTCTTTTATTTGAGAGTAATTATCTTTCATTTATAAGAGTTGATAACCAAACTGCTCAAATTATGTTTGACTTCAATGGATTTCGATTTCTAATTTATTTGGTGTCATCTTAAAAAAAAAACAATAACAGAAAATAGTGTAGTCACTAAGGGAAAAAAAATTATTATATTAGTTGATTAAGAAAAAAAAATTCTTACATGCTCCTCTTTTATCTTCCTGATAATATAATACTATGAGTAATGTTAAGTTTTCCAAATATTTTATCTAAATTCATGCTCAAATGATGTGTTATACGAGTTATCAAGATTCTATTAATTATTACATTATCTCATGATTTATCATATCTTAACAACTCATATATTACATCATTTTTGGCAAAATATTTGGAAAACCTAATATTACTCTAATACTATTAAATGTTATTTTTCAAGTTATATCAAATAACTCATTGCTACAGTACTATAATGATTCTATAGGAAATTTGGAATTACATGTCAAATATGTTATTATCCCTTTAAACTTATTTTATTTTTCTTTTTTTTTTCCCTTGACAAATATTTAGTTCCAAAAATTAAAATAACAATAAAAGAAACCTAGAATCAAACGAAATGCCCATGATATGAAAACCCAATAATACTTTCTCAACTAATTAAAATAAATAATAGAATAAAAAACCTGAAAAATAGCATTTCAAAATCATATTTGACCAAAATCAATAAATAATTTCACAAATTTAAAATTAATTATTTTTTTTTTCAAAATTTTAAAAAATTTAAATGGTTTTAAGACAATAATCTTAGACACGATCTATGTCAATATTTCATACATAGTGTGAAAGTTTGACTCAAAATTGTACTTGATTAGAATTTGCAAGAAAATGATTTTAGTTGGTTAGGCTAAAAATTGGGGGGAAGTTGAATATAGTTTTCGGCGTCACAGTTTTGAAAAGCAGACCAAAACACTGTCCTAATCAACAAATCCATTTAAACTTCTTTATTTTGAACAACAAAATTATTTAATTATTATTACTATTATTGTAAAAGAAATATTGAAGTGCATTTACTTATATTAGTATATATTAGTATCATGAATTCATGTTTTCCTAAATGTATTTAAGGAGGGTATGTTTAATTTAAAATTTATTTGGTATTTAGAGAATTTTAAAATTTAAGTTTATTCAATTCAAATTTGAATGAATTTCATTGAATTATATGATATTCATTAAAATATGGATGTATTCAGTTTAGATTTATATGAAATCTAATAAAATCTAGGTGTATTAAAAATGTCATTGACTTCACGAATTTTACGGATCTGGATAAATTTGAATGGAGTTTAAAATGATTTTTATAAAGAACAATTTTTAGAAAAAAATCTTACCTTTTTCTTTAAATTTTATTAGATTTCTTAAATAATTATAATAAAATCTATATGGAGTTTGTAAAATATGTGAATGCTATCAAAATATATTATGAAAAAAAAATCATCAAATTATAATAAACATTGAATTGAATATACCTCTAAGAACATGTTTGGATAATTTTCTCAATATATTGTAATAGTAGATTTCGATTAGAGCTTATAAAGTGAGGACGATTAACATGTACACTTTCCAACCATCTTGTTGTCTCTATCTTTGATCATTGACATTTGATTATAAGATTGATTGAGGAGTTGAAAAAGACGTAAAAAAAGAAAAAAAAAATGTAATAATGTTATGTTTCCTAAAAATTTTGTCAAAATCGATACCTAAATGATATGATTTGTGAGTTGTCAAAATCTTATAAATTATAAGAGAATTTGATAATTAATAGAATATTAACAACTCATATGCTACATTATTTTGATATAGATTTAGATAAAATTTTTAGAAAATCTTGCATTACTCAAAAAAATGGGAAAAAAACTCGGTGACATATAGTTTGGGCAAATAATAAAAGAGTAATGTTAGATTTTTCAAATATTTTGTTAAAATCAATGTCCAAACAATATGACATGTGAATTGTTAATATTTTGTTAATTATAACATCATTTCATAATTTATAAGATTTTAAAAACTTATATACCACATTATTTTGGTATGAATTTAGATAAAATTTTTGAAAAACTTAGCATTACTCAAAAAAAAAAAAAATTTGGTGACATACAATTTGGGCAAATAATAAAAGAATAATGTTAGACTTTCCAAATATTTTGTCTAAATTTATACATAAATAAAATGACATATGAATTATCAAATTTTATTTATTATTACATTATCTTATAATTTACAATATTTTGATAACTCAAATACTATATTATTTGAACAAAATATTTGAGAAACTTAGATGGTGTTTGGATGCATTTTTTAAAATAGTTATTCATTTTTAAAAAAAACAAAAAATGAGATAAAGTTGCTTGATAAATTATTTTTGAAAATGAAAACACTTTTTTTCTTTTTCTAATGATAACTAAAAGTTGGAAAACAATTTTTTTTATGTTTTTCATCATTTTCATAACATATTTTTAAAATAAATCATTATTTTTTCTCTTTAAATAATTATTTTACTTATTTTCAAAAGTAACACCAAGAATATTTATTTCATTTTTTATTTTTAAAAATAAATTTTAAGAAATCATTCCAAACATATTACATGTTCAAAAACACATTTTAAAAATGCTTTCAAATACATTTATAGTATTTTCTACTTTTGAAAATAACTTTTAAAAAATCTTATCAAATACATTATATTTTAAAAAACATTATTTTTAAAACACGTTTTTTATTTTTAAAAATGATTTTCAAAAACACAATTTTAAAAAATATTCCAAACGTACCCTTAGCATTACACACACGATAAAAATGATTTGGATTTCGGACCGAATCGACGTGGCAGTGATGTGGACCCCACAGGGGCGAAATTTTGACCAAAAAATCGTTGGGTCGTTCCGTCACGTCATTTTCCACGATATAGCGCGAAGGCGTTTTGACTGCGTACGGGTAGCGGTCAGCTCCCCCTTCGGGCAGCCCAACTCCAAAACTCTCGTCTCTTCTCGTCTCAGCACGCTTCACTCTAAAATTACCAAAAATATTTTAAATTTTAAATAAAAAAAAGTAAAAAATAAAAAAATAAGCAGACAGATAACAATTAACAACCTCTCTCTCTCTCTCTCTCTCTCTCTCTCTGTCTCACTTACACAGAGAGACACTCACTCCCTTCTTGTTAGAAAGCAGAGGTTGGAAAAAAGGGAAATTTTATTTGGTGTTGCCCAGAAAGGAGAGTCAGTCAGTTGGAGGGTGGGGAAAAGAGAAAGGAGTGATTTTTGGTGTGTTTTGGAGGTGGGTATTGCATGAATGAGACCAAGATTTGATATGTGAAGGTGGGTGATTTCCTTTTGGGCTGTTGTGGGGAGCTTAGCTTAGTGTAGTAGGTTTTGAAAAGGTTGGGGTTTTTTTTTTTTGTTTTGGAGTTGGTTTCGTGGGGGGGTGGTGTTAGTGACATGGTTTGTTTATTGTTTGGATCTGAGGGTAGTAGCTAAGTAGAGTTACAAATGGAGATAAAGGTCTTGGCTTTGTGTCTGGTTTGGCTGATCTTGCTGCTCCACTCATTATGGCCTGTCTCTTCTAACACGGAAGGTCAGTTTTCCTCTTCATCTTTGTATTGTCTATGTTCTCCTGCACCTCAACTATATTTATTTTTTTATTTTTTATTTGGACATTTTGATCTTTGTTTCTACATTTTATGTTGGTTTATGCAAATGTGTAATTTTTATTTATTTATTTATTTTAAGTGAAAAGTAGGTGTGTTCTTTGATGATATTATTTTGGATTTTTAACCTTGTTTCCTTTCTTACTGCTTCATTTCTTTGTCTAATGGTGTTTAAGTTGATGAGTTGGGAGGTATCTTATAGCATGCTAGACTCGTATTTCTTTGTCTTAAATGATATTTGTTTGTTTGTTTGTTTGTTTTTTTGGCCACCCTTACGCACATTTATTTATTTATTTGAAAGTAATGGCATTATAAATTTCTGAAAATGTGTTTCAAGAAATTATTTTTGAAAATTTAGATAAATGGCTTTTAAGTGCTGGGAATAATTTTTATGGTTGGGGTAGGTAGGTTTGTACTTTGGTTTGGATTAAGCAAGAGTTGATGATATTGCTGTGTCAAACATTTGCTTAATAGTTTAACTGAATTCTGGTTCATGACTAGTTGGAAAAGGTTTTTGCTTTTTGGTTATTCAGCTGAATGCATTACCAACATTTATCTTCTAGTTTAACCCTTGACAGCAATTTTCTCTAACTTTAATTAAAAAGATTTGGTCTCTGCAACCAACTTTGTACTCTGTTTGTTGAATTAAACGTGTTATTGTGTGTAGAAATTGAACATGAGGTTGCTTTCTCAATGTATGTAGATCTGGCTTTTATTGTTGTACCCTTATTGTATTAGTTTGTAACTTGGAACAGGTGATGCATTGCATAGTCTACGGACCAGCTTAACTGATCCTAACAATGTCCTGCAGAGTTGGGATCCTACCCTGGTCAATCCCTGCACATGGTTTCATGTCACATGCAATAATGATAATAGTGTAATAAGAGTGTAAGTTCTTGCTCTTAGAGGCATTTTGAATACAAGCTTAGGTGCTGCTTTTTAAAGTGTTCATATTAGTCTCTTTGAAAAGTTTACTTGGTATGATATTTCTTCCTATGTGATCTTTCAGTGATCTTGGAAATGCAGCTTTGTCTGGTCAATTAGTTCCACAGCTTGGCTTGCTCAAGAATTTGCAATACCTGTACGTAATGCTTTATGATTTCAAAATTATATGCTGTTTATGTCTTGTATCTGTTTGTCTTCTAAATAATTTGTCTTCATTCCATTATACTTCTTGTTATTCTGTTTTACTTGCACTGATAATTTTCGTACACTTCTTAACACGGAAAGAAATAGATTGAGTAATCTGGAATAAGCTTCACTGATGAGTTGGTCAGACGTGTTAAGAATTGACAGTGTAGTTTTCAGTCAGATTTGTTGTCTGTCCAATTCTGTCTTCCTCTGCCTCTTGAAGATTAAATATTGGAAAGACACCCCTGGATCAAAATTAGATGTGGTAGCAAAAGAAACTTTAAGATTGCCATATTTCGGTTCAATCATTAGGGCATCAGTTTTTTCTTCGAAAATAAAAATATATTGGTAATTTCTATTGAACTTATGATCCCTTTTGATTGAGTGTCGAAACCAAGGGAGCTCACATGGAAAACAGTGAACTGTAAAAGATTTGAATGTACTGTTTAGTTGGCATGCCTAGGGTTTTACCGCCCTAAGTAGTTAAACCATATATCATCTGAACATGTTGTGTGAGGTTGACCTGTTCAGCGGAAATTGCTGCAGGAATTTGTTTATTTTATGTAGTGTACATCTCTGGTTTGAAACACGATTCGCAGTCAATGCAGTGGTATATTGTTGGAGAGAACTGATCCCAATGACTTGCAGTGTAAAGGAGAGTACAAAAGGATTTTAGGTAGGATGACATGGTGTCTTTGTGTGGAGAATCAGTATGTAACAGTAGTCATCAAACGGGGTTGTCAGTTCTCTCCCTACACTGGTGGCTAAACTGAGCACATGGTTGAGCTCAGAATGCAAGGACCATTCACCTGCAGCTCCAGCCATTTAACAAAATCTGTACTTAGTAATATGGATGATGGAATAGGTATACATTGCTCAGCGAGGCGATACTTTCACATGGGGTTATTACCCTGTAGCATACTGTCTCTGAGATGGTCATTCTTGTGTACTGTCTAGGAAATTGGAAACAGAATGTATGAAGTCTTCTGCAGGTCTGATTGCCATATACAAATGTAACAGAAGAAACCCTTTTTAAGTTCTCCATTTTATTTCCCTTCAACAGAACCTAGAATATGCTTGTGGATAACATTTCCAAAGTCCTCACAAGAGTCTCTTAATTTTATTTTGGAAAATCTTGGAATTCTCATATATTGAAAATGCTAATCCTATAAGTTTATATTCCAAATGCCCTATTCTGTTTGGATCTTCTTGCACTTCATGAAGTGCTGTTGTTTGTAACAGGGAGCTTTATAGTAACAACATAAGTGGACCAATTCCTAGTGATCTTGGGAATTTAACTAGCTTGGTGAGCTTGGATCTGTACTTGAATAGTTTCTCTGGTCCTATCCCAGACACATTGGGAAAGCTAGCAAAATTGCGATTCCTGTAAGCATACTATTCTATATTTGATTCTTTTTTATTTATCTATTGCCTGTCACGTCAAGAAAGAATTTATCTATAGTTTGTGTTTATTTATATGATACAAATAATTTTCAGGAATATTTATGAGAAACAGACAAGTAATTATAGCTATAATTATATAGGAAAATACACACACACACACACAAATATTTTGTCTGATTTGCAGTATTCTGGATAAGGGCTTTGAAAAACTATATAATTGGAATGGCATTTGACTGCACTCCTGATTAATAAATTGTAATTGAATTTCCAGTAAAATTCATGAACTTTTGCAAAACTTGTTTGGAAAACCTTTACATAGTTGTGTATATTGACTAACATTCAAATTCTTAACATTTATTTGGTTTGTCAAATGTTTGTGTAAGGATAGCCGGCTCAACAACAACACTTTGACAGGTCCCATTCCTATGTCATTGACCAATATCTCTGCACTTCAAGTATTGTAAGTGCCATAATATTGCTATTTCAGTCATCAATATATGTATTTCAGTAATCATTTGGATTTTGAAAGGACAACCTCTCCAATTATTCTGAAACACAGGGATCTATCAAACAATCAGCTTTCTGGAGTGGTCCCAGACAATGGCTCATTCTCATTATTTACGCCCATCAGGTTATTTGCTAATTATTTAAACTCTACTTTGGAGTCTCCTATTTTGTAGACTATGCTTAACGGCTTGTTCCTGTTGCAGTTTTGCTAACAACTTAAATCTATGTGGCCCGGTTACTGGACGGCCCTGCCCAGGATCTCCTCCATTTTCTCCTCCCCCTCCATTTGTTCCACCTCCCCCAATTTCTTCACAGAGTAATCTTATCATCTATCCTTTTTGTTTTTTTTTTTTATCCCAGCTCTCTGTATCTAATGTGATGTTACTTTTTATGTTTTTTATTCATAAATTTTGTTGATGATTCACTACTGTGACTGTCTAATGCAGAATAATACTTGGTTTCATTTGCATATATTACACTCCTCATTTTTATTTGCTTTTTAATTTCTTTTACTTCCATTTTCTATGTTCAATTTTATTTCTGCAAAATAATGTGTCAGTTAACCTGCTGGAAGCTCTATTTCCCTACTTTATCCACCAAGGCAGCAGAATTTTTTCTTCACTCCTATGAGTTTGCATACCTTTAGTCTTACGAGTTGAGATGAAGAGCATAATCCATTTGAGATCATGACACGAGGGACCCTTTCTTTTCTATATCTTAATGTAAACGGAGTTCTTAATGTTAATGGCAAAACATGTAAAGGAGGATTTGCCTACAAGTGTTTCTCATTTTTTCATTATATCAAATTTCAGGTGGGAATAGTGCTACCGGAGCAATTGCTGGAGGTGTGGCTGCTGGGGCTGCCTTACTGTTTGCTGCCCCTGCAATAGCATTTGCGTGGTGGCGTCGGAGAAAACCTCAGGAATTTTTCTTTGATGTACCTGGTATGTGTGTTGAAATTTAAGTGAATTTCAATTCCTATGAGCAAAATCATCAACTGTTTGTGTCTCTTTGCAGCGGAGGAGGATCCAGAAGTTCATCTGGGGCAACTAAAAAGGTTTTCACTGCGAGAACTACAAGTTGCAACAGATAGTTTTAGCAATAAAAACATTTTGGGTAGAGGTGGATTTGGTAAGGTTTACAAAGGACGCCTGGCAGATGGTTCACTTGTAGCTGTTAAAAGATTGAAAGAAGAGCGTACCCCTGGTGGGGAGCTGCAGTTTCAAACGGAAGTAGAGATGATCAGTATGGCTGTTCATCGCAATCTCCTTCGCTTACGTGGATTCTGCATGACACCTACTGAGCGATTGCTTGTTTATCCCTACATGGCAAATGGAAGTGTTGCATCATGTTTAAGAGGTAAAGCCTATGAGCATGTATACATTGTCAATGACTTTCACTAATTCTAATGTGCTTTTTTTTTTTTTTTTTTTTTTTACTGTTGTAAAAGTTGTTTGTTGTCAATTATATCATTATTGTTTATTTACCATCAACCATCCACTCATAATTTGTCTTTTCATACCCATATGCTCATGATTGTAGAGCGGCCTCCATCACAACCTCCTCTTGATTGGCCAACACGGAAGCAGATCGCCTTGGGATCTGCTAGAGGTCTTTCATATTTGCACGATCATTGTGATCCAAAGATTATCCACCGTGATGTGAAAGCTGCAAACATTTTGCTGGATGAGGACTTTGAGGCTGTTGTTGGGGACTTTGGGCTGGCCAAACTCATGGACTACAAGGATACTCATGTCACTACTGCCGTCCGTGGTACCATCGGGCATATAGCTCCAGAGTACCTCTCTACTGGGAAGTCATCAGAGAAAACTGATGTTTTTGGATATGGGATTATGCTTCTAGAGCTCATCACTGGACAGCGGGCATTTGATCTTGCTCGTCTTGCAAATGATGATGATGTCATGTTGCTTGATTGGGTATGCATATACTACAACTTTTTATACCTATCGATTTGTTTCATCCTTCTCTGCCCTTTATTCTCATAGTTAAGACTGCTTAGATTCCTGAGTTTGTCATGTTTTATTTATACTATATAGTGTGAAGATACTATTAGGCAGGGGGTTATAATGTTTGGTCAATATGTTGTTAATACTGCAACTTTATGCTTCAAATAGCTAGACAGATGATAGTTTGGTAGCCTGCCAAGTTTATAGTTTAAACCTGCAGTGGTCATTTAGAAGTGATCAGACTGTTTTTATTTGCATTAGAGCGAAAGGAAAAGTATGAGAAGATACTGGGTGAGAAAAATCATGTATGTTGCATTTTTATGCAAGGGATATGACAAAGAACATAATAATCCAACCAGCCGAACAGGATTTGTCTGGTTTAGTTCACTTTTGGAAACAATACAACCGTCTTGTGTGTCAGTCTTTACACGCATAAGACATTATTCTCTACATTAATAATAAATCTGTTTGGATAAATTTTCTGATGCAACCAAACATTGTCTCAGGTGAAAGGACTTTTAAAGGAGAAAAAACTAGAAATGCTGGTTGACCCTGATCTTCAGAAAAACTACGTGGAAGCTGAAGTGGAGCAATTGATCCAAGTTGCCCTGCTTTGCACACAGGGATCCCCGATGGATCGACCTAAGATGTCAGAGGTGGTGAGAATGCTTGAAGGCGATGGCTTGGCCGAGAGATGGGACGAGTGGCAAAAGGTGGAAGTCCTCCGCCAGGAGGTGGAGCTAGCCCCACACACTAATTCCGATTGGATAGTTGACTCGACAGAGAATCTGCATGCAGTTGAGTTATCCGGTCCAAGGTGACCCTGGCATAGCTACAAGTAAAGAGAAGAAATATTTACTACCTATTTTTTTTTATCATAAAATTTCTTTTTCTTTTTTGTTAATTTAATGACCATATCCTGATATCTGTAAGCCCATTCTGCATTGTATTCATTACACCTGTGCATATGAGTAAAGCTTGGTTGAGGTGCAATTTGTATAACCTGCAGACACTGCTGCAGTTTGACAGATCTTTGATGTTTCTAAATAGATGCAGCTGTGGCAGTTTAATCCACTCTAATTTTTATTTCATTGTATGATATAGGCCATGAAGATTGCTAAGTATCCATGCATGGAATTTTCCATAGCCATGGAGCACTATATTTTTTTTGGTGTTTCAATTCATTGTACATCCATGTTTGACTTTAAACCATTATTATTGTTATCATTATTATCATTACAAAATTTAACACTGCGGATCATTTGACAAGTGGGTTTTGGATGGTTAGATTACATCACACATCCTATATTTCATATGCTTTGTTTCCAAGAACATTCTCATCACCCTCAAACCAATGTCAAGTCTCAACATTTCCACTTTACTAACTAAATTAATTAGTAATCACAACGTATCAATATAAATTTCATTTCAAGCCTTAAATGATAAAATACATGAAATATTAAAAAGATTAGTGAACATTTCAGTAAATTTGAATAAACTCAATAAGATAACAGGACTTCATTCCGTCACCATAACATAACCTGAATGGTCAATAGTCGATTTGGCCTCTCAAGTACAGGCATTTATAATTGTTAGAAATTAAGAATAAAATCTCATGCTTGTTGGAATATTGATTGTATTTTTCCTTTCTTATTTCTAGATTAGTTTGAATTGTAGGTTGACTAGTTTAATTCTCTACTCTTTAGGAATTTCTTTTATAGGTGATTAGTTACCAAAAATAGAGATATAGTTTCTGTATATAATGTTGTATTCTCAATATGTATGATAAGAAAGAAATTATTTCTTCCTTCATTTTTTGGTTTTATGGTATCAGAACTGAAATATTTCTTGTATTGACAAGTTTGTGTCAACTAGCACAATGGCAAACACCAACTCCTCCACAGCAGAATCTTATTCTGATTCAACTGTGGTAAACCCCCAATTATCTATTATCTATAGCCATCCTGAACATCCTTTAATACAAATAACCACATACAAACTGAATGGTTGTAACTTTAGAGAATGGAATCAGTCAGTTTTATTGGTAATCAAGGGTAGAGGCAAGATGGGATACCTGACAGGAGCCACTGCAGCACCAGAATCAGGTTCTGCCACTTACAACAAGTGGGAGGCAGAAAACTCGATCGTAATGGCGTGGCTAATTAATTCAATGGATCTCAAAATTGGACGCCGCTATCTGTACTATCAAACAGCAAAGGAAATATGGGATGCAGTGAAAGAAATGTATTATGATATTGAAAACATCTCACAAAGTTTTGAAATTCGATCTACTCTTCACAATACTCAACAAGGTACGTCTACAGTCACAGAGTACTTCAACATTCTTTTGGAATTGTGGCAAGAAATAGATTTGTTCTACAATATAACTTGGAAGTGTTCTGAGGATGGAATAATGTACAACAAAATGTTGGAGAATGACAGGATATTTGATTTTTTGCAAGGATTAAATCATGAACTTGATAAGGTCAGAAGACGTATACTTTGTATGAAGCCGTTGCCCACGCTGAATGAAGTTTTTGCAAAAGTCAGGCAAGAGGAAACCAGGAAGAAAGTGATGTCTTCCTCATCTTAGAACTCAACAACAGAAGCACAAGGATCAGCCTTGGCTGCTACTTGGTATGGAGATAATAATTCAAAGACTCAATTTGGGAACAACTATGGTGTGATCATTGTAAGAAATCATATCATACCAAGGATACATGCTGGAATCTCCATGGCAAACTAGCTTTTTGGAAGCCACGAAGTCAGCAAGTGAATAACAAGACTATTTACACAGCAGAGGCAGCAACTAGTGCCATTTCTCAACCATTTATAACAGAACAAATGGAAGTTCTTCATCCATTGCCAAAGAAACCAACCCTACCTCATCAGGTTCTATTGCTCTAATAGCTCACAAAGGTATTTTTTCATTCCTCTCTCATAAAAGTCCACAGAATGCTTAGATAGTAGATGTAGGTGCATCTAATCATATGACAGGCTCAAGTACAAGATTCCTTAATTATAAATCTTGTACAGAAAATATTGGCATTACTGTTGCAGATGGTACAGTATGTAAGGCATCGGGAGAGGTGATATGGAAGTTTGTAGTTTGAAATTGAATTCGGTTCTTCATGTTCCTGAGTTGAAGTGTAATTTAATTTCAATGAGTAAAATAACTAGAGATTTAAATTGTTCCGTAATATTTTTTCCTTCGTATTGTGAATTTCAAGATTTGTCATTGAGGAGGACAATTGGGAGTGTTGAGGAGCGAAATGACCTCTATTATCTTATGAGTGTTGATTCTTCCCCCCAACTGAATTCATCTATTGTTTTTTCATCATTTTCTAAGTCAAATGTCAAACTTTGGCACAATAGATTAGGTCGTCCGGGTTTTTCATATTTAAAGCATTTGTATCCTCATTTATTTATTAATAAAGATCTTTTATCTTTTAGTTGTGATCATTGTATTCTTGCAAAACAAACTCGAACATCTCATCCACCTCACACATATAAACCATCAACACCATTTTATTTGATTCATAGTAATGTATGGGGACCATCTAGGATATTAAATTTAACGGGAGAAAGGTGGTTTGTTACTTTCATTGATGATCATACCAGAGTCAGTTGGGTTTATCTCATGCGTGAAAAATCAGAGATGACTAATATCTTTAAATATTTTCATAAACTCGTGACAAATGTGCTTCATTCTTCTGTTCACATTCTTCGAACATACAATAGTAGGGAGTATTTTTCTCATGAATTAAATACGTATCTCAATGATCATGGGATACACCATCAAAGTTTATGTGCATATACTCCTCAATAAAATGGGGTTGCAGAGAGGAAAAATCATCACTTACTTGAGGTTGCTAGGTCAATTATGTTTTATAGTAATGTTCCACATTCATTTTGGGGGGATGCTATTCTCACTTCCGCCTATCTCATTAACCGTCTTCCATCCAAAATGCTCCAGTACAGAACTCCTCTCAATGAGTTGGTGTCAGTCTTTCCTTCTTCTCGCATTCCTAATTCTCTTTCACTTTGAGTCTTTGGATGTGTTGTTTTTGTCCATAATAATCAACCAACTCGGGATAAATTTGATCCCAAAGCTTTAAAATGTGTGTTCCTTGGTTATTCCTCAAAACAAAAAGGTTACAAATGTTATCATCCATCCTCCAAACGGTTTCTAGTCTCTTGTGATGTAACTTTTTTTGAAGATCAAAGTTTTTATTCCCATATTGGTTCCCAAGGGGGAGTATTATAACTAGGGAGACCAACATTGGGATCCTGTTTTTTCAATACCTTCTTGACCATTCCAAACACTGTTCCTACCCTGTTCGAGTCTATTATGGATGGTAGTAATTTAGGTCAAGGGGGAGAAATCAACACCATAAGTAAGAACCCAATTCTAGTTTATTCAAGGAGACCACGAGCTCCCATGCACGAACAAAAACCCAAACCAATGACAAGTCTGCCTACTACGGACAATCAATAAGAGGTCGAGACAGGTGAAAAGGAGGAATTAAATGAGGTGAGTGATCAAGACAAGGTTGGGATAGGTGAGGAGGAAGTGAATGAGGTCAATGAGTTAGATATTCTCATTGCTCTACGGAAAGGGGTAAGATCTTGTACTAGAAACCCAAGATATCCGATTTCAAATTATCTTACATATTCCAATCTGTCAAGGAACTTCAAAGCATTTGTTACTGAAGTTGACAAGATTTAAATTCCTAGAAATGTTCATGAAGCTTTTCAAGATCCGGATTGGAAAGCTGTTGTGTTAGAAGAAATAAAGGCTCTAAATGATAATGACACTTGGGAACTTGTGAAACTACCAGAACGAAAATGAGTTGTGGGCAGTAAGTGGATATTTACGGTTAAATATAGACCTGATGGAACTGTTGACAGGTATAAGACGATACTTGTAGCACAAAGTTTCACACAAACATATGACATTGACTATGAAGAAACGTTTGCTCCAGTTGTCAAACTTAATTCGATCAGAGTCCTATTGTCTTTAGCTGCAAACTTGGATTGGAAACTACACCAACTTGACATAAAAATTGTCTTTCTCAATGGCACTCTTGAAGAAGAGGTATATATGAGACTTCCTCTAGGTTTTGAGACACAAGAAGATCTAGACAAAGTATGCAGGTTAAAAAAGTCTCTTTAGGTCTGAAACAATCTCCAAGAGCCTGGTTTAGTCGATTTAGTATGGTGATGAAGCAACTTGGTTATACAAAGGGACAAGCAGATCATATTGTATTTGTAAAAATGAGTAAATCTGGTAAGCAAGCCATTCTGATAGTGTATGTGGATGATATGGTGATCATAGGAGATGATGAGGTAGAGATCATGAATCTTAAAGGGAAACTTCAAGTTGAATTCAAAGTAAAAGATCTTGGGGCTCTTAAGTACTTCCTCGGAATGGAGATTGCAAGAAGTCAGAAGGGAATCTTTATATCCCAACGTAAACACACACTTGATCTTCTTAAGGAGACAGGGAAAATTGGGTGTAAGCCAGCTAGCACACCTTTAGAACGGCATTGGAAGCATCAGATATCTGAAAAAGATCCTTTAGTTAATCGAGAAAGCTATTAACACTTGGTGAGAAAACTAATTTATCTGTCACTCACAAGACCTGATATTGCTTTTAGTGTGAGTGTTGTTAGTCAGTTTATGCATACTCCCACTAAAAGGCATATGGAAGCAGCTAATCAGATTTTGCGATACCTTAAAGGAAGTCTTGGTAAGGGTTTGTTGTTCAAAAAGAATGAAGCTAGAGATGTAGTTGGTTTCTCCGATGCAGATTAGGCAGAAGATAGCAAATCAACCACAGGTTATTGTACAAAAGTGTGGGGAAATCTCGTAACTTGGAGGAGCAAGAAGTAATCAATAGTTGCTAGGAGCAGTGCAGAAGCCGAGTATAGAGCTATAGCCCAAGCAACATGTGAACTTATCTGGATATAGAGGCTAATGGCAGATCTGAACATGCCTATAACTAGCCCTATGAAGTTGCACAATGACAACAAGTCAGCCATCAGTGTGGTTCACAACCCAGTTCAGCATGACAGAATGAAGCATGTGCGAATCGATAGGAACTTCTTCCTATCATTAAGACAGAGATAGAGAATGAGAGTATAGATCTTTCATATATTCCTACTAAATCTCAAGAAGCTGATATTCTTACCAAGGCTCTTCAAAAATCAAGTTTTGATTCTTGTGTTTCCAAGCTGGGAATGATAGACATCTATTCACCAACTTGAGAGGGAGTGTTAAAAATCAAGAATAAAATCTCATGATTGTTGGAATGTTGATTGTATTTTTCCTTTCTTATTTCTAGATTAACTTGAATTGTGGGTTGACTAGTTTAATTCCCTACTCTTTAGATTAACTTGAATTGTGGATTAACTAGTTTAATTCCCTACTCTTTACGAATTTCTTTTATAGGTGATTAGTTACCAAAAATAGAGATATAGTTTCTGTATATAATGTTGTATTCTCAATGTGTATGATAAAAAAAAATTTATTTCTTCCTTTCATTTTTTGGTTTTAATAATTCTTTACATTTGTAACAAGCACAGTAGAAATGATATATGTAAACATTAATCTACACAACTTATTTTATTTTATTTTTCTAATTTCGATACCCAGAACACTATATTCATACAAATATAACATCACCCAATAATGTCAAAACTTTACAAATTAATGAAAAACACCACCATATATTAAAGTGCACCAACAGGAAATTCAATCATCAACAGAATTCAAAACAAGGCGAGCAACTCAGCATAGGTCTATTAGATTCAAACCTCATGGGTGGATCTGGTGTTATCTGTAAAAGAATGAGCACCAGATCCGATATTTGGGTTCTGAGATGTAAACAAATTCGGGTATGAGAAGTACGAATCATCCTCCATTGAATTCAGTCTCTGAGGCTGGTATTGAACAGGCTCCTGATCACATACATGATCATTGGAAGGCGGAGAATTAAGTTTGTCAAATGCACAAACGTCTGGAAATGATCTCCTGTAGTCTTCATGAAGATGCTGGGAGTCTGGAGATTTTAAACTATTGTCAGGATCATTTGAAGAGAGATGATTGGGATGTGGCTTTTCTGTTTTAGTTGATTGATCAAGTTCCTCTTTACGAAATGGGTTCTCGCTGCCACTCTCACAGACTGCATCATTCTTTTTCTGGGTTAGCTCAGAAATTCTTATCTGTGCAAGACTAGCTACCGAGCGAGCTGCTGCTGCTGCACGTTCTGCGGTTTCAGCAGCAGCCTGAGCAGCAGCCACAACATCTTGCAAATCCACATTTGTCTCACTTTTTGTTCTTGATACAGTGGGTGGTGCTGCACGTTCTGTGGTTTCAACAGCAGCCTGAGCAGCAGGCAAAACATCTTGCATATCCATGTTTGTCTCACTTTTTGTTCTTGATACAGTGGGTGGTGCTGCACGTTCTGTGGTTTCAGCAGCAGCCTGAGCAGCAGCCAAAACATCTTGCATATCCACGTTTGTCTCACTTTTTGTTCTTGATACAGTGGGTGGTGATATACTCTGTCTTGCAGAAATTGATGCAGAAGATAGTGACGGGGGAGACACGAAAGGCAGGAACTGTCTATCTTCCTTTCCATTGGCTATGTTATAGCCCATTTCATCCTTGCTTTCCACAGATCTTTCTCGCACCACGTCCTGAGGTTCCACATGCAGCTCCGCAGACAAAGTTTCACTAGATCCTGAATGTTGTGATGATTCATGACCAATTCCAGGGTGTGGAGCGGTTGGCAGTGGTGAAGTCATCCCTGTATCTGAGGTAGCATTTAAATTTGGGAACAGTTCCATCTGAATGACATGAGGAAAATGTTGAGATGACTCGTGATCAATTCCCGGGTGTGGGGCAGTGGGCCTTGGTGGCATTATCCCTGTAGCTGTAGTAGCATTTATATTTGACTTTGGTGCCATCGTAGGGACTTCAGGAAAATCTAATGTGTCAAGGTCTTTATCAGAATCAGTCCCTTCATTGTGGGATTGATCACTGGCAGAATTTAGCGTTTCATCATGTTTCTCTTTGGGAAGGGGCAACTTAGACCCACTGACAAATTGTGTTGGGCCATTCTGACAGAGAGAAGAATACACATAAGGGTAGAGCAAAAACAGGAGGTCCAAGACACAGTAAAATTACACTTACCAACAAATCTTCCTTTGGTTTTAAAAAGTCGGTTTCAGTGGCAGCTGGATCCCAATCCAACTCATGCTCTTCAGCAATTTCTTTCAGAAGCTTCAGTTTCTTTTCGGCTGAAGGAGCACGGATGGATAGCAATTCTATTAACTGCAGTTTTCATTAACAAGATGAATGTCATAGAAACTAAAAATACAAAAAATATTACTTATCCTCAGAAATCAAATCACTCTGTAATAAAACAATTCATAGGACCTGGCGATTAACACCACAATCTGGCATGAGCTCAGTTGCAGCTGACACAAATTCCCTCCCATATTTGGTAGCAAACTGCATCTGCACCTGAAGCAACTCTGGTAGATCGGCACATCTTGGTGCAGCAAAACACACGCTGGATATCGCTTCTTTCAAGTCAAGAGGACATTCCCTGAACAATTGGATGATTGGAATTTCAATTTCTTAAACTGCTGTAAGTATTTACCTCGTTGCAATTCCTAAGAGTCTACAACCAGTTAAGTTTTTGGATTAAGCACGAAGACTATGGACACTGGACTAAGCAAAGCAAGCAAGCATAGCTATACAAATGTGATGAAATCAAGAAAATGAAACATGTTAGGATTGAAGATTAATGGATAAAGCATTCATATAAAGCTTCTTGTGCTAGAAAGAATCCCTAAATTAAATCGGTTGAGGCCATAGGCAGAACTTGATGCTTCACCTTCTATATTAATGTTCAATCTCTTGGCAGCAATTAGCCAATGACAGGACCAGAATGTCAAAAGCTTCCACACTCTACGGAAAATTTCACTTGACCATCCTAAAATTTTACTCATTACAGAATCAATGTTGCATCCTTAGCTGAAGATGTCTACATTAACATTTAAGCTTGAATAATTACCAGACAACCACCAGAATGATAAAATGATATCATCCCAAAAATAGGTACATACCCTAAAATTTGGCAAATTTGTATCAACGACCCACTAATAGGATTCTAAATAAAGGTGATGATCCAAGACCTTCACTGTATTCAGCAAAGCACATTTGCCTACCCTAATAAGGATCATAACTCTAGTGTCATCTCTCCTAGTGTGTGAGTGTGTGTGTATGAACATGCATATCTATGTATACAGCTAAGCCGACTTTTAATTCTTTAATTTCACTAAAGTCAAGCTGAGGTTTCTAATGAAGGGTTGGAAAAAGTATTACTACAAGTATTCTTTTCAACACATGGCATATCCAGGCTAGTTTCAGGTTTGTATGAATACAAATCTGAATTGAATCCACCTGATTTCAATCACTTGATTACATATCTAAACGACGTGAGGAACATTAATAAGTAAGAGGAAAAGTGGACAAATGTACCTCTGTGCTTCAATGATGGGAAGGCGTACAGCGATAAGCTCGCAAAAGAGCTCAAGGATCTCTTGAGCAGCCATCATATTCTCTTCCCTTATTACATGCTCCACCTGAAATTCACACAAGTAATTGAGCAGCTAAATTACAAAAGCAGTTAAGGTATAAATAATATAAAAGAGGAAGAGAGAAAGTACCCGAATGCGAGCAGTGGCTTCTTGTCCAGTTTCAAGGAGCTTGGCAATGTCACGACGCATCTGCTTTATCTGAATCTCCCTCCTGTTCCTCAGCAACTTTATCCGCGGAATCGTCAATTTCACTAGGGTTTTGCTGTTAATTATACGAATCGGACACACCAATTATAATTCACTAACATCAAAGTTGCTTGATTGTATCATTATAAATCATGGAAATCTAAAAACTAAAAGTAAATTTTTGCTATATATAATAAAAAGAAAAAGAGGTAGCATACCATTTAGCTGCTTTGAAGCCCTTGTTGAAGAAGGAATCGAGCATCGACATGATCGTAGACGAAGATGGAAGAGGAGATCGCAGCACACACCCCTGTTCTTGTACAATCACAATAATGGATTGATAAGTTATAAGTAATTATAATTTTTGTCGTGTGATGACATATGATACTGAATATATGGAGGTACACAGTGGCAAGATATTAAACGCGTAGGTAGCGAGTCGTTTACTTAGTATTGAAGGATGTCGATGTCATGGATCATTCCATCGTCATCCTAAGTGCGTGGATGTTTTCGGGTTGCATTGGGTCGAAACCCTTTTTTCGACCCCTCCCAATAAATTCATAAAGGTATAAAAGGTTTAATTGATAACTTACACCATCTTAATTATTTGATTGTAAATAAAAGTTTACTGATTACAAATAAAATATTCAGTTCAATCCAAAGACTATCTAGAGAGAGAAAAAAAATTAAGTATAAATGACTATTTATCAAGTTGGGTTAAAAGATTTTTAGTCTAGCTCAATTTAACTTAATTTATTTTTTAATTCAATTTATTTTAAATTTTTAAGATTTAATCCGATTCAATCCAATAAAATATGATCAGGTTTGATTAGGTTTGTCAGATTGGATGGAAGATGTCAACCCCCACAGACATAACTACTCTTCCAGCGCCCCTTCTATCCAACCTGCTGCCTCCAACTCCTTTTGTTTTTGCAAATTACAAATTTGGAGATTTATATTAGCCCAATTACACACTCATGCCCTTGTGCTTTCCCATTGCCCCTATAGTTATATATAACTATGTAAGTTATATAACTACATCCACAGTTTTACACAAAATCCTTGTCAAATTGGTCAGAAATAGCAGCAACTCCACTCTTTTATGAGCTTGTCGCCAACATAGTGTTTTATTCCCATTTAAATATGAAATTTAACTATAATTCCCTTAATGAATAAAAACACAAGTGAAGACTTTTTCCTCTTTTTTTTCATTCTTGTCATGTGATCACAATATCTCATTCTCTCTTTCATGATAAACTTAGATCTCTATGTGTTTCTAATTCTTGCATCACCTAAAGAAAGGTCGTTGGCACCACATCCATATATATATATATATATGGATGTGGTGCGAACGAGCTTTGTGGTGCGAACGAGCTTTCTTTAGGTGATGTAAGAACTAGAAACACATAGATTATATATATATATATATATATATATATATCATGCAGTTATTGAAAGCTCAATTTTTGTTCCTTTTGGGAGATAGTTGTTGCATCACTTAATGGTTCACCAACTGTACAAGTAAATATTCTTGATTAAAAAAAAACAGAAAAAAAAAATCTCTTTTTGTTGATTTGAATAATGTTTTTATTTGTTATATTGCTGTATTGAAAACCTGCATATTTTCTTGTCATAATTAGGTCTACTGGGCTTCACAAAACATTTTGTCTAGATAAATTTAGTGTGATTTTTCTTCACTCGAGCTTTATTTATTACTTCAATTTATGCACCATTCATTTACTTTAAAAAAACAAAAAATAGTTAATTTTTTAATGAAAAAATAACTCTTCATCTTAAGCTAGAAAATCTTGAGATCATGATTTGGATCCCTCCATTGATAGAGGAACCATTCCATCTAAGATAGAGCAACTCAATCTCAAATGGAGAAATTGTTCCATTTGAGATGGAGTGACTCCATTCCAGATAGAGTTGATTTTTCATCTCAAAACCAGCGCTCACATCGCTATTTAGTTTGTGCACTTTTACAATTTTACCCATATCTCTCTAATTTAACCTCTATTTGACTTGTAATTATTTTTGATGATTAGCTGCCTCCTAGGAATACATTTATTATGAAGAAATTGTCTTCAAAAAATATTTAAAAAATGACTGAAATGCCTTCTATTTCATATCTTTAGAATTGAATTTTTAAGAAAAATATGCAAACATGCAAGACATGTATTAAATGCATCTCTAAAGGTCCAAAACTAAATACAAACACTCTTAAGACATGAAATGCTATGTGAATTGTAGTGGTCAAAAAATGTAATTAGGTTCAATTATAAGTTCGGACCCAAACTTAAGTTTGGAAAGCCCATTTACTAAAAACCCCGCATCCCAACCATCATTTGAAAGTCACTTGATTGTTAATCAATCGTTAGGTTAACATTTATCAAGAGGGGTTTGTGTAATTAACCGATCTTTTACCGGCAAGTACAATTTCACCTAAAATTAGAGATATTAGTGCAATTTCCCCAAGTGGATATCGGTGAGTCTTCCTTGAAGATAGCTTTCTTCAATTAGCATAATATACAAGAACCTTCCTCCTTCGATAAAATATTCTAGTGAAATTGGCGTACCACGTCACCATTTTCATATGGTTTCTTTTAACTCATTATCAAGTTGAATTTCTACCACCTATTACATACAAGAGGCGGCCGTGCCTACTTGATTATTTGTTTTTATGCTTTGCAATAATCTACAATTTGTACCACAACTCACGTAAAACAAAATATACAAATTTGTCTTTTCTTATATAGTTAATTTTATTTTTCTCAATCATTTAATGATTAATGAGTTTAAAAAAAAATAGTAAATTAATTATAAGAATTGTTAGCTTGTTAAAGCTATCTTTGATTAACAAGAGGATACAATTTTGCTTTTGAAAACAAGAAATGACAAAATCCATACATACATGCATACATGCATGCGTATATATATATTTTTTGTTGTTTCTTTTTGAAAATATATAGTGTTGTTAATCATATATATAACAAAAATGATATATGGCACACATATATCAATCATATAGAGATTATTATAGTCCACATATTAACTTTTGTCCCGTCAAGCTTCTCCTTAGATTAGATGTTTGCTAGGTAGGGAAGGGCAACCATAATTTTCAACCCTACGAGTTGCGACACCCCACCTATCTCTATCTGACTACTACTACTACTTGGTTCATGTTGTGGCACATATGGTGTTCCATTAATCATATGATTTATTTTTCTATAACCACGTTAATTACACGTAATCAGACATCTTAAAAATCCATGTACATCATTTCGTTTTTTTTTCAACTATCATAGAATTTAAAGATAGGACCGAAAATTATGAGTCCTGCCCACACTCTTTATTCGTATGGATTTACAAGGATTACAACTAGGCCATCTTAATTTTTATTGTTTGTCTAGATAATTACAAGATGATATGATATTAGATAAGATAAGATCAGTTTAGTTATAACCTTTCACAATTATATCCTATAAATCATGAATTCAAATTATATCTCCATTTTTCAAATCCTAAACATATATAATATTCTAAACACATATTAATAAATACATATGATAAAACTTACTCCATCATGGATATCTACTCCAAACTCCCATATACTAAGGAAAGCACACCTCCCATATGTTAATAAGTAATAAATATATGTACTTTAAAAAAAAGTAATAAATACATATAGTAAGACTTAAATATCTATCACTCACATAAGTAAAAAAGTATACAAATCACTCAATTATGAGCGCATGTGATAAATTTAGATTTAAATACAACATTTTATGATGCCTTTATATCATTTATCATACATTCACATAACAAGTTACAAGATAGCATATTTTTGGAATCCAACTATGCCCTAATTTTTTTGGTGAGCTTGTGGCGATATTACTACGCCTGCTCGGATCTAGAAGACGGAAAATAACTACCCACACAAACGGTGAAAAAATTTGCTCACACTAGTGATGGAAGTTGAGATTAAACCTATCACTTAGAATATGGCAAGGGGGAAATGATTTTATCATGAGGTCATTCCACTTTTCTCAAATTATCACATCTCATACTTTAGAGTCGTGATTGAATCTACATTTTGTGCCCTAATCAAGTAAAACGGCGATCCAATAATTTCGTGAATTAATATACAAAATTCACAAAAAATATACATATTTATTTAACCCTAAAAGAAAAAACTAATATTAAATTCCAGATACCAAAAAAACAAGACATTTTTTTAAGATTAAAAAAGGTCATTTTGTATATATTAATAGATGAACAAAATCATCATGACAATAAAAAATGAATGGAGTCTTATAACAGCATTTCTCGAAAAACAGAAATTAGCCATCCATTTAGCACTTCCGACGCCAATTTTGTTTCCACAAACAAAACAAGATCCGAATCCGAATACAACCAAAAATAGAGCAGACTATACAGTCAGTTGGATGTCACCCAAATCCATCTGGGCTGCGATCTCCTCCAACTGCTTTTTCACGCTCATATCAATGAACTTGGATCCACCATTCCCGTACCTGATCGTGAACCCGGCTATCAAACTCGGGTCGATCACCGTCTTTATCCTCACGTTCTTGGCTTTGGTCAGCCGCTGCACCTGCTTCGCTATCTGAGCCAGATGCTCCGACTCCAGTTTCACCACCGAGCTCACCACCGCCAGCTCGGTGTCGGTCATCTCGTTGTACACCGCCTCGAACTCCTTGATGATGTCCTTGATGGCGTCCACCCGCTTCGAGTCGATCAGGATGTTGAGGAAGTTGGCGGTGTGCGGCTGCAGCGCCGACGACTTGCAGATGTCGTCCACCACCCGCCGCTTCTTCTCCCGGTCAATCACCGGGTTGGCGAAGAAGTCGAACACCTGCGGGTCCGAGAAGATCTTCTCGATCTTCTCCACGTCGGCACTGGTCGTCTCCAGCGTGTTGTTCGACTTCGCGACGTCGGCTAAGGCGGTGGCGTAGCTGCGTCCCACGGTGGCCGACATGGTCACGCCGCAGCGTCGGTGGTGGCGGCGGGTTTGGGTGGTGGGGAGTCGGAGGGTGGAGGGGCTTCTGGAGGTGGAGGAGGAGGTCGGGAGGAAGGTGGAGCGGAGGGAGAGCGTAGTTGGGGTTTGCTGCAGAGACGCCATTGTTGTTGGAGAGAGAGTAGTGGAATGTAGGGAGTGAGGTGGGGTTTTGAAGGGAATGGACGGTGGAGATTTTGTTGGGAAAATTATGGACGGTTAAGATGAGGGGAATTATCTTCAGATTATCAAGACTAGGATAGTCACTTATATGTGGAGCATATGAGAGGCGGACATGTGGATGCCAGTTTCACAAGTCTCATCTGTTCGTTTTTAAAGGTCAACAACGTGTTTCTTATTTACGAGATTATGTACTTTTTCAATCTAATCAGCACCAATTTAAATTACATCTAATAACTAATATGATATCATCAGAGCTTAAAAACTTATAGTTCAAACATTTTTTTCCCCATTAATCTATCATCTTATTACATTTATTATATGATAGAAGACCTTTAATAAATATTCATTATATATTAACTGTTTATATAATATATGAGAGGATGAATTGATATATTATAATCTTAAATCTTAAATATAATTAGGTTATTTTTCTATCAATTTAAAGTTTTTAAATATGATAATAACTAACAATAAGAATATCTTTTCATGAGTAAACTGGTTTCAGCCAAAGATATAAGTTAAGTGGAACGCATCGAATAGCTTTCCTTTTATGCACTTGAGTAGATTTTTGGGCCAACCGCTTAGTGGAGTACATTGCAGCTCACACTTGTAATGCTCAATTTTGTATTGTGATAGTAGATTCTCTACCATCTCAATATATTATATATTACAAATAGGGATAACCTCGAATACCCTACTGTAATTTTTAAAAATATTTATTTTATCATTTATGATTTCATTTTTATTTAAATTTCCTTTGACATTAAGAAAAATACTCAAAATATCTCTTTAGACATATAAAATGACGATAAATATCCCCGACAATCACAGATTCTATTAGATTGACTTGATTGATTGTTTGACTCTAGGAATAAAATTGAAAATACAATAAAAAATTAATTAAAATATAAAAAATCAAAGTAAATAACATTAAATATAAAAATATTATACTAAAATTAATAAAACATACAAATAAATAAATAAAATAATGTTATAATTAAAACATAAAAATAAAAAACCAAAACTCATTCCATTTCATCACCATTCAACTTATCATCATCATCATCTTCTTCTTCTTCTTTTTCCTATCTTTTTTTTCCTTCTTCTTGTTCTTCCACTTATCTCGTCGTCGTCACCACTGATCTCCACTGTTGATGACTGTGGCGCACCCATCTCCACAGTGCTTTTAAAACCAGATTTTGACCCACTCATCTCCTCCGTCAATTTTGACGCACCATCCCACCTCACCACTCTATCTCTCTCTCTTCACCTTCTCTCTCTTATCTTCCTTCACCTTTCCCTTCAACCTCAGCTTCTTTTTTGCTCAGAGCTTCAACCCCACCGCGTCAATTGATGTGTGGTTTGGGTGGGTGATGTTGGTTTTGGTTTGATTGGGATTGATGGTGGTGGTGGTGGGTTTGATTAGGTTTGACAGCAGTGGTGATAGTGGTGATGTTAGGGTTTGAGTTTGATTGAGTTTGTTGCTGTGAATTAGTGATGGTGGTGTGGGGTTTGACGGCTGGCTTTCTGGGTTTGATTGGGTTTTTAGATTTGTTGTTGTGATTGAGTTTCTGGGATTGATGATGATAACTAGATATTGGGTTTGTGAATCTGAGTTTCCAACCGCTGGAAACCCAGAAAATCTCCTTTTTATTTTTTATGTTTTTAATTTTTTAAAATTGGAGAAAATCGTAAGGATGTTGAGGTGAGGTAGCTGTTCTAGCAGTGGTATGGGATCTTCTTCCAGTCCTGACAATGACAAAGTTAGCTTCTTGAGATTAGAGATGATGATGATGGATGATCGGGATATTGGGGTTTGGGTTGTTTTATTATTTTTATTTTTTAATATTTTATTTTTGGTTCAATTTTTCTTCAACTTGAATTTAAATTTTTTTTATATATTTTTATATTATTTGGATTTAATACTATTTATTTTAATTTTTTATAGTTTTATATTATTATATTATTTAAATCAAGGATAAATTGGATATTTTCACTTTTTCTAACATTTTCATTAAAAAAATTGATGGTAGGGGGATTTTGGACAAAAATGAAACCTTAGTAGGAAAATAAACATTTTTTCAAACTAGAGCAAGTTTTTTGGGATTATCCCTTCTAAAATTATGTTGTGTTTAACTTAATGTTATAGAAGTAAATTATCCAATATTCGGATAGCTTCCAATGAGTGAGGTGTTAATTCAATTTACAAATGACACTACTTATGTCCACACTTATAACACCAGATTTTTACTCCCATAATAATAAAAGTATATAATCCCAAAAATCTATTCTTATAACATTAGCAGTTGTCTACTCTTCAATTGAGAGAGAATTTTCTACACACGATGATAAATACATGTGTAAAACTTGAACTCTTATTGTGAATATCATAAAAAATTGCACTAACTGGTCATTTAGAGTGTAAGTAAATATACAAATACAATTTTATTATACTCAAAATGCATACAACAGTCAAGTGTCACCTCATAAGAGAATTTATAACCTTAGTACATCTAAGGTACTTTATGTATTCTGTACATGCCTTTAAATCTAAATACTTCAGGTCATTTTCAGTTTATTTTACTTGTTTACGACTATCTCTTCAATTTTTCATTCATTTACTTTGTGTTTAATTTTTGAAGAAAATATGGATATTGATTGAAAAGCTATTAGATCCAGCTTCAACGATCAAGAGTTGGTTCTAACATTATAACGAAATATCACACAACATGGGTTTCTTTATCTTCTTTAAGGGTTTTTGTATCGTGTAAATTTCAACCAGAGTTTTGTTTTCATCTGGTATATCTACAATAAATTAATCTTTCCCCACGGGTTGAGACCGCAGGGCAACTCTGAAATTCCCGTAAGCTGATGAAATTTGAGATTAGGACCCCATTCTAGAGACTGTTGTCTCTGATTGGTGGTCTTCATAGATTTTGGTTTCTTTACCTTTTCATTTTTCAAAAAGGAAGAAATCCTGAAAGAAATTACCCAACTAGTGAATGTAATGCACAAACCAACTAGTCTGTGGTCTTCACAGACTCTGCCACTGGATGTCTGGATTCTATAACCTGCAGGTGCACTTACCTTTGCAGACCAACTCCCCCTCATTAATATTATGCAAAGGTAGCATAGCAATTTAATAGTCTTATAATGGCTGCCTGCTTGGTTAATCATTAAAGGAGTTTTCTAATCAGATGGATGTAATGTTCACAGCAGGAACTACATTGTAATGGCTCAATCTTCTCATACTGATGCTGACACCACTCAGTTTCTTTTGTTGCATTTGACAATTGATCCTCATAACTATAAATTTAACACCATCCATTTAGTTGCAAGAATTATCTCTCACTTCAAGGTAATGCTCTCATAAATTTCAATGCCATTAAAAGATTGTACGAGAACTTGCTTTTAGTAGGCAGTTCAAATCTATGAATTATATTTTAAACTCGCACTATTATAAAGTCACATTCAATAAATGTCAATGCTCTACTTGGTGATTCTGGAATTGCCCAAGAAGATTTCAGGTAAGCATAGCCTGCTAAAGTGTTGAAATGCGTGGGTTAAAACTGGGATTCACCTCACCAGAGGCCAGAAGGAAAAGGACCTGTTGATAGACTAGATAGGCAATGGTGAGAAACCAGACATAGTAAGTGGACATAGAAAGCAAACCCCTTATTATGAGCATCTACACAGAATCAGAATAAATCAAGCCTAATTCTTGTTACTCAGGCAATAACAACAATGTAGTTCCTTCTTGATGTTCACTTCAATTCTCTTCCTCCATCAACTCCACAAAAACAACAATGAAATAAAGAAAATAATAGAGACCATAGAATAGAAACCATTCAATCAAACTCAATCAACTGAACACCATCAACTAGTTGCCTGTGTTACAACCAATAGAGGTAAAATTAACAGATTGCATCATCGCACCGGATAACATGGCCAGGTGTTTTGGCAGTCCAGCCAAAGACTTTTGCTTGAAAGATAAAAACATAATAGGAAGGTATCGAATGAAGACTTAAAAAACTGCTTAAAAGTTTGTTGTGTCATAGAATAATAAGTAACAATGGTGCAGGTGTGCAGGTGGCTAATACATCTATCAACATCTTCAGGGCTTACTCTACAAAATCATTTCAGCAGCAATCGCATATGTGATAATATATGTGATTTCTAGCGTTTCTGAAATTTTTTACTTAGCGAAACACTTAACAGATTGGAATAATCACAACAATATATATTCAGAAGCAATGTACAATTTCATATTGTGATTGTAACTATAGCAAATAAGTACAAAGAATATGTCTGTGAAAAGTTCAAACAAAATGAATCTAAAATAACAATAATAAAATAAAAATTAAACCAAGAATACTCATTAACAAAATAAGATCATCCTATGTGGTACTTGAAATTAAACTTCGTTGATGTCAACTAATAAATTTACTACAAAGAAACAGTACGTCTATATAGCGCTTCATCATCACTCTCATCTTCCTCATCTGAAACAATCTCGCTCCCTGGTAATTCTAACTTCCCACCAACACAAAATGATGGACCCAAACTCTCTGATTCAATATAATCACCCTGCAACCTCTCTTCAAATCTCTGGTCACTACAGTTCAGGAACCAATTCAATGAAGATCTGATCCCCTTGCTCTGCAACCTTTGGTATCTAGGTTTGATCCTTGATTCCAAGCTATAAGTAAAGTATTCCGGGAACTCCACCAGCTCTTTCACCGGCCTCCCCATTTGACTCTTGAAAAAGTAATAACTGTTCTTCATGAGCTCAACTCGGCATGCGATCAACTGTGGACACTTCACGATCATGTTCGCCACATCCCCTGAAGCCAAACCCCTCCCCAAAAGAAACTCGACGGGCTTCAAAATCACATTTTGGTTAAGGCTAACAATCTGTGGCATCTTCTCCACCACTCGAGCAAACCCTTCAGGATCAATCTTGAGTTTCAAATTAAAAAAGTACTGCTGTGAAGACATCTTAGCTTTCAACGGCAATCCAAGAATTTGTGGATATTGTGCTATGACCGAAGCAAGCAATTCCCTCCTAATCCCAAAACTAACCAAGCAATCCACATTCGGTTTAACAGTCTCTTCAAGATCATACCCAATAATATATGCACGTTTCTCCAACATCCTAGCCAAAATCTTAATCGGCAAACCTAAAGAAACCAAATAATCCACAAGCGGCTTAATCATAGTCCCCACTCTCATTCCCAAGAAATATGGATATTGAGTCACCATGGGACCAATATCTCTCGGATTAACACCAATACTAACAAGATAAGCAACTGCCGTACTCATTGTCCCCTCAAGCTTAAACCCTAAAAGCTCAGGATACTTCATCAAAACATAACCAATATCTTGTTTCTCCACATCAAGACCGCGAAGAAACTTAACAACTGGCACAAGCTCAACAACCACACTCGCGTGCAACACTTGCGGGTAATTCTTGACAAACTCACCCAATCTGGACTTTTGAATCCCAACTTTCTCCAAATAACTCAACACGGGGATCATATTCTTACGCATGCTACAACCTAGCATCAACGGGTACTCGTTAATGTCATCTACATTCAACCCCAGCTTCTGTAAAAACAAAACACGTTCCTCCATGACCTCCACGGTGGAGGGCAACTCCAGAGTCTCCAATTCATCAGGTATTATGCCTAGACTCTTGAGATAATCACATATCTTGACACGGTTAACAAGTTTCTCCTTTTTGCCTTGCACAACGCCCCAAGTTACTGAGGGCATCTCATATTCAGGGAACTTGGTTGAAAACTGAGAAACTCCTAAAACCCTAAAAGGGTTTTCGATTCTAGGGTTTTGGGCGCACGGGTTTACTGGGGTTTTGGTTTTTGTGAATAGTATATACTGGTTGCTGAAGATTGTTAATAGTTTTCTTCTTTTGAGCAGCGTTGAGCTCATTTTATGATACAAAAAAAAAAGACAAAACAAAACAAAATACAATACAAAACAAACAAATGAAAAATAGGTAGTGTATATATGAAGAGGCACACCTGGGTTTCGCAGAGAGAGAAGCTTTTGCTGTTGCTATCGTTGGCCGAGTAGTGTGTACTGTCAAACACGAGCAGCGAAACGAAGAAGAATGATATTTTCGGGTCGGATCAGGGTTCGGGTTATGTTTATATTTTTTGGGCTCATGGAACATTTATAAATTGGGCTAGAGCCCAAAACTCAAGAGTGGTATTATTGGCACCATATAATCCAACTAAATAAACCCCATATTCTGGGTTTTTTGAAGTAGAAAGTTTTGTCTTTGGTAAAACAACATAAAAGTGTACTTTTATTGGCACAGTACTCAATTTTTAAATTCTTTTTCGTTGGGATGGTAAAATTACCGGCCGTGATGCCTCGTTGTTCTCGTCTCGTTAGGGTTAACTGTTAAGATAAGGATAATGATGGACCCAGAAACTCATATTAGAAGGGCACTTAATGATTTTTATGTTCTTTTGTGTCAACTTAGAATAACAATAAGAAGATACTAAAAATAAAACTAATGGTGATATTAGTTTGTATAATTTTCCCCCTCAAAATTCATGTTTAAATTAGGTAACATGTAATTCGTAATTAACATGCAAATTATAAAATATTAATACTTACAAATTAAGATGTGAATGGACCTACAAACAATCAATGAATTGATTTATTCATTTCTTTGTATCTTTACAGTTATTTTACGTTTTGATTGATAAGTTAGTTGTGGTTATTTACATGTGCCCTTAACACTATCCTAAAATAAACAACAGGCCTAATCAAAATATATATAGGTTTAAGTTATATTAATTTAAAATTTTATCTTAAATTTATGACTATATTTTTATTTAATTCAAAGGTTGTATTTCATAGTTGGATTGAGTGAAAATCGATAATTATTTCAATAATAACAAGCTATCACTTTAATTAATTCAAATTTAGTAAACTTAAAAAAGTAAAGGAAAAGAATTAAAGACAAAAGAATAAATAACAGTTCATAGTTAATAAATTTGATGTAACAAATTTATGATTTAGATTTGAAAAGAAAAACATATATATAAAAATAAGGGAAAGAAATTAATTTATAAGATATAGTATCGGTGAGATGTAATGAAAAAAATGGTTATAAGAAATTAAAATCAGGTTTAATATAAGATAAGTTTGGATTAACTGGTACAAGTAAGATAAAAGTGAAAAAGGAAAAAAGAAAAGAAAAATCTAGAATAGGCACGTCCTCCTCCTGATCATGAATAGGGTCCACCTCTCGATAGGGATATAAATTGATTTTTTTTTAGTACAAAACTGCATCTGGAATAAATTCAGGGGCATCCGGGACCTTAACCGAGATATGACACTGGTGGCACGGTCCGGGGGACGACTTCCAGTTGGTAGGGATCCACCCACATGGAGGTAGGGGGGAGACCCACACTGAGATGGGAGAACAACCCACACAATTGGTGAAAAACTAAGTATCAAGTAGTATTATTATTAGTATGATTATTAATTATAGTATTATAATATTATATTAATATTAGATATAGATTGATTTGATGAGGCAAGATGTAACTATTGTATGATAATTAAACTCAGTATATGTATGAGGTGGGGACGAGTTTTTCACTCTCTACATCAAATCCATTCGCTATAATCCAATTGGTACTATCCACATTTCGTAAATATAAATCTTGATAGGTACTCACCTTTTTGGAGTCGAGATGAAATTGATCAAGTGGAGTTATTAGATAGAGATGAAGTGTGATAATTAAACCTACTACGGATATATTAGGTGAGGACAAGTTTTGTATACCCCAAACTTGCCTAGTTTATTAATAATCTAGTTAGAGTTATCCAAATTTTCTAAAATATAAACCTTCAAATCTCAATTGTTAGTAGCTCTTGTTCTTTTATAAATAAGTTGAGGTAGTAGCAGGTGATATTAAAGAAAAGATGCAAGTTCGAAAAGAACACGACAGTAGTAAAGACTAAGGAGACAAGATTTCAAATTGAATAAATCATTCAAGGCATGAAAGAAATTAATGGAAGTTCATTAAAGGCGTTGACATGACCTTCACGTTTATGGCAGGCATTCTTCAATTGGCTTTTGGCAGATCATGTCTTTATGAATATGAATACGAATTATCTTGTCGTCCTCAAAGTGTATGTACACGTGAACTCTCACATCAACTCTCCCTATCCAATTCAAAGCTCTTAGTACTGTAATGCTTATTGTTTTTATTATTATAATCTATACGTGTACAAAGTTCAAACACAGTTAAGTATCGTTTGGTACGTAAAATAGGATTGGATAATTTATATAAATTATATTGGATGAGATGAGATTGAATTAGATGTTATCGCATGCTTGATAAAACATAGGATATGACTAAAAATAGTGGGTACAAATTTGAAGTTTAAAGTAATTTTTCAGAGTTTTTCATAAATTTTAAAGATTAAGACTAGACAAGCTTAGCACCACCACCACCACTATCGTCACTTACCTCCCTACGACCACCCTCCTCCATTAGTGATCTACAACACCGAAGAAGAGGCAACCGACGATGTCAAAGAAACCATAGAAACCATTGACGAATATGAAGGCGAAGATGGGCGAGTGCAAAAACCGCGATGCAAACGAAGACAAAGAAGAATATCTACGAGTGCAAAAATCGCTGACTAAGAAGAAGACGAAGAAAAGATTGGCGACTGCAGAAACTGCGATGGAGATAAAGTGGAGGAGAGAGAGGCGAGGGAAAAGGACCAATACTAGCACACGGAGGGAGAAGAGAGGGAGGTGAGGGAGGCAGAGAAGTGAGCAGATGCGGCTACAAGGTGTCGAAAAAGGAGCAAACAACCGGGATTATATTAACTCATTTAACAGATGAGTTAGATTTATTTCAATCTAATAAGATAAAATTAGTGATAAGTTAAATTAGTAAAAGGTCAGTTGAAGTACCAAAAATGAGTTTGAACCAAAAGGTAATCCAATCTTAGTCCAACAAACACAACCTTAGGGTGTGTTTGTTATCCAGAATTGAATTTGATTATTTTTTAAAGATGAGATTAGATTGGATAGAATTATAATTGGATTGGACTAAATTAGTACTATGATATGTTTGATGCTTTTAGGATTGGATTATTAATAAAACATATTAAACTAATTTTTAAAAGTAATAAATAATTAAAATATAAATCATTAACAACATAAATAAATAAGAAAATTTAAAAAGAAAAAAAACAAAACAAAAAAAACAAAGGACATGAGAGGGGATTAATTAGTCCCACCGATTAATCAGACCCACCATTTTGGGTGAAACTAATTTATCCCACTCAAATGGGATAAAAGAGAAGGTGGGATTATATTTTGTTAAGGGTATCGTGAGATTATATTTTATCCGATCTTGCCTCCTCAACAAATATTGGATTGGATAAAAATTGTCCAATCCCATCCAATTCCAAATAACAAACATGCCTTAATATCTCTCTAAAACCTAGTTTCTCTTAGCACTGCCTTGTCATGTATTGCATTTTAATTATCTTTTATTAATAAACACCATCATTGTAATTATAACGAAATGTGAAGTTTATGGTTGACGACAAAGGAATAGTATGTTTATGACAAATTCTTTAAAAGCGAAAAACTAAAGAGATCTCTAACAAATTTCAAATCAATTAACTCATTATGTATATAAATTGTAAATGTAACTTAAAAATGCTCAATAAAATTACTTCCAAAATTTCTCTTCCACATTCTTGTATAACAATTTTGATTAATTATTTTGGTTAATCACCCTAATTTGACTTGATTTTAGAGGGCTAGCAAACTCACCACCCCTACATAACTTGAAACTGTTGGTGTATTTATAAATGAATAATTTATTGTTAACAAAAATGAAGATGATAAATGAATAATAATCCGACAAAAAGAAACTAATATAAGTTTTCTTTACACTTTTGATTTCAGTACGGATGAGGAGTGAGGAGAAATTCTAAAACCGATGTATTATATATTCTTTGATGACCATATAAGCAACAACTTGGTCCAATTCCAAGTACACCATTACTCTTATCTGGGGGCTTATACCTTAATTTCTTGAATAAGCATGAAGTAATAATTAATTTATAGCAGTTTGCAGTTTGGACTCGCTCCAACTGCTTCGCGCGCTTCTTCTGAATTTAATGCAAATTTTCAAATTTTGTACTAGTTTTAAACTTCATTAATGCTGCTTCATTTTTTTTTGTTTTGAATTTATATGTTCAATTACAGTTGCAACACGTTAGGGTTGCGTCAACAACTTGTGTCCCATTAGATTTATAGAAGCTGAAAGTACATTACAACTTAGATTTTTTTTCTTTTATAAATACATCTTGGAAATAGTTTACTTTTCACATATATTTACTATACACATAAAGTTGAAGATGCTGCTAATTGTATAGTTGCAGCCAGTGTAAGGTTTTCCACTCTATTTGCGACCTCTAAATTTATTGGATTGTAAATATTAATCAGTTCAAAAGCATTACCATGACCTCAAATTTAATTCAGTCATAAAAGATGTGTATTGCTAAATTGACTAATGTAAAAGTTATATCAATAGTGTTAATTTGATTTTAAATATCATTATCAAACTCTTACCTAGTATATATATATTTTTTGATTTTTTGACACATTTTTAGGGTTAGAGGACTATCGAGATCAGTCCAGATGAGACTCTAATAGTATAATTCGGATGATTGCTCAGGCATTGAGAAAAATCTATCTGCACCTTTATGAATATTAATACAAAGGGTGAAATTTATTTGAGACTTGAACCTACTAGTCGAGGTAAACAGGTGGAAGTGATTAACCACCTCTCCACACATGAGAGTCTTACTTAGTAATTTAAGCCTTCACGTGTAAAGAATTTTAAAATAATTGTATAAAAGCAGTTGCTAACGGGACAACATATCCGACCTTAAAAATAGTATAAGTTATTTAAGAGATAACTATAATGCTACTTGACTTGCCAAAACCTGTGAAAACGTTTGAAAGAAAACGCGTGGATCATGTGAAGTTCATCAGATGTACCTCATATTTTCATTTAAAACACATCCCAAATCTCACTTATATATATTAACTTCATCCATTTCCTCAAAGCCCTAAAACACACATTCTTCTGCTGTTTTCATTTCATCAGACTATTAGTATTATTTTTAATGTAAAAGAAAACACCACCATCATGAAGTACTGCTTCCTTGGAGCTCGCATTTGTTTCCCAGCTCTCTTCTTCTTCTTCTTCATGCTTCTTTCCATCGGCCGAGGCCTCCGCTTGCCACCTCATCATCATTGTAATGCTCTAATGTTCATTTAAGTTGACACAACAAGTGTGTTCTTTTCAAGTGTGCGTGTGTGTATGTGTGTGTGTGTGTGTGTATCAGGTTTTTCATTAGTTTCTCTATGTTTGATTGCTTTTGACTTTTGATTGTTATTTCAGTCAGATTCCATGAAAGAAGTGCTTCTGCTGGTCGTCAACTTCATGTCCACAAGGTTTGATTCCATGAAACTCACTGCAGGATGTTTTTGGTCATGTGTGAACACTCAAAAACTAGTTTGAATCTAATTTAAATATAGTGTTTCATCGAAAATAAATAAATATATACAAAATTTATTGATATAAAACAAAATGCGACAACTTTTTTTTTTTCTAACAGGAACATTTTATGATCATTAAGAAGTATTTCTTTTTTAGATACCCAAAGTGCTTTGAAAAATAATCCCCAAGCACATGCAATTCTAGCCACCATAAACGATTGACAACACGAACTGTTAGCTACTTTTTTATTCAAATATGAAATCTCAGTCGTTAGATGCATTTGATATTATATAACTTAATTTAACCTGGGCGATACAGGAAAGAGCAATGGGAGAGCTAGGGATGGAACTGTATCCAACAGGGTCGAGCTTGCCGGACTGTTCCCATGCTTGTGGACCATGCTTTCCATGCAAGAGGGTGATGGTGAGCTTCAAGTGTTCCACTGCTGAGTCTTGTCCTATTGTTTACAGGTGCACATGCAGAGGCAAATACTACCATGTCCCTTCCAATTGAGATCAAGACAAAAACTTTCATGGCAAGTGAAAGGGTTTGTATATATAATTAAGTAGACTGATGATGGTACTTTTCAAGTTTTCAGGTACAACTTGGAACGTTTTTGTTGCTTTTTAATTTGTTAGTAGTACGTACATTAGGAGAATTGAACGCTGTTTTGCTCCTTTTTGTACCATTTTTCACTAGTATGTTTTAATTTCTATCTTGCTTGAATTAATGAGTTTCGAGTATTATTTCTCTTCCTATCTCACTCTCTCTTTGTGTCTTTTTTTTTTTTAACTCAACTTTTCGTTCCCATGTTTGTAAAAAGTTGTGGGCAATGATGACTATTTGTGTTCCATACCACTTGAAACTAGACATAATAAATTTTAGTACCTTGTTAAAAATGTAAGTTATTGGAAAATGTCCAACAATATTATGCAAATTGCAAGCATTTCAACGGTATTTTATTCTGGTCTTTGAAAGAGAATTCCGTTTTTATTTTGTTAAATTATGTCAAAGCCTCTCCTGCAAATGAGGGAGGTAACTGAAAACCTCAATTTGTGACATCAAATATATATGTAAGGGTCGTCTAGAAAACTACAATCCACTTGAATATTAATACACTTCGGCTTATTTAATCTAAAATTACTTATTTTATTTTATTATAATATAATTAAATATATTCGATTACAATTAAATATAGTCGATTATTATAAATGTGATCCGACTCGTTTAGTTATAATTATGCATAATAAATATTTAATAAAATATAATTAATAATTTTTTAATATAATTACTTATTTATAATTGTTAAATGTATGGATGTCCCAATAAAATATGTTATATATATATATATATATATAAAACCCACTGATATATTATTTTAATTTACTTGAGGAAGAAAAAAATAATTTAATATTTACAATTATTAAAGCAAAATGAATGAGAACCAATTTTCTCGTCAGAAGACCTGAAATTTTCAGGCCATTTAAGGTGGCTATGAGTACTATAACCCCCTTGGCGGTCAAACATCAGACTCGACAACTGCATCCGCTTACATTTCCTCAGCAGGAGGGAGGTCTGTAGAAGCCAATAAAAGACTAGTTTCACAAGACATACGCCATAATACTACTGCTGAACTTCTCTCAAACTTTGTGCAATATATTTGAAAAAAACAAAAAGATCGACACATGAAGAGTCAATTCACTTTAAAAATTTGTCTTTATCCACTTTGTATGAAAATTTCAAAAAACTATTTTTATTTTATACTTAAATTTATCAAATTATCTTTAAATTAAAATTTTAAAAACACGAAATTTAAATCTAATACTGAATTTTATAGAGCCATAAAATTCAATATGGGTTTTATTACCCATAAAAATGTGGATTTTAATGGGTCATAAAACCTTTGGGAACACATAACTGGTACCATATTTTATGGTCCTATAAAACTCAATAAATCTAGTTGTCGTATTCATTGTTGTATCTTATTGCAAATCTCCATTTTCAAGTCAAATTCAATTAAATCTAACCTTAAATCAATACCCAATATCCAAAAAAAGAAAAAAAAAACCTTAAAAAATCCCAACAAAACTTAAACAATCAACAAATAAAACCAAAAATCTCATATCATGAGCAATGGAGGAGGTGAACAAGGTAGAGGCAATTTGGATAAGTGGGTGCAGTTAATTTATTTGAGAGATTGAAAACGAATATTTTTAAAAATATGGTTAAAAACGAATTTTGACATTCTTGCATTGATATTTTTTGTATTTTTCACTATGAAACTAGATTACAAAACACTTATGGTGTGTTTACTTCATGGATTAGGAAATAAAAATGAAAAATGATATTGATTGCTGACGTTTACTTCCTGAAAATTCATTCCGTAATAGAAATAAATGTGTGAGTCTCACATCAATTTGAGGTTGTTAAATGGGGTCTCATTATCCCCACCTCAATTGAAAATCTCATTCTCATTTCTAAATTCAATGTAAAAGATATTTTATACCCTACTAAAAAAAAAAAAAAAAAAACCTAGTTTGATAAATTTGTCTCTATTGCTGTCCTTGTACCATTGCTCTCATCAACAGTCTCTCGTATCCTTCTTTTTTTTTGAAAAAAAAAGAAAAAAAAGAAAAAACTATTTTGATTGAACTTGCTTGTTTTTATATTTATAAATATGAATATTTATTATGCTAAAAGTTTTCATAAAAAAATGTACTAGTGCAAAGTGTGTGTGTGTATATAAGGTTTTTCATTAGTTTCTCTACGTTTGATTGCTTTTGACTTTTGATAGTTATTTCAGTCAGATTCCATGAAAGAAGTGCTTCTGCTGGTCGTCAACTTCATGTCCACAAGGTTTGATTCCATGAAACTCACTGCAGGATGTTTTTGGCCATGTGTGAACAGTCAAAAACTAGCTTTGAATCTAATTTAATTATAATGTTTCATCGTAAATAAATAAATATATACAAAATTTATTGATATAAAACAAAATGCTACAGTATTTTTCCCAACCGGAACATTTCATCAACATTTTTATGATCATTAAAGTATTTGTTTTTTAAAATACCCAAAGTGCTTTAAAAAAAATATCCCCAAGCACATGCAACTCTAGCCACGCCATAAACGATTGACAACACTACCTATCCACTTAATTAGCTACTTTTTTATTCAAATATGAAATCTCAATGGTTAGATGCATTTGATATTATACATCTAAATTTAACCTGTGCGATACAGGAAAGAGCAATGAATGGGAGAGCTAGGGATGGAACTGTATCCGACAGGGTCGAGCTCGCCGGACCGTTCCCATGTTTGTGGACCATGCTTTCCATGCAAGAGGGTGATGGTGAGCTTCAAGTGTTCCGTTGCTGAGTCTTGTCCTACTGTTTCCAGGTGCATGTGCAAAGGCAAATAGTACCATGTCCCTTCCAATTGAGATCAAGACAAAAACTTTCGTGGCAAGTGAAAGAGTTTGTATATATAATTAAGTAGATTGATGATGGTAATTTTCTAGTTTTCAGGTAACTTAGATTGTTTTTGTTGCTGTTTAATTTTTTAGTAGTACTTTAGGAGAATTGAGCTGTTTTGCTCTGTGCCATTTTTCACTAGTATGTTTTAATTTTTATTGTGGTTGAATTAATGAGTTCGGAGTATTATTTCTCTTTCTATCTCACTCTCTCTTTGTGTCTTTTTTTTTTTTAACTTAATTTTTCGTTCCCATGTTTGTGAAAAGTTGTAGACAATGATGATTATTCGTGTTCCACATGTCACTTAAATTAAAGTAGACATACTAAAATTTTAATACCTTATTAAAAATTTAAGCTATTGGAAAATGTGCAACAATATTATGCAAGCTTTTCAACGGTATTTTCTGGTTTTTGAACTTCTAAAAATATATCTAAATTTTATGGGAGAATTCCCTTTTGATTTTATTAAATTATGTCAAAACCTCTCCTGCAAATGAGGTAGGTTACTGAAAACCTCAATTTGTAACTACCAAATATATATATGTACATATATGATAACTTTGTGATATGTTATTTTAATTTACTTCAGCATGAAAAAAAAATCAATATTTACAATTATTAAAGCAAAATAAATGAGAACCAATTTTCTCGTCAGAATATCTGAAATTTTCAGGTCATTTAAGGTGGCTATATGTACTGTAACCTCCTTGACTGTCAAACGACAGATACAACAACTGTTTTCGCTTACATTTCCTCTGCAGAAGGGATGTATGTAATAGCCAATAACAGACTAGTTTCACAAGACATACATCATAATACTACTGAACTTCTCTCAAACTTTGTGCAATAAATTTGAAAAATAAAAATCCACCCATGAAGGGTCAAATTCACTTTTATCAAAAAACAAAAAAAAAAATATATTTTATTTCTCCCTTTTTAATAAAAATTCGGTTTTAACTTTCAAATAATTATTTTCATTCTATATCCAATTTATCAAATTATCTTTAAGTCAAAATTTAAAAAATATAGAGTTTAAATCCAATACCAAATTTAATTGCTCATTGAAATTCAGTGGATTTTATTAGGTCATAAAACTCATGGGAACACAAAACCCAATATTGGGTTTTATAACCTGCTATCGGATTTTATGGTCCCATAAAACCGGATAATGAGTTTAGTGGCCCCGTATAACCCGATAAATTTGGTGATCTTCTTCATTATTGTATCTCACTGAAAATCTCTATTTTTAAGCCAAATCCAACCCTAAATTTCAGTATTTAACATCTAAAACAAAACTTGAAAAATTACAAAAAAACTCAAAACTCTTAACAAAACTCAAACAATTATCAAAGAAAGCCAAATATCTCATATCATGAGCAATGAAAGGGGTGAACAAAGCAGACAAGAGCAATTTGGATAAAATGGGTATATGGTACAATTGAATTGTTCAAGGGATTAAAAATGAATATATTTTAAAATATGGCTAAAAATAAATTTTAACATTCTAGTTTTGGTACTTTTTGTATTTTTCACTATGAAAATAGATTACAAAACACTTAATTGTTTAAATACTCTTTCGAAAGAGTTTGGTTTCAATATTAAAATTGACACACATACCATTTTATTTGTACGGTAATCCATTAACTTCATTTATATATTTTTATAGTATTTTAGACAATCTCAATTCACATCACAAATGACATCACTAAATTAAAGTATAAATTAAGATATTTAGTATTATTGATACATTCATTTATAAATTAAAAAAAAAAAAAATCAACATTATCATCATAATTATTGATATGTCAAGAAAGTTACATATGTAATGTATAGGATTATAAAACGTACAAAGATATTGCATTTGCATGGTATATTTGTCTTCTTAAAGCATTTTTGCTTTCAAATTTTTTTTAATACACCCCAATGTACACAGTTAATTCATAATTTTATGTCATATGGTATGAATAACTAATCAAATCAATTTTTTATGTTACATGATATGATTTTAAGTTGTGCTCATTAGTATCTCATATTGGATTGAATTAAATCAGTTGGATTACATTGGGTATACTACTATAATTGTTTGGTACACCACTAGATTATACAGAAAATAATTTGATAAAATTAAATTAAATAAAATTTTAAAATTTTTTTTTTTTAAATAAATTTTTGATTTTAAAAATATTTTTGAAAAAATGTGATTTGTTTCATAAAAGAAGATTATTAATAATTTTTAAATTAATTTTTTTAAAAATATTATGTTCTTAAATTTTAAACAATTAAAATTACATAATTAATAATTAACAAAAAAAAAAAAAAAAAAAAGGTGAAACACTGCTGTTGTTGCACCCAACACGGTTTATTTAACAAATTGAGTGTTCAACCTCAGCCCCTCTAAACGCACCCTTAGTTGTTGAATGCATGCCCGAGATGCATTGAAGATATTCTGGTTTCAATGATTATAATAAAGCAACTCACACGCATTAAAATGAAATCACACACATCCCTTATTCTTACAATGGAAAGAAATTTCAGCCCACTAATCTCTGATGAGCTCTCAAGTTCATGAAACTCGCAAGTCACTCACTCCAAATTAGCATTACAATCTCAACAAACTACTTTGGTGTGTGTGTGTGTGTCTCTCTCCCTATATATATATAGGAGTTTCTATGATCAGTGAGTTCAAACTTTTAAATTGTTATAAATATTAATCTAAATTATTTATTGTATTTGAATTAAATAGAAAATTAGTAGTTATAACAATTTAAAAGTTAGTGATTATAAATATTATAATGTGTGTGCATATATATATATATATATTGTCAAGGCTGTGTGGGTGTCGACAAGGTCATGACACCCCCAAATTTTAATTTTGTTTTACAGAATATACTTATATAGGTACTTCTATGGGCCTTAATTTTATACAAAATATATTTTATCTCCTCTTTAGATATTATATAATTATTCATTGTTTCCCGTAAATATCCTTAAATGGGGTCCTTCTGATTTACATATACATATATATATATATGGTGTTTCTATCATCAATGCATTCTAATTTTAAAAAATTTAGATGAACCATTTTTCACTAGTATGTTTTAATTTCCACTGTGGTTGAATTAATGGGTTTTGAGTATTATTTCTCTTTCCATCTCGCTCTCTCTTTTTTGCGTCTCTTTTTAACTCAATTTTCGTTCCCATGTTTGTAAAACGTTTTAGACAATGATGATTATTTGTGTTGCATGCCACTTGAAACTAGACATACTAAAATTTTAGTACCTTATTAAAAATTTAAGTTATTGGAAAATGCCCAACAATATTATGCAAGCATTTCAACGGTATTTTCTAGATTTTGAACTTATAAAAATATATCTAAAATTTATAAGAGAATCTGAAAACCTCAATTTGTAACTATCAAATATATATAGGGGTCGGCTACAATACATTTGAGCGTTCATATACTTGAATTGATTATAATTTAAAATTACTGATTATATTTTATTATATCTGATTATAATTAAACATAATCGATTATTATAAATATGATTTAATTAATTTAGTTATAATTTTGTATGATAAATATATAATCAGATATAATAAAATAAATGAGATAACTTCGTGATAATGTTTACTTCATGAAAAATAAGCAAAATAAAACAAAACAAAACTCTGTGATATGATATTTTAATTTACTAGAATGGAAAAAAAAATCAACATTTACAATTATTAAGGCAGAATGAGAGAACCAATTTTCTCGTCAGAAGACCTGAAATTTTCAGGTCATTTAAGGTGGCTATATGTACTGTAACCTCCTTGACTGTCAAACGACAGATACAACAACTGTTTTCGCTTACATTTCCTCTGCAGAAGGGATGTATGTAATAGCCAATAACAGACTAGTTTCACAAGACATACATCATAATACTACTGAACTTCTCTCAAACTTTGTGCAATATATATTTTTTGAAAAACAAAAAATGCAAAAGACTCTACCTACACAGGGTCAAATTTACTTTCATCTAAAAATAAAAGATAAAATTAGTTTTTATTCATTTTTTTAATAAAATTTATTTTATAAACGTCTTATAACTATTATTTTATTATATATTCAAATTTATCAAACTATCCTTAAGTTAAAATTTAAAAAACACAAAATTTAACTTAATATAAGGTTTTATGTAGCCACAAAACCCGATACCGGATTTTATTACCCCATAAAATTCAATGGTCATACAATCCGTGGAAACACGAAACCCGGTGCCGGATTTTATGGCCTCATAAAACTCTATAAATCTTGTCATCTTCTTAATTATTGCATCTCATCAGAAATTTCCATTTTCAAACCAAATTCAACCAAATCTAACCCTAAAATCAATATCTAATATCCAAAACATAAAAAAAATAAAAAAAAGAAAAAGAAAAATCACAAAAAACCTAAAACAAAAAAAAACCTCAACAAGACTTAAACAATCAACAATGAAGCCAAAGATCTCATATCATAAGTAATGGATGAGGTGAACAAGGCATAGACAATTTGGATAAAGTGAGTATATACTGTAATTAATTTGTTTGAGAGACAAAAAAATGAATATTTTAAAAATATGGTTAAAAACAAATTCTAACATTTTTGTATTAGTTTTTTTTTTTTTTGTATTTTTCACTATGAAAATAGATTTTAAAAAAAATGATAGTGTGTTTACTTTATGTATTAAAGAATGAGAATAAGAAATAAGATTGATTGATGATGTTTACTTACTTAAAATTCATTCTGTAATGAGAATGAAAGTGTGGGTCACACATGAACTAAAATTTGTGAAATGGGAATCCAATTCCCCTCTAACCCAATTGAGAATCCTATTATCATTCCCAAATTCAATATAAAAAATCTTTTATACCTTTCTTTAAAAGAAAAAAAAAATACTTATTTTGATAAATTTGTCTTTGTTGTTGTTGCACCATTACTCTCATCAACAATCTCTTATTTGAGAAAGAATATATTATTATGAAATTTTTGTTTTAAAAACAATGAAAAAAAATTATAATGTGATTTCATATATTATAAATAGTTTGAAATCCATTAACATTAACAAAAATACAAAGTAAAATATAAATATATCATATGCTTACAATAAAATTTTAATTTTTTTAAATTGAGTATAAAATATTGTTAATAAAGAGTATTTTTGTATATGTAATTAATTTATGTTGATTCTAAAGCAAAATAAACAACTCAATGAAAATATTGTTGATTGCGATTCCGATTTCTATAATCGAAGTAAATAATTTTATTTTGCTCAATAATCATTCAATTTCAAATTATTCCGATTTCAAATTCTTTTGATTCTCATTTTGATTTCTGTAATTAAAATAAACGCACTATTAATTGTTTAAATACTCTTTCGCAGACTTTAGTTTCAATATTAAAATTGACACATATACCATTTTATTTGTACAGTAATCCATTAACTTCATTTATATAGTTTTATAGTCTTTTAGACAATCTCAATTTATATCACAAATGACATCACTAAATTAAAGTATAAATTATTAATGGCAGCTGGCATCGTTGGTTTAAGAGTCAGTTGTACCCCTGCCTTTAGCATAGGTTGACACTTGGAGAAGGCAAAAAAAATAACAAGTTCTCCCACTTTTATGCGTAAGTTGTCCTCCAACCCTCGTGTGGACCTCTTCTTCACCTTCGTGTGGACAAATCTCTCCCATATGAGAGCAGCACTCGGGCCACGCTACTAATGCTCCTATCCCAGTAGGTCCTAGTAGCCCTAGGCTAGTCTCAGTCTTCAGAAAAAAAATTAAAGTATAAATTAAGATATTTAGTATTATTGATACATTCATTAATGAATTTTAAAAAATTCGAACTTTATCATCATAATTATTGATATATCAAGAATGTTGCATATGTAATGTATAGTATTATAAAACGTACAAACATATTGCATTTACATGGTATATTTGTCTTCTTAAAGCATTTTTGCTTTTAGAAAATTTTTTTAATACACTCCAATGTAGTACGCAAGTTAATTCATCATATCAGTTATATGGTATGAATAACTAAGCAAATCAGTTTTTCATGTTACATGTAATAATTTTAAGTTGTGTTCAGTATGTCATATTGGATCGGATTGAATTAGTTGGATTAGGTTGGGTATAACATTGTAATTTGTTTAGTACACCACTAGATTATACTGAAAAAAATGATAAAATCAAATCAAATTATCTTATGAATTAAATAAAAACATTTAAAAATTATATTATAAAAATAAATTATTAAAAATATATCTTTGAAAATAAAAATGATCTGTTTGATAAAATAAAATTATTACTCATTTTTAAGTTAATTTTTATAAAGTTTTATGTTCATTAAATTTTTAAAATTAAAATTACATAAACTAAAATTTAACTTTATAAAAAAAAAACCACAAAGTGGCTTACGTTGAAACCCACCATCAAGATGGGTTTCACAACCCAATATTGTGAGCCACGAAGTTCCTTTTTGGACTGGCGAGGTTGCACCCAACGCTGGATTTATTTAACAAATTCAGTGTTCAATCAACCTCAACTACTCCGAACGCACCCTTGGTAATTGAATGCATGCCCGAGATGCACTGAAGATATTCTGGTTTCAATGATTATAATTAAGCAACTCACACACATTAAAATGAAATCACACGTCCACTGTTCTTACTAGGGAAAGAAATTTCAGCCCTCTAATCTCTGATGGGCTCCCAAGTTCATGAAACTCGCAAGTCACTCCCACCATTAGCATTACAATCTCAATAAACAACTTTCGTGTGTGTGTGTATATATATATACATATATGAGATCCTATGGTCAATGAGATTAAACTTTTAAATTGTTAGGAACACTAATCTAAATCATTATTTATATTTGAATTAAATAGAAAATTAGTGGTCCTAACAATTTAAGAGTTAGTGATGATAGAAATTATAATACATATATTATCGGGGCTATGGGGTGTCGATAGGGTCACGACACCCCCAAATTTTAATTTTGTTTTACAAATTATACTTATGTAGTTACTTGTATAGCCCTCAATTTTATACAAAATATATTTTATCCCTTCTTTAGATATTATATAATTATTCATTGTTTCTTGTAAATATCCCTAAATGGGGTCTTTTTATTTTATCCCTTCTTTAGATATTATATAATTATTCATTGTTTCGCGTAAATATTCCTAAATGGGGTCCTTTTGGTGTTTGTATGTATATATATTTTAGAAAATAAAGTAATTGTGGTTAAAGTTCTTAATAGTGCCTAGCTAAATCATTTTTGTAAATTCGAAGTTGCTTTCTAATTTATAAACTAAAATTGTTTTAATATAGTAATCAAATAACCCTCTACAATTATTTCCTTTATATATATATTTTAAAAAAGCCGGTGCTGACCTAGTTTTTAAATGGTTTTATTTTAATTTACCAATGAATCAGTGATTAAAAAAAAAAAAATCCAGATGAAGATTAAATCCAAAAGAATCTAGAATCCACGCATTGATCATGAGTTTATGAGTTCATGTATAGTATTAATTAATTGATTAATTAAATATGATATGTTTATAAAACAGCAAGTTCCATATTGATGAAATCCAAACAAAATGTATGAGTCTGAAATCCTCAAAGTGGCTTAGAAGTCAAACATTTGGCTACTGATAATTCAATTTAAAGGCCGACCGAAATTCAAACAACTAGAATATGCTCATTATTCTTTTTCTATCTTTTAAAAGAAAAATAGTCATTCCTAGTTTTGACTAGTTGGTAGTTACTATTTTACCTGTTTTAGTTGTTTGGTGTCATGCATCAAAACATGATGCCAACGACACCCATCTACCCAAACACATTAAAATTTATGTGCATTTAACGAAACAATGCTTCCTGGTTCAAGAATTCCACATAGAATTGTGGCCTAATCCATTGGTGAAACCTTATTGTCTCAAAGTCGTAGGTTCAATTTCATGCCGCTTCATATTTGTAGATAATTTTCTCCACATATATATTGTGGATTGCATAACACCCACCTACCCCCACACCCCCTCCCCTCCCAATTTGATACGGCTTGCTCTTTTTCGTTTCTGGGAGATGATCTCTATACTACACTTTAAAGTTACATCTCAACTAGTCTCCCAACTATTACCTGGGCATGTGCCAATAGTAAAGGGAAAAAAAAAAAAGAGAGAGAGAGAGAGAGAAAATTCCACACTTTCTTTAATCATTATTAGATATGTTCAACTAGAATTTGAACTATCTAGACAAACTATCTTTTTTTCTTTTATATTTAAACAAGTATATTTACAACCAAGTCCAAATACAATTAAAAATGAATTGAATAGAGAATGTATAACGCATCTTTTATTTAGTCTTCAGATATGTTACTCTATCATGTTTCCTTTATTAATTACTGATTAATTTTACTTAATTATTTCACAACCATGACTTTATATCTTGAAAATGACTAGAGATAACGTAACGCAGCAATGCAATTTGCAAGTTGGAATTCGATTGCTGAAAGGGTGAGACCTGATAGTTAACTAATAACCTACCATTCCACTAAGGTTTTTGTTTTTATTTTATTATTTGTTTTTGTTCTCCTTAAAGGTCCATTTATAAAGAGATGCTGTTTTCAGTTGTCAGTTTGTCACATTGATTGTATTTTAACTTGTAACCTAGTACTTTTTTCTTTTTCTTTTTCTTTTTTTTTTTGGGTTGGCAAACCTCAACACTACCAAACGAATAATAATATAACAAAAATAAAATGAATAGAACTAATTTAAAGAAACGTAACGAGTTTTACTATAAGAAAAAAAAATAACGAATTTCCCCCTAAAGAAGGTTTAAAGGGTGGTTTGTTTTTTGGAAAATTTCATTTTAATTTATAATTTTTGATGAAATATTATTTTTTTACTCATTAATATATTTTTAGTTCTTGTCATCTTTAACATTTTAGAAATTTATTAAATTGTTCCCTCTTCTTATTCAAATTCGAAAGTTAAAATAAAAATTTTGAAGACCGGAGTGAGTAGAACATTATTTCAAATTAATGAACGTCTATTTTGTATATAAATCATCACTAATCTTTTATATACATTAAATGTACTTACTAGTGAAAATAAGGTGTGTGACATACCTAATAAACATTATAGACAATATCCTAATACCAGTACCACACATATTTCTCACTATAGTAGAATGTTTTTCATACTTTGACAAAATGTTTTTAGACATAATAAATGGTGTTTACTTTCGCTTCACGTTTTATCCATCATCTGCATCTTCAGCAAACTTTCCCTTTATAGTAATTTCATCTTTTTATATACTGTACTTCCTTTTCTTTCCTACTCTATTTTCTATGGCTCAACTTTATTAAAATTCACAAAGACTAATTGTTTATGAGTTAATTCAATCTATGTCTTAACTTATAAGTGAAGTGAACTTTGAAAAGTTTGAATGGAAACAAAACTTAGAATACTTCTTCAAAATATTAATATTGTATTTGCTTGTACATAATCAGAATATATTAGAATCAGAATATATTATTTACTTTAATTGTAGGAATTATAATTTGAAGTAGTAGTATTTTTATTGAGATGTTTATTTTATTTTGAAATCAAAATATATTATTTATAAATTTAAAAAAATACCTTTATTAACATTGTGTATTCCATGAACATTTTGGAAAGAAAATTATTTACTTTTGATATCATCAAGGAATATATATTTTTTAATTATGCTGATATTATACTTATTAAAATAATTTTTAATAATAATAATGTTTTATTAATAACAATTTAATGTTGTGGACTACATAATTCATAAATATAAAAGAAACCAATTACAAGTTCATAAATATAAAAACCACCAATCACAAATATAAAACATATTTTAAAATAGGAAAGGAGATGCAACAAATTAAAATTGAAAAACTTCTGTAGTCTGTATCTTTTTCTATGGAAAAAAAGAAAACAAAAATTATTGATTTCTCAACAGAGGGCTACAAAAGGGGACAAAAATTTCTGAACAATTTTTTTTTTTTTTTTTTTTTCTTGGGAAAAGGGTGAAAATGATTTTTAAAATTTTAAGAGGTAAAACAATAAGAGGGGGACGGAATGACAATCTCATTTTATAACTTTAAATTTATATAACACCCTCTAATAGTTAAATGAGAGTTTCTATTACAAAGTAGTCTAGTGTAATTGGCTCTAATTAACTTTGAATATAAAGTTTTTCTTACAAGGCTTGATAAGAGATTCAAATACGGCATAGAGGATGGTCAGTTAAGTGATCAAAGTTGTACCCGTCTTATGATTAGTTAAAGATTAAATCTGTGCACTCTATTTTTATTAATAAAATAATGAGATTTTTTTTTATATATATAAATGATTTTTTATTCAAATATAAATGATTTTTAATTATATCATTAATGTCTTATTAGTGCAGTTACAATTATCCCCCGGATAGATCCCAATAACTAAAAAAAGAAAAAGAATCGAATATGGATGTGTAATGGACAATGACTAGCCAAAATGATGATTATCCAAATCAAGCTTATCTATATATCCTGTTTGAAGCGCTTTTGTTGTTTGTCGTACAAACAACTCGCTCCTATATCATGTATGCATAAACTGTCGTTGTCGTTGATCTCTCGCAAATGTGTATGCAACACTTAATGATCACATCAACCCATACTAATATCTTGAAACTTAAGTCCCTAATAAATTTTGTATCCTATTAATGTAGGCTGTACTAAAAGCGTACACTTTAAGGATCCCTATTGACAACAAGACTTGACAATTTATTCCAGATACGTGTAATTAGATTACACCATACTCGATCGGAAAATATCTGATATAAAATTTAATAATTATTCATTTTCGACCAAAAAAAAATACATATAAAGAAAATTAATTAATCTGGTGTAAAATAAAGAGAAATATCTAATACAATTGTAAGAATAATAATAAAATAGAGGACAAAAAATTAAATAAATTGAAAGACGAGTGAGTTGAAGTAGTAGAAATAACAATTGGGAGCAAAAAGGAATTTGGATTACTCCTTTTTTTTTTTTATTACACGTTATATCACACATATCTTACATATCGTATATCTTCATCATACACTCTTGATTAAAGTTTCTGAGACGTGGTCCAGAACTGAAGCTACCAGAAATGGAAGGAAAGACTCACATTACTTGAAAAAATTGTTTTCAATTCAAAGGCTTCAAATACAAATCGAATCATGAATGTCTGACTGAAATGAACCAAACTCTATGGACTGAATGTCGTTGCACCAGACAACTATCTACAATTTGGATCTCTTTTTTTCATTGAAGTTTGGCTGATGCATTATATATATAGGCAACTGAGTCGATTGGTTTCACCGCCTCACCAAATACATATATATATATATGTATATATATACGTATATGTATATGTATATATAATATTATCTCTTAAATTGGTGGTCATCCACCACTTGCAACATTCTCTCTTAGATATACATCAATTTAAGATAGATTACGTCATTAAAAACCTCATCAGAAAAACCTAGTGGGGACAGAACGTTATCAAAGGAAAAATGAATGTAGTGCAAATTTGTTCATATTGACTTATTATAGTCCCCCTAAAAGAATGTTTCTCCTAATGGAGTGTTCCCTCTGATGAGATTCTCTCTAAGATAATATTCTTCTAAAAAAAACTTCAACTTAAATTATACAAGTGAGAGAATCTTGCATGTACTTTAACTATGATAAATAATATATCTCAATTATAAACGTGCTTACCTTATTTTATGAGGTTGAATAATATGAAAATTATTAGTGGTTGTCTTAGTAAAAGTTTTGTTTCTTGGATCATCATGGAATTGTTATTAGTGAGAAACATAAGCTGCTTGAGGATAAGCTTGGTGTAGATCAAAGAAATACTTATAGTATGCATAACTAAATATACATTGAACACAACTTAATTTTAAATAAAATAATATCAAATCCACTAGTTAATGAGATAATGAAAATTATATTTGATCCCCCACTAGTAGTGTAATGCTAGTCTAGAATTGGATCTTGAAAATACAATATCAAATCGATTGTATCGTGTTGCATATATATTGGTGCAATATGATATAGTGCTCATGGATCAAATATCTGTCAATCAAATTGCTCAAGGTCGGAAATGACATTTTTTGAATCACGAGAACGGTCAATAATACTTAGAGAGGTAAACATCAGTACTCATCAATATTCAAATATTTTAAAATCCTTTCAATCTATGTTTGTGAATAAGATAAATTTTATATAATATGTACTTGATTTTTAGGTTGAGATATTATTTTATTTTCCCTCTCTTCTATAATAATAATAATAATAATAATAATAATAATTGGTTAGGTTAGGTTAGAATAACTTAAAATTTTGATTTAAAAAAGTAACTTCAATATGAATTCATCTATTTTCACTCAATTTAAAGGTGAAAAAAGTGAACCAATTAATAATAATTTAAAGGTGAAAAAAGTGAACGAATTAATAATAATAATAATAATAATAATAATAATAATTGGTTAGGTTAGGTTAGAATAACTTAAAATTTTGATTTAAAAAGGTGACTTCAATATTAATTTATCCATTTTCACTCAATTTAAAGGTGAAAAAAGTGAACGAATTAAAATAAATAACAATCTTGGATTGAATGAAAATAAATGGATGGATAGATGGATGTTGAAGTTAATTTTTTAAAATAAAAATTTTAAATTATTTTAACCTTACCCATAATAATAATAATTTTTTATTATTATTATTATTGTTATTGTCATATGAGAATTTTTTTCCATGAGCACCACCTTACTATAATACGATGAACATCTTCGATCAAATCGCATTAACTTAATACATTTTGATCAAAGTTTCTGTATGCATCATAAGAAAATAAAATATACTCCTAAAAATTTTTGAAATTTAATTTGAGAATTACCTTTTTCAATTCTTTTCCTAATATTTTATCTGCAAAAAGTTGGGGAAAAAAGTTTCCTAACTCAAAAAAGATAAAATAAAATAAAACCAATAAGTGTATCTCGTTCATTTTATCATCCATATAAAATTAAAGGTGAATAAGGTGTGTATTATGAAAAAAATATATATACACGAGAAAAAAAAAAAAAAACACAACAACAACAATAACAATACTGGGAATGTGAGAGAATATCCACATTTAAAGGCAATATGGGAAACGAAACCTAACACAGCGTAAAGTCAAAAATAGACCTTGCATGATTAACCCATCTCAATATAGAGACTTACCAACAAAATGATTATGACTTATCTGTATGGAATTTTCAATATGGAAAAATTTACTTTTCTTTTTCTACTTTTTAATTGATATTTCTTGTGTGCAACTTGCCTCTTTTGAATACCAAGTAACCCACTCATATTGAGTCAGATGGATTTGAAGGTCAGCAATTTGGAATTTTATTTGGTCATTTCACATTCGGGTTTATCATGTTCCTCTCTAGACAGTCATACAAACCGGTTCTGCTTTAAATAGGGATATTTGGCCTAACTTTTTTCATGCAAATTACCGTAATTCACTTACATAATTTGATTTAACTTTAATATTTTAGTCTGATGTGGCTATAATTTAAAGCTAATTTAAAAAAAAAAAAAATTTGACGCATATTTGCTTCAAGTTAATGGATATTTTTGAAGGTTTTTTTTTTAAAAAAAAAGTAATTATGATGAGTTGTGAATTGAATATGTATTTGTTTTGCATTAAAGTTGATTTGGTGTATTGATAAATTACAAACTATTATTTAATTTTTTTGTTTTTTTAATTAAATTTTTTGGCTGCCAGCGATTCTGCCACTAGTCGAGGTCAACATACTTCAAAACCAAATGGTTGCAATGGCTTGGAGGAGAGTTTGATTTATGATTTAATGACCTATTTTAAAAATGGGTCTTGTTGTATACATTGTGGTAAATATTCATTATATTTGATTATAATGATTCAAATAAGCAACAAATTTTAATAATAAAAAATAAAAAATAGGTAACAACTAACAAATTTGTTAGGACGACAAACGATAACAAGCAAAGCAAAACACGAATAAAAACTAATACATATCTAAAACTTTTGTAAGTAGTGTAGGAAGTCCCCTGTACCCAATGATCATAACAACACACTTTCTGAAGATGGCGGATTGCCTAGTGGAAAGACGACCTCACTTGGTTCTTAATGACAAGGTTCAATTCTCACTCAGTGTCATAATTTTCCCACTTTTTTTTTTTTTTTGAGAGATAATTTTTTCATTTATTCGTGGGTAGTCTTCTCTTGATTCTAAGAGTAAATTTTTGGGGTCGTTCAGTAAGTAGCTTTATCAATATGTCTTGATATATAGATATCTAATCTAGTTTCAGGAAATATAATATTAAAAAAAAAAAAAAAAACAATAACAACAACAACACACCTATCACTATATGATAATGTTTACAGATATAATTATGAATTTTAGTAATCCATACTTCATACTCCAACAAAACTCTCTATTTATTATTATTCTTATCATTGAAATGGAAAATGCATAGCAATAGGAATTACTAAATAATTTAAGTATCTTCGGGACATTTACTCATAGTTCACATTGGTAATGGATTTCCTTTTTATATTTGCAATTAGAGTTCTAATCCTATCATACATATTAACCAATACGTGCAAGTAGTTTTATTATTTTTAATAGTCGCGACTTATTTTTAAGAGACATGATAATCTATTCTAACATATCTCTATGTAAAAGCACATTGAAAAAGCACTAGAAACGGTATAAATAATTCCAACATTCAAGAATTCTAAAGTTAAAACTCTTGTCGTCTTTGTAGATCTGAAGATGTAGGAGATCTCTTTATGGATTTAATCACTGGGACCAACATGAAAAAACTCTGAAGTATTTCTTTTTATTGTTGCTAATTTTGACTTGAGTTTTTCTGGATTTTGGATTGAATCTGAAAGGGAAAATAAATCCAAAAATTCTAACCATACCAAACTCAAAATATTTATGATGTGTTTACTTCATTTGTAAGAATTCAAATAGAAATCAGAATAATTTGAAATCAGAATAATGTATCAGAATTAGAATAAGCTATTTACTTCAAATAAAAAAAAAAAAAATCGAAATTGAAATCAATAATATTCTCATTGAGTTGTTTACTTTGCTTTGAGATCGAAATAAATTAATTACAAGTTATAAAAATACCATCGATTGTTTTTAACAATATTATTATAAACTTATTGTGTATTTATATTTTACTTTTTATGTTTGTTGACGTTAATGAATTCTAAACTATTCATAATATACCAAATCACATTATAATTTATTTATTTTTATTGTTTTTAAACAAAAATTCTATAATATTGTATTCTTTCTCAAAAAATAATATGATTTTCATTTTTATTTTTGCCACCTCTAGTTTAAAATTTATCCAAAATCACTTGACATTAATATAAATACTGAAAATACCCTCTAGAGACATGTAAAATGATAATAATACCCTTGACCATCATTAATTCCATAAAGTTGCAAATGTTAATTGTTTGATTCAAGGGCAAAAAGCAAATTGAATTCTTAATATAAATAAACATTTATCAAACAAATATACATATAAATTAATAAATTAATTAAACAATATTAAAATATATGGAAATATAAAATAAGAATATGGTGGTCATTTTTGTTTTTCATACATACATATATATGAGCTTTTCTAGTAAGAGTTATGTTAGACTCCATTATTGTAGCTATTATGATTATTGATTGTGTGATTATTTTTAAACTCTCATAGAACCCAACAATATTGTAAAAATCAACAATTTTATTTATAGAACAAAAAAGAAAAAATTAGGAATATAAAAGTTTTTTTAATTTGGAAAAACAAATGAAAATGAGAATATCAAGTGGGGTGGGAGAAATGAGATTCTCATTCCATAACTTCAAATTCATATGAAACCCATAATTTCATTTCCATTACAAATTAATTTTAGAGTTAGTAAACACTATCAATCATTCTCATTTTCCAATTCATCAAATAAAAACACCATTATAAATTAGTATTTGTCATAAAAACAGTGACAAATGTACCGGATTCATCATTTCAAAAAACAAAAAAAAAAAAAAAAGGAGGAAATGTTCTAGAGTCATGCAAGCAATAATTTGTTTATTAAAAATTATAAAATAATTAATTACTAGATGTGTTGGGTATATTACTTAATTTAAAATATATATATATATGACTTTAACGTCTTATAAGGTTGTTTAATTAATTTTAACAAACAACTATTTTCCATATTTAGATTGAAAATAAATAATTAAGATTAAAATCATAAATATACATGAATTCTAAAATTTAGACCATTGAGAACCCAAAACAATGCTCCAAGTGGGGTGGTGCAGTTATAGACATCCCCATCCCTGCATTTGATATTAATGTCATAGGTTCGAGCACAATAACCTCCTACTTTGTGTGGATAAATTTTTTACTGGTGTGTAAACAGTCATCTCCTATCTTCTGAGAGTAGCGATTTGAGCTGTATTTTAGAGTATTATCTCAGTTGATTTTGAGACACGTAATGTTAAAATTAAAAAAAAACACAATAAATAAATAAAATACATAGAAAAATAATGTTAGTTGTAGATGAATCCAAGATATTTAAAATTTTTATATCTCCAGATTTAGCTGGCCCATTCAAAGTGAAATTAAAATTTTTGTCCTTTTACGCAATAAATGGAGGGAATTTTCAAAATATGTCAACAGAGACACCTGTACCTATTGAGACACTCTTTTTTCAAAATTTAAACAATGGAAAATGATCAACCAGGCCTTTTTCGAAGTTTTTATATTGGATGTTAATTAAAAATCAGAACGACGCATGGTGGAAATTTAAATAGATTATTTGTCAAGTAATTGTTTGTCTTCTTATGAGATTGATTATATAGTTTATTGCACATAGATCTATTGTACAACTTCTATCATTGATTAATGATTACCTTTTGTTTTATGTGCATCTATAATTTGGATAATTTTTTATTTTTTTGTGAGTTTGTGAGTTGTTATAATCTAATTTTATACGACATTGATACCATAACAATGGATGATTAGAATTATTAGAACGATATATTGATTGAAAGGTTTGGTTTGATATTATTGAAGTTTTTAAATAATAATTATTAGTAGTGCTGAAAAAATAATTTCTTATAAAGTTAATTATATTAGTGTTTGGTTAATTATATTTTTAAAACTGTTGTATACCTTAAAGGTAGTTTGCACATATTTGATAACTTTTATGTTGATTACTACAAATTTATAACATATCTAAAATAGGCGTAAAAGTAAAATATTTTAACTCATGTTTCAAATGAATATAAATCTATATAATTTTTTTTTTTTTTTGAAGTATAAATCTATATAATTAATATTGAGATATAAGAGTCTTTATTCTATAATAAGGTTGATTTTGGCATGTAAAAGTTTTGTTAAATCCTAGAACCAATTATTTCATAATCATTTTTTTAAAAATAACACTCAGTTACTTCTTAAATTTATGAAAAATCTGTAAAAACAGTTGTAGTTTGCCTAATCTCGTTTTTGCCACCTCCAGTTTAAAATTTACCTAAATTCCCTTTATATTAATATAAATACTAAAAATATCCCTTAGAGGCGGATTAAGATTGTGGGCTAGTATTGAAGGCTGATGTTGGTTGATGATGGTGATTGATGATAAATGTTTGATGATGGTTGATGACTAGGTTTCCGATTGACCGAAAACCCAAATTTTTCGAGTTTCCAACGATTGAAAATCCAAAAATTAGAAACTCAAAATTTGAGTTTATAGTCGTTGGAAACTCTGACTATCTAGATTTTCTAAGTTTCCAATCAATTGAAAACCCAAGGGAAGAGAGAAGAATGAGGGGGAAAGAATTATCAAATAATCAGATTTAAACTTCTCAAAACTAATACTAGATGGAGGCTAACTTAATCATACCATCATCTATGACACATGGTAAGATGTTGACTGAGCTATTTGCCGTATATTATTATATTAACATGTTTTCCTCAAAAGTAAATGTAATTTAATTCATCATGGTACTTCTTTCATTTGCTTATCTTTTAATCAAAGAATTATGAAATTACATTATAATAATATTAGACATCCCACGCTTTGTATCATAATTTAGTCACAATTTACAATGTGTTAATTGATAAATAAATACATTTTTAAGTGAAATAAATAATCATTAATAGGTATTTATCATTAATTAACACCTCACACATTATAACATGAGATCAAAGTTGAGAGATAAGTAAGATGGGTAGCATTACTCTTATAATAATCCAATATATATTTTAAAGTAAATCATTGATCAAATAATGAACATTATTTTATTTCTTTGCCTATCATAAGCCTACACATATTATCAACAACCGATTATTAACTTTAAAGTAGCTTATATAAATCAGCGGAGGATGTAATCATGTTTTTTAAATCCATGAAAATAACAATTAGAACAATAAGAATTAGTTTTTTTTTTTTTAAAAAAAAAAAAAAAACAGAGAAAAAATAAGATCACTTTAAAGGTTTAATGGTAGCTGATCAATATGAGAAAAATACTTATCATGAGAAGATTTTCTTACACCACGTGTATTAATCAAGCATGAGATTTGATGAATAAATGATAAACATGTAGTATGATATTTCCTTCGTCACTTAATTGTTTATTAAATAAATAATGATTTAAACTATTTTTCAAAAGTTAAATTATAAAAAAATTTCTTGGACAAGTACAAAACACACATCATGCCTATATATGATGAAAATTTTCAATTTAGCAAAGTTGTAGAATTACTAAATCAGTGAGAATTTGTGATCTGATTAGGTTATAAGTAATTACCCAGCTCTCAAATCTTTTGATTTGCGAGTTTGAATTTCACCTGCCTCTTTATGTTAGCAATTTTTAGGTTGTTATTCCTCAAGCAAAAATTTAAGAACCATCAGTTTTCTCTTTTGAAATTGTTTAAGAAACATTAATTAAAGGAATGAATATGATAGAAAAACACATCTTGCTCCCATATAAAATATCAGGTACAAAACCTCATTCAGACAATTTTTGTTTGAGTTAACAATTCAAATGGTCGATTGCATATTTTAGATGATTTATGATTCTAAATTGATCATACAACCTCGAATTGTATCCACATTTGATTGTGCTATTTACACAACTAAACAAAAATTTCTACAATACGGACTCATCAGTCAATAATCATGCATTAATGATGATGATTAAAAAAAAAAAAAAAAAATCTGAAACTCTAACAACAACCCATTTTCTTGATACGATTTTGGTAAAAAAAAAAACCATAAGAGCAATGGTGGGTCTATGATAAGACAAGCAGCACATAAATATGTCATTAGCTCAACTTTAACCATACAACACAATGAGGAGCCAAATTTTAAATTATCAAAACTTCTACAATTTGAACTCTATTTCTTAAAAAAAAAAAAAAGAAACTTTGAATTTTAAGAGAGCCACCAAATTACAAAAGATCAATTGTTGCCTTTTTTTTAAATTAAATTTGTATTTTTTCAAATGTTTTCACCCAATTATTTGAGATTCAATTATTGCTTTCCGTCTGATACCCGGACTTGGATTTCAAGTGTGTCCAATTTTAGGACCAATGATAGGTCGCCACCTCAGGGCCAGCAAGGGGTTCCCTTCACTTCACGGAACGCGGGTAGTTTGGTCATTGATTGTAGCTAAATTGACATAACCAGCCCTCCCTGGCCTGCCACGTGGATGGCGTGCACGACAAGTGGCCGGTGCTTCGGTTCCAATTATTCTGCGTCCAAACAAATCAGGTGATCCTAGAATGTAGGACTCTTATCCAGCGCTGTGATTCGAACGCGTGGCGTACTGGTTGCCACGTGTCCAATCTGGTGGACGAACTAGAATGCTTCAGACGCAGTTGATTATTATTTCACAGTATATTTACTGTAGAGTAGGGACGGTTGATGGCAGATTCAAATGCATGCTTTTGACAAAAGTCTCAAAAACCTTTGTCTGAAATTTTTTTAATAAAAAATCATTTTTTTAATCAAAATTATTCATGATGTAATATGGTTAATAATATTTTTTATACATCTTTTAGTCTCCAGTTATTAACTCCATTCCGTAATTTATAAAAGTCACGTTCTTCCACTTTCAATTATGAAATTTTACTATTTAAATTAGAAAGAATAATACAATATTTTTCAGAATTTTATTAATATATTAATAAATTATAAATCAATTTATCACATCATTTAAGTAATAAATTACTTTATTCAAAATATGATATTTATCTCACAAATCATTTAGATAAAATTTTTAAATAATATAGTATTACTCTATTCGAAATGTGATATTTACCTCATAAATCTTTTAATAATAATGTTACATTACCCAAATAATATGACATATTCGGAAAAAAAACAGAATTAGCCAATTAAATTTTAATCTAGTTTTTTTTAATTATATTCTAATACTTGTAATAAACTAAAGCTAATTAACTCACTCCTTTTTTTTTTTAATATAGAAAATAATTGGAAGTTTTGTTCAGTCATTAAATTTCAACACTATTATTGAACGTTCATTTTGTTTTTTAAATAATATAAAATTATTTTTACATTACTTTCTTTTGTTATATTTTAATTATAAAAAAATTAATATGAACATAAAAATGGTTTAATATTTGCTAAGTTATTAATTTGTAGTTATTTGAATCATATTAAATAAAAATAGATAATTAATAATAACAAAAAGGTACAAAATGATAAATTAATTGTTTCTAAATGATTTTATGTTTAGAAAATAAATAAGTTTACATTATATGGAAAGGTCAAATTAAAAAAAAAAAAAGTCATACCTTATTAAAATTTAATCACTATTCAATCTTTAATCAAATTTAGGACTATTTAGTCATCAAATAAATGAATAAACTCCCTTGCAAAATAAGCTTTTATAAAAGAGGAAAAAAATTATTAATCCATATAGGCAAATGTGCATTGCGTGGGATCCTAAGATCAAACCACAAATATGTAAAATTATATGTACACATTCAAATACAAAATTTTTATATAGAACAATTCAAACGTTTATACATTATTTAAGGAATTAAATATTAAAATGATATCTGATATATCATTTGATATTTTCTTATTTTGAAATTTTCGATATTAACAATATTTTTTAATATTTTCGATATTTTAAGAATCTTTTTGATATTTTTATCGATATTTTTTATACATTTAAAATTTTGATATTTTTATTGAAATTAATATTTAATTCTTATGTATATATATATATATATATGCATACATACATACTTGATCTACACGAAATCACGTAATCACTCAAAATTTAGTGGAAGTTGAAAAAGAAAAAAAAATTGAGAAAATGGGGGTGTCAAATCAAATTAGAAAAAAAAAAATAGTCAAAAGGAAAATAATAGGAGAAATAAAGCAGGAAGATATACCTCGTAAAAGCCTCTATCTACAATGTCATTGATATAAACGACAAAGCCGACTTATGTTTGAATCTCAAGTTTGAAAACTGCCGTATGTGCGATCATTCTTGTTTCATTTTGATGGCCTCCTACTTTTATGTATTTGCACTTTGCCCACAATTTATCTCAGTTTCTCAACATGGGTTTGTGAGATTTGAATTTTTGATACATGATTCTTTCACATTCTATTGCTGCAATACAAAAGCTTGAAACTCGTTTGATTACTGATCCAAAATTATGTTTTAAATAAGTAAGACTTAATTAGTAGTTAGAAACACATTGGGGTAAGGATTAGCCATTAAATTTAAAACAAGAGAGTTCATAAAAATTAAAAATAATAAAAATTGAAAAAGAGTAATTTCTTCACATAATCATACATTTATAATATAATTTATATTGCAACTATACTTTGTATAAAATATAAAACTTGAAAACCATTAAAGCACTCCAACTAATTAACACGATTTTTCTTTATTTTTTTTTTCATTTCTCATTCTTGAAAATAAATAATTGTATTTAAATTTTACTTCTAACACTGACTAATTCTGCAAAATTTTGGCCAATAATTTTTTTTTTTTAAAAAAAAACAGAGAGTTATAAAGGTTTTATAGGGTGCTATATGAGAATGGATTTTTCAAAGAAAAGAAAATAGATCTAATAATTGAATATAGATCCTCTCCTAAACTGAATTGATATTTTTAAAGCATATGATTGGTTGTTGTAAAAATAAAAGTAATGAACAACCACGTCTCTGCCTTTTATTTATTATAATGTTAATCTATCAATCATCATGAGATTAGAATTGGTCAAGAAAAATGTCAGCTTATGAGAGAATTCAAATTCCTAATAATTGGTCCTAATAGTACTTATATATCTGTTTTTACTATTAGTTTCTTTAAATAGCTTTTAATATTAATTTAAAGATGAAAAATTAGTTTAAATATATGGTAACTCATTCACATAATAAGAGCTATATGATTAACAAAGTTCAGTGTATAGTTATAAGATTAAGTAACATGCAAAAAGTTGTCCAATGGTTATACATGAATTTGAGATGATTGAAGCTGATGACGTAAATATATGTGAATGAAATTACTTAGTTATGATTCACTGAATCAAAAAATATTTAAATTCAGTTAAAAATATATATTTAGATTGAAGAGTCTAATAAACTAAACATGATAAAACATATAATATTAATATGAACTTAAAATGAAAATGTTGAAAACCCTTTCCATAAAATTACATAACAATATGTTTGAAATATTTTTGAAACGCATTTGGATGCTCTATTAGTCTTTAATTTTATGAGATATTAGCATTATAATCAATTTTGAGATAACAAAAATGAAATCACATGTTAAAAAACAAAAGGTTATTATTTTTTTAACTTAAATCACAAAAATTACATAAGTTAACAAACTTTAATTGACCACGCCCGATGTGATATGGTAGTAAAGAGTTCATATTCAACTTGACAATGATTTAGATTCGAATAACTAAATTAAAAGTAATTTTAATTGAAGTTGACTATATCATTATTAAGGTATCAACCAAGATATATACATATATATTATCAAATATTTATCAAAGAAATTTTATCAATGCCTTCTCATACAATCTCTTTGACAAAGATCTTTAAACAATTGTACTCCCTTACCAAATCCGTTGAATAATTTGTTTAAAAGTCAGCATACTCGATAACATTAACTAGCTTTCCAATTAATGAAAATCTCACCATCTTTGGAAATCCCAGCAGGCAGGTGGGGGTGTATATGCAGCAAAACCATCAATTTGTGCCAGGCCATGCAATAAGTACAAATAAAATCCATGCAAGATTCAATAATATTTCCAATCGGGGAGTCTTTAAATTGACTTCAATGCATATTTTCTCGCGTTTGTAATTTGACTATTTGCTAATTTGCTCTTGCCTTTTCCAACACAAGGTCCTTCTTTGAAATTTATCAATAATAGTCTCCGATTTGTTTTTATCTTTTAATTTTCTTTCAAAAAAAATTATGTATGTCTACTATAATAAGATTTCAAATTAAGATTTAATAATTAGGATAAATTGATGAGTATGAAAAATATTTTGATTCAAGTGTTTAAATTTTAAATTAGGGTTTTAAACATATCATGAAAGATTAAGAGATTTGAAAACTATTTTAATTAATTAATCATATTGTCTATAATGATAATTTTGTTTTACGTTATTTTTGTAATAAACTTTTATAATAAAATATGGATATATAAAACATAATTTTGGATAGCAATATTGCACTCTAATTACTTCAAAAACAATGTTACCCTTTCTAAAAATTTACACAAAAATTCCATCTAAATAATGTGACAAATTAATTGTAACTACCACATTAATTTTTGGATGATATATTAATTATATGGTAATTACATATAAACTTGGATGATTTATTAATTATATGGTAATTATACATAAACTTGTCGCATTATTTTAGCAAATTTTTGGGATCTAGTATTACTCTTAATTAATTAATTTTGAAACTAGCATTACTCTTAATTTAATGCTTTATTATTACTTTTAATAAATAGGATTAAAATTAGTATCATCTGCCCAGTTTTTCGAAACAGCTCATCCACAACCAATGTTCACTTTTAATTCAAACAATTAAAAATCATAATACATTTGTTATTTATTTATTTTATAAGAATTCAAAAAGAAGAAAAAAGAAAATTAAATAGTTAAAAGCAGAGGCCTATAACTGCAAAAAAACAAAATGCGTACACACACTAAATCAGCCGTAGTTATTACACAAATCCACCTAAAACATAAATACATATTAAATTAATTCATTTTTTGTTTTTTAAAGTTAAAGAAAGCAAAAAAACAGTAGTTCAAAGCAGTGGAGCCCAGTGTTTAAATACTTAACTTTGTTCAGATAAATTGCATGCTTCTCTCTTCAATTCATCAACCTTCTGTTCTCTCATAATATAAATACATCGAATCTCCACACTTTCTTCTCTCAACTTCCAAATTTTCATTTTTTTTTTTTGATGAAGAAAACAGTTTTGCAAAACCAAAGTGGATGTGTTTGTTGGGGAGGATTGACCTGCAAATCCACCTCTTTGGATTTCCCACGCTGTAAGTTATTCTCCAATTTTTCAGCGATTGATTTTTGTTTTTTTTTTTTTCCTTGCTTTCGCAGCTTAAAGATGGTAACTTCTTTACTCAAATCTTGTTGATTGCTGGCTCTGTTTTCTTGCCATTTTTTGATTGTCAAGGTAGGTGATTTCTTGGATCAATTAGCTTTAAATGCTCTGTTAACTAACATGATTCTTTGTTTTTGTTCGTTTTATGTCTTGTTTTGATCACTTTTTTTTTTCTTTTTTGTAATGATTAATTTATCGCATGTGTGATATTTATGGTGTTATTTTATTAAAATTGTTTTTGTGAGTTAAGTTTTGGGAGTTCCTTATATGTATAAGATCTGGTTTCTGCAAATTTGTTTATTTTGGTTTTGAAGTGAATTTTTCATTAAGGTAGAATATCGGTTGAATTAATTTAATTATGATTTTTTACTTGAACAAATTAGGTGATAAAGGCTTGATTCGTAATATAGACCTGGTTGTGGAGTATTTATTGGCATCAGATGTGTAGTATGTGTCATCTTTGTGGTTCCGAATTGAGTAAGTCTAAGGAGGAGAAGAGGGAACTGGAGAATGTAAATTCTCTGAATGGTGAAGGCCCCATTTGGTCGTGTAGACTCTGTGGGGAAAAGCAAGAGCGAGAACGTATGAAGCAGGATCGGTTTACTCCTTACTCGACACCTTACTCGACACCAATGATAAGTCCAACGACTTCATTGTCCAGCAGTGACGGCTCTTTCTCAAGCTGCAGTAAATTTCTTGATATGTTTGGAAAAGTTTCGATTTGTTTGGATGACAACAAAATTTTAGTTTAATACTTTTTATTATTTTTTTGTTTGTTCCTGTGTTCTTTCAGGTGAGCTTTCAGTCGATGCAAACTTGAATGACCGGTAGGTGTTCTTGCTTTTGAAATAAGTGCTAGTAGACTTTTGTGTTTTCGGCTCCTTGTAGTCATTTGAACAATCCAAGTGTTGATGTTGTTTTGTTAGGGGTGATCAAGAGGAGGCTACAGAAAACAGTTATAAAGAGGATGTTAGTTTTAAGATGAATAACCGATTTCAAAAGCTGCACTTGGAAGGTCCAGTAAATGGACTTGATCAATTGAGTACAATGACGGGAAGCAGCTTAAATGATGGCGGTAAAGGCAATGATAATGATATAGTGAGAGATGTTGAAATAGTTCAGTCTAGTAGTGGTCAAGAAGCGAAAAATAATGATGTTGATGAATCTGAGATTTTTCATTCAGTTTATCAAGAAATAGATATCCGAATTTGGGAACCTCCGGAACCAGAAGACCCTGAGGATGATATGGAGGGTAGTGTGGCTTATAATGATGATGACGATGAGTGTGGTGATGGCACGATGTGGGGTAAGCCTTGTTCTTTGAGTCATTTCAGAGATGAAAGCAGTGGGAGTTTCAAGTTCAAAGAGGAAAAACAAAGAGCAATGGAAGAGGTGGTAAGTGGGAAGTTCAAGCAATTTGTGAGTCAACTTCTTGTATCTGTTGGTGTTGCCTCTCTTGGCGATGATGGAAAAAGTTGGGTGGATATAGTTACTTCTTTATCATGGGAAGCTGCTTCATCTTTGAAACCTGATGTTGTAAATGGTAAAGCAGTGGATCCGAATGGTTATGTGAAAGTAAAATGCATTGCAACTGGTACTCGTGACCAAAGGTGATATGTCTAAACCTGCCATTTTCTTTTGTTGTAATTTACCTTGGCCAAATATTTATTGGAAGATTAAGTTATATACAAATTTAGGAGAATAACAAGACTTTTATCTTTTTATATATTGTTTATACTTTTAGAGGGTTGCTGTTAAGCTCTCATAACTGCATGCTTTTCTCAAATGCCCTATCCTCATTTGTCCAGTTATTATGCTTTTGTCCTCATGTTTTTCCAATTCAAGCTGGAGTAATTTTGTTAATTCTCCATTATATATGGTTTTGGGAAAGCTTATGTGTAGGTAATTATGAACACAGGTCGATAGCATTTGGATTTTAGTATACATCATTTTGCAATTAATTCAATGATTAGATACTTTAATGCTAGTATGATTTGATCTAGGACCCTTGGATCAACTTTTTGTTTTGCAGCCAAGTAATCAAAGGTTTGGTTTTTAAGAAGCATGCTGCTCACAAACACATGCCAACTAAGTTCAAGAACCCAAAACTGTTGTTGATCCGGGGTGTGCTTGGTCAGTCTTCTAATGGGCTGTCGTCATTTAATGCCATGGAGCAGGTAATCTTATAAGGATGGGATGAATCTTTGTATTTAAGAAATATACCACTGTTAATTTAATTCTAATCATTGCCTCGTGTGCAGGAAAAGGGGTATCAGAAATCTGTCATGGAGATGTTAGAAATGTGCCAACCAAATGTGGTTCTCGTAGAAAAAACTGTTTCGCGTGATATCCAGGAGTCCATTCTTGCAAAAGGAATCACTTTGGTTTTTGACATGAAACTTCACCGCCTGGAGCGAGTAGCACGTTGTACTGGCTCGCCAATTTTATCCTCTGATACTTTGACAAGTCTGAAGTTAAAGCAATGTGACTTCTTTCATATTGATAAATTTGTAGAAGAACATGCTAGTTTTTCTGAAGGTGGAAAGCGGCCAAGTAAAACATTGATGTTCATTGAGGGTTGTCCTACACGTCTCGGTTGCACAGTGAGTTTATAACCAATAATATTATTATTATTGTTTCTGGTTCTAGTTCTGGGTAGTTGAGAGACATATTAGCATGTTCTGCATGTGTATGTATGTTAATGTAGAAGTTGAACACATGCACTCATATGAGGATGACAAAATGCAATCACACTACACGTGCTGAGGTTTCAGTAGGTTGCCTGAGGGAACAAATTAGACAAGCTGACATTTGAGAAGGTAGCTTGGACAAAAATTTTGGTATGAGGGTGAGTGCTAAATGTTAATTAGGCAAGAAGAGTAAGAAATACCCACAGTTATGAGCAGTAGACCTGCTTGGCCAATCAAAGCTTTGTAGATGAAATTTGATGGACACATGAATTGTGGATGGTTTTATGTTCATAAACAGATTTTGAAGAATGTCGTGAAACAGATTTTGAAGAATGTTGTGAAAGACATCTTCCACTAATCTTGGTTGTTCAAGTGTGAATAACACTGTACAATGACTTTAACCCTAAATATTATTAAATGTTGATTTAATTTCGATGAATGATAATTCTATTTAGTGTTTTTGTTTAATCTGAAATGCACTTTCTTCTACTTCGAAAAGCTAAAACATAAGAACTTAGCCTTTTAGGTTGATTACTCTGTTAGAAGATGCAGCGTGAACCTATATTGATTAGTCTGATTAGCAATATGGCCTTCCTGGTCCCTTACAGAGATGGTACTCTTTCCAAAATCCATTTATTGCTTCTCAGATTTTTAAGAGGTCATCAACCTTTTGGAGTGGGATCCGCTTTTAATTTTTTATTTTCCTCTGTTGCTTCATTTTGGGTGTTCTTTACAAGTTACCTTTTTCTTCTCAATGTTTATGTATGAAGGTATATTATCCTGTGCTAAGACCAGATATTGTCACATTCACCATTTTTTTTTTTATTAATTTATTTTGTGGGTCAAACTTCATCTTTTCAGATGCACCTCATGAATTTCTTTTTTCACTCACTGTTGACATGATGTGGCAGGTTTTGTTAAAAGGAAGCCACAGTGATGAATTGAAGAAGATTAAATATGTGGTGCAATGTGCGGTTGTCATTGCTCACCATTTAATTCTTGAGACATCTTTCCTTGTTGATCAGAGAGCAATGTTCTCTACCATCCCTTCTGCTGTAATGGCAGATGTCTTGCAAACAGTCAAACAATACCCTGCTTTAGAAAATGGTAATTCAAATGGTCCTTGTCTTGATGATTCTACAGCTGAAACTGAGTCAAATAGTACAAACATTCCCATTTCCAATGCTTTACATGAAGATACGTCCCGTGCAAACAGTGCATTTGAAGGAGATTCCATATTATCATATGAGCCATACAACCCAGCCATTTTTTCTGGGTTTTCTTCTCTTTCAGCATCTTTAAAGAAAGTTATAGGGGACGGTTTCCCTCTTTCCTCTGCTGCTTCATATCCATCAATTTCTTCATACTTTGGCCTCTGTGGAAGTGAACCCAATGGTCAGATCGCAGAAGAAGTTCCAGTTACAAATGTTTCAGAGATTTCTGATAATTGTGAAATGGAAGCTAAAAGTAGTTTTGATGAAGAGAAGTCACTAGATGGACAACCACCATTGTCGTCAGTTTGCTCAGAAGCCTCTCTAAACATGACAAAAAATTGTGGCGCTGATGATAACCAAGTGCAAAGTAAGGAGGGTGCTAATGCAGCATTGGTTTCTCAGAGTATTTTGGTTTTGATGTCTAGCCGGAATGCCTTAAAGGGGACTATCTGTGAGCAAAGCCATTTTTCTCACATCATGTTCTACAAGAATTTTGATGTTCCTTTTGGAAAGTTTCTTCAGGATAATTTACTCAATCAGGTTATCCAGATCTTCATTTATTGGGAAACCTTATATTTTATGCAGTTGTCATTTGAGATGTAATTGTGTGTAGTAGTTTCATGAAGTTCACTGCTCATAGGCATTCAAAAACAATACTGTTCTTTATCAGGATGCTATAGTGATTTTCTTGAATATATGGTTTGTGCTTTGAAGTTGACTTACACACATCAGTTCAATCACATGGCATGATGCATTTTTTTTAAACCATTTTCAAGATTTGTGTTGTATTATATTGTATGGCGCACTTATGCAAACTTCTGCATTATACAGGGAAGCAATTGCACCACGTGTGGTGAACTGCCGGAGTCTCACTTTTACTATTATGCGCATCGTAATAAGCAGCTGACCATACAAGTGAAACGGCTTCCCGATGGAAAGTGTTTGCCTGGAGAAGCAGAAGGAAAAATTTGGATGTGGAGTCGTTGTGGTAGATGTAATACTGGGAATGGAGTTTCAAAATCAACAAAGAGAGTGTTGATTTCCACTGCTTCATGCGGTTTGTCATTTGGAAAGTTCCTGGAACTCAGCTTCTGTCACCACTCTTCAAGTAGATCATCAAGCTGTGGGCATTTTCTGCACAGGGACTTCATCTACTTTTTTGGGTATGGATGATCTGTAAGCTTTGCTTTAATGGTACATTGTTCAGACTTTTGATTATCTTTGCCAAAAGAGAAGTACTTTTTCTTAGTGTGGTGAACTTCTTATCCTCATTGGATGGGTTTGTCTGCCTGTCAATGAGTGTCTGTTTTAGAAGAGGAACTCTGCATTACACTAGCATCACTTGTTAATAATGCCAATGGATGTCAGAAACAGGGAAGTCTGGGTAGTTAATTTTAAGCATAATGCTGGATATTATTTCAGCTGAGCCCTTGCTTTCATTTTTCCATCTTGCAGCTATGCATTATTATTATTATTATTTTGAAAAAAGTTATGCGTTATTTTGTTCTGTGAGAATTACGTTTTATTTTGGATTTCCTTATAATTCATGGTATCTTCATGCAACTCCAGGTTAGGCCCCATGGTTGCAATGTTTAGGTACTCTTCGGTCGCAACTTATACCGTGTCTGTGCCACCTCAGAAGCTGGAGTTTGGCAATTCAATCAATAAAGAATGGCTCAAGGGAGAATTTCAAACTGTATTGTTTCTTGCCTGACTTTCGCCTCTATCCTTGATTTCTGGGCATGGCTGAATGTTACTTTGGCTATAAGATGATTCTGTTTTTTCCTCTTATCCACCTTACCTAGTATATATCTTAATTGGTAATGATGTTTTATTTCAGTTATACACTGTCGGGATATTGCTCTTCACAGAAGTTGAAAGTTTTTTAAAGCAGATAGAATCTAAATTTGTTGGCTCAATGCTATACCTACAAGGCTCATTGAAAGAATTCTGTGTGATCATAGAGATGCTGAAGCAGGAACGTGCTGCATTTGAGGTTAGTTTTCTCATGGTACTTGTTTGAAAATTTTTATGTCTTGAGCATATGGCCTGGTCTTCCTTGGCGTAGTTTGTATGCATGAATGTTTTTCGTATTATCTGGCTGAAACTTGACCTTAAAGATCAATTTTAAGGATATTTCACTGGTGTGGCCTTTGTCTTTTTTATTTCTTTAGCTAGGGCATGCCGTATGTATGTGCATTTTTCATAATGTTTTATTGGTACAGTTCAAACTTGGTTCTGCAGATACCTTGCAGTACATACATCTAATACTGAATTGTTTTATAAAAAAGAACTTAAGAAGATATAAACTAAGGATTGGTTATTTGAGGCTCAGCCGCTCAGGGGATTCATCAGTAGGGATATCTCAGGTCTTTGCTGCTCTAAGATTTAGGTTTCATTTAGCTCATTAGGATTTGTCATTCCATTCATATATAAAATAACCTCCAATGATTCAGTTCTCACATGCACAGTGGATTATTGTTCTTCAGTCATTATACATTAATTGATGGGCAACAAGTGCTTTTTCTTCCTTAATTTTAATAACTGAATCGGCTTTTACTTTTCTGTTTGGTTGCACTGTTGGAAAATTGAAAAACAGGAAGGTATTCAAAATGTTGTTGCAAAGAATGGCAGTCCAGATGAGGCTTTTCCCAAACTTCTCTGCTTGAACCGATTACGGTGGGAGCTTTTGCTTGAATCATGTATTTGGGATAAGCGTCTGCATTCATTGCTCTTGCCTGATCCTGCCCTGGTCATTAGTGGACCCTCTGAGAAAGGGGTGCAAGAGCAACCTAAGTTGAAGATGGAAGGCACCGCTGTTGGTGGAAATGAGGGACAAGAAAATAATTTTCAAAATGGTGATAAAGTTTTCATTGATAATAGCTACTTGAAGGATAGGTCAGACATATCTGCTGATTCAAAAGAAGTTTCGGTGAAAGAAATCCAAGTTGACGGTCCTGTCCAGTCAGATGTCTCTGAGAGGACAACTCTTGGTTCAATCCCAAATGGTTTTCCCAACCAAGACTTTTCTGTGAAACCTGTTGATGCCTCCAATCATCATCCAGGTGATAATAATTTAAAATCAGAAAACTCTCTTTCGCTGAAAAATTTAGTAGTAGAAAAACCAATTTCAAATTCTGTAGATCTTCTGAATAATGATTTTATTGCTGATCCAAACGCATCTGAAAGGAGTTATTCTCCACGACCGCTATTAGCCAACTTAGAAAAATTAAATGGCTGGTTTTGGATACCGTTTTCAGAACTCCGGCAGATATACATGAAAGATCTTCAAAGAGGTTATGTGCTGAAATTTAAATCTGTCAGTAGCTACTCCCCTGAACTGCCTGCTGTCTATAAACTAATCTGTGATGAAGGGTCAAGGCTGCACATCCCACTTGGGACTGATAATTACATAGTGTCGGACTATGAGGGTGAACTGTCGAGTGTTATTGCTTGTGCACTGGCTTTGTTGAAAGATTTACCTGTATCAGCAGCTGTCTTCAATGAGGATAGTCGGAAAGACAGTGAAATGACTGTCAAAAGAACTGTCATAACATCCCCACACTGGTCTATCAATGATTCTTCAGATTCAGATTCTGTCCACTCAGCACTAAGTATTTCTTCAGAAGAATCCCGCTTCTCCAGTTTTGATGGGTTGAACTTGTTGGATTCTCTGGTTCCACTAGAAAATTTAAGCCCAGAGGTGTCTTTTGGGGCCTCAAAATCACTTGCAAAGGGACAGGGTAAGTATTCAGTGAAGTGTCTATATGCAAATCGGTTTCGGGATCTGCGGCGTCGATGTTGCCCATCTGAGCTTGATTATATTGATTCCCTCAGCCGTTGTAAAAACTGGGATGCAAAGGGTGGGAAAAGCAAATCCTTTTTTGCTAAAACATTGGATGACCGGTTCATCATTAAGGAAATTAAGAAAACAGAATATGATTCGTTTGAGAAATTTGCACTGCACTACTTCAAGTACATGAATGAGTCATTTGATTTAGGAAACCAAACTTGCCTAGCAAAAGTCCTTGGTATTTATCAGGTCAGTTATTCTGCTCCTCCCCCACTTTACTTTTTACTTGATCATTTTTCTCAAACATTTGCTATCTTTCAGGTAACTGTGAGACAGCCAAAAAGTGGGAAAGAGACACGACATGATCTGATGGTGATGGAGAATCTTACTTACGGTCGTAACATTGTTCGTCAGTATGATCTTAAAGGGGCTCTACATGCTCGGTTTAATTCTGTTGTTGATGGTTCAGGAGATGTTCTTTTGGATCAGAATTTTGTCAATGACATGAATGCCTCTCCGGTGTATGTTAGCAATAAAGCAAAGCGTCTCCTGCAACGAGCTGTTTGGAATGACACAACTTTCCTCAATGTGAGTTAATTACTTTGAATTTTCGAACAAATATGACTTTGTTCTCTGTATCTGCTTTAGTTTCTTAGCTGGTAGTGTCCTACTTTTAAGAACGTGGCCAACTTTATAGTCTCCCCGCAAATACACAAAAATAAAGATTAAGATGCTGGATATTCCGTTTAATATATATCTTATATACTAATTAAGGTTTGCCTTTTGTTATGCAGTCTGTTGATGTAATGGATTATTCATTACTTGTTGGGGTGGACACTCGGCGGCAAGTGCTTGTATGTGGGATTATTGATTATCTTAGGCAGTACACCTGGGACAAGCACCTGGAGACATGGGTTAAGTCTTCACTTGTTCCAAAGAATGTGCTGCCTACTGTCATCTCTCCGAAAGAGTACAAGAAGCGATTCAGAAAGTTCATGTCCACACACTTCTTGTGTGTACCAGATCATTGGTGCTTACAAGAATCACCTGACCCTTGTGAACTTTGTGGTGTAAAAGACGATGATTCTTCCAAGTCTGAGAATGGAAAGATGGAAAATGGTTTCTCTGTGTAGGTAAATTTTTTATCTGGTTTCTCAAACTCTCTCTTTTCAACAGCCAGTTAGTAAATATGCTGTAAATAGACTGTTACCATCACAATTTATGTACCCTGCCCCGTCATTGTGCAATTTTTAGCAGATTTCTGGGGGATAGATTTTAGTTTTCAACAGGTCTGCCATCTCCAGCTTAATATACATAAATTTTTGTAAAGTCTGTTGAGAAAGTGTAGAGAGCCGCTATCGTTGAAAGACTTGTGATTACTTTTTATCAGTGAAAAGTTGCATCTATTTTCAGATAGATTTGTACATGTACGTGCTGATTATTCACCTCTTTTATATGCTCTTCTGATATCAAATTTCCATTATCTTTTTTTTGGAACTTCTCTTGATGGTTACCCTTTATGAATTATTCTTGGGATTAAAATGTTATAGTTACGGTATAGATTAAGACTGCAGTGTGTTGGATTGGTAATTAGGTATGGCTTTTCAAGTAGTATCCTCTCCATGTATATTTTCAAGATTATGATTGATCATTAATAAAATCATTATTGAAAAAACAAAACCATTATTGATAATGAATGGTGAAGATTTATTTTCTTGATTTTATTGACAAGCAATCATAATTGTTAAAAATATAAAAAATCTGGTTTAGATTCTAAAAGTTTTTGTCCATATTGAGAAAGAACACCAAGGGCTTCCTAAGCCTTCATTTACGTAATCTGCTTCCAAATAAAATACCAGTAAGCGGGCTCACAAAGGTGGCGTGTCGGTCACAACACGCCCGTTCCGTCTTCCACTCAAAGTGCAACGCGGGTTCGAAAGTGGTCTGTGCCAACGGTGGATAATTTGCATTGTACTGTCCTATAGGGAGACTAATTATAGATTGATCCCTCCACTTGGAGGGTGGTTAGGTTTCTACACTCCCTATGAGATTTCTCTCTTCCTGCTCAAAAAAGGAGTAAAGTCTAATAAAGGTTACGATCCGGACTGATCTAAAAAATAAATATTTAAAGAGTTCGGTAATTATAACCGCATTTAAAACATTATTTAAAAAAAATAAAATACCAGTAGGGCATTGAAAGCTGGAAATGATTGATTAAGAAAATAATTTCAATAACGCCTGTGTACAGGATGCTAGATATTTACTATTGTCGTCAATGAACTTTGAGAAATTGAGAGCGAAGTAGAATTAAATTGTGCAAAGATAGTGGAAAACAAGGTTGCAATTCTCTCTACCCTGGCTGCTCCAAATTAAATGATGTTTCAGTAAATGCTGTTCTGAATATTTTGCCAGCATTTCTGATTGCATTTAACTTACAATTTGCCATACTTGAGACAACATTTTCTATTTGATAATAATATGACAATACAGCATGAAGCAAGTGGCAGTTGGTGGTGCGATGCAACGGCACCCATACCTTTGGTGCGGCTCCTTTTGAGCCTTTAGTTCAAGGTTCACATTGCAGCTTTTCCCACCTAGCTTGTGGGTGATTTTCTTACTTCGTTTCGTGAGGGTTGTCCCTCCTGTTTCTGAGAGCCTTAGTTCTGGGTTGAACCTCAATATTCTAATAAAGAGAGCTTGGTAGTGATGAATATACTTGTAATATATATATATATAAAAGAAAAAAAAAAACGTGAAGCAAGAGGAGTTCAGTCTCAACACTTCTTACACGAGATTCTCAATGAAAATGCCAATGCCAGATGCTTTTCTCAAACCAGAGGCAAGCTCTCTTTCAGATGTGGAAAACATGCAAAGAGGAACAGAATTGCTTGTCCCCCTCACTTCAACAAAGAATCTCCACCTCTTTGGCTCTCTCACATTTCATTATATACTTCCTGTTCAAAATCATAAATCATAAAGATAAAGACTTTATTACCTTCCCATTGCCAGAATTCTTCTTCAGACATCACTGTGGGATGTCCAATTCAATCTGCCAGGACCTAACCGAAAGCAGTGAAGAAGATGCCTATCACTACTTAAACGATAATGAGGCTGATGTGTCTCAGTTCATATATGTCATCAATGCAATCCTGAGCGGCACTGCTCGGCTCAACGTTCTCTTACCCACAGCTACCATCCTTGCCTTCACCATATTTGCTCCTCTCCTAACCAATGATGGTGAATGCACCAGTTTGAGCCATGTGTTGATGGGTTTTTTCATCATCTTTCTTGCTGCTTCTTGCATATTCTTTACATTCACTGATAGCTTTCGAACAGCCACTGGAAGGTTGTACTATGGGGTGGCAACATTAAGAGGGATTTGGACCTTCAATGGAGGCAGGAAGAAACCATTAGTGCCATCAGATTATAGGCTGAGATGGGCTGATCTCTTCCATGCATCACTATCACTGATTGCATTTCTTACTTTTGCAGGATCACATAGTGATGTTGTCGCTTGCTATTACCCTGCATTGCCCAGGAGGATCACTAACACTGTTCCTCTGGTTGTCGGGTTTGTGATCAGCATTCTGTTTGTGGTCTTTCCTTCCAAGAGGCGAGGAATCGGGTACCCTTTCTTGCTGCAAAGTGATGCTTTATACTCTAGATGTTAGCAGGAATTTTGTTCCTTGACACCAACTTAGAAAAATGATATCATTCTCATATGTAATATAAAATATGATTTTGTGGCTACTCAAATATAATAATACTTTGGAATCTCAATTTTTTGAACACTTCTATTTGAACATATAAGCATGGAAAAGTCAAACAAAACATGATTTCAACCGCATCAATAACTAGTATAAGTAACTTCCTAATTTTCTGTAACGATTACAAAGTCGACAACTTGCATAATTCAGACCTGTCCGAGTTCAAGAATAGAAAACCAGGAGGAAAAAGGAGCATTAATGAAGTAAACGACATAAGTCAGATAGTGCAAACTAAAATGAATCACTAATAATGGAATTGAATGCCCTTTATCGATCAAAATTGTTCGATCCTAATACACAGTTGAACATATCAGAAACCATTAAATTACAAGATATAAGAAAACATGAACAAATTTTTAACTACAATGACAACGTAAGGGAATGGATACACCTTGTGGTTTTCTCTTCTCTCGAGCAATGTTTTCCCTAATGCCAGGCAACTTTTGGTGAATCTTTCTCCATATCTGATTCACCGCACCATCAAGAGGAATTGGCCCAACGCCACCTGGATGACCATTATCATACACAAACATGGGCTGAACCTCAGCCATCTTGTGACGAAATTGCTCTCTCTGCACGCCAGAAAAGCTTCTAAGATGAACCACAAGCCAACTCGGTGTCAATGCATCACTGACCGCCACAAAAACAGAGAATTCTGAGTAATCAATCATTCCTTCAAACGGTAGCTCAATGTTGTCACTAACAATGACAGGTATACATAGACTCTGGATAGCATCAAAAAGCCGACATGAAGTAGGCGTATCCCCAGCCGGGTGCAAACAAAACTCAGACGATCTCATCCCTTTTATCGACTGCTCCCTCCCCGTTGCATTGGGGAAGCCTTCTTCCATAACAACCCCCGGCTCATTAACCAACAAATCCCACAATTTTTCCCTAACTACACCACCCTACAAATAGAAACAAACACCACAACAAAACAAAATAAACAATCTACACAAGCTAATGTAACGACATCAACCAACGCTTGAATTCAAGAGAAGAAAAAAACAACTGACCCTATGGCGATGCTTGGCGCCTTTAAAGTAAAGCAAGTTGCGACGTTTCTGATTGTGTTTCAACTCCAATCTAGGAAGCAAATGCGTGTAGGGTACAATGACATCTTTAAGCAATGAAACCTGAGTGTGTTGAATCAGCACCATCTCAGATGAATTCCCATTTGGTGTTATATTTACAGACTTGGATTTCGAGTCAAGCCTATACCATCCACCAAAATCCACCACCAAGAGAATTGCAGGAGCAATATCAGCCCTCACATGCCACATCGCAACTGGGTCTGCCAAACAATCAATGCCTTTTAAATCCACCAAAACCAAACCAAACAAACAACCATACAAACAAACAAACAAAAAACATAAAACCCCAGTTGAGCAAATCCACTAACAACACGAAATCCAACTCTCAAATTAACGTACCAGTGAGCACAAAGACGTGATCTCTGCCACCAAGTCTTTTCCAAGCGCGTGAATTCTTGACCATATCGACGACCTCTCTCTGTCTCTTGTAGTCCTCATTCTCCATCGTCTTCTTTTTGAAAAAGCTCTTCTCTTTAGCCAGCTCCATCTCGGAGCTCAAAGTAGCGAAGAAGGGGACGAAAACGACATCGGCTTCGTCCTCGTTGAATACTCTTTTAGCAATGGAGTGTGGCCGGGACTCTTCCCGCGTCTCCAGGTCGCCGAGGAGCCAGTATTCGGCGCTGTACTGTTTTATAAGGGGGTTTTCCGGGTAAGGCGGGTACTTGCCCCGGTGGGGGCGTGGACGGGCCGGGTCGTGATCTGGGTCGGAGGGGATGCGGGAGTCGGGTGAGGAGGAGGAGGACCAGTAGACGTTGAGGAGGTCGTAGTTGTAGGATCTGGGGAGGTCGGCGACGTAGACATTGATGGAGATGGAATGAGGGGCGCTTTGGGAAATTTGGTGGGTGGTGGTGCGGTTGAAGGTGAAGAAGAAGAAGAAGAAACAGAGAGAGAGGATGGAGAGGAGAGAGAAGGAGAGGAATATACGAGGGAGGGACTTGTTCTTGATGTTGTTTGTTAACATTTCACGCTAATCTTTCTTCTTCAACATAACCAGTTTTCTTCTACTTCCTAGTTCTACTACAAGAACAAGAAGTATCTGACCCCACTGACATTAAAATACAGCAAACTACACTCAACCCCAGGTTGAGGTTTAATCTTTTATTACATCCGGAATCATCTTTTCAAAAATTGACAAACACCTCTTGTTATTGTTAGTGATGGACGGCTAAATTTGATGGTCGACTATTGAAAGATAAAAGTGTCCTTAACATTTCGATTTAATAAAATAAATAATTATATACTTCAAAAGAATAAATAATTATATAAAATTAATGAAAAAATATAAAAAAATGAATATTCACCATTCGTATAATAGGCGATGGAGATGAAACATATTCTGAAATAAAATATTTAAAAAGGAAAAAAAAAAAGGATCTTTACTATTTGGGATCTTCATCGCTTGGAGATTGAAGTAGCATGGAATCTAAATGGCATAGAGATCCTAGTAGGGATGGCAAGAGGATAGGGTTTGGATTGGTTTGCTTAAATCTATACCCTATATACATATATATATTAATTTTATGTGGGTAAATGGATTTAGATATATCATATATATATTTTAATTTTATATGGGTAAGCGGATTCGAGTATGGTTTTTTTCCCGTACTCATACCCAAACTCGTTATGAGTTTTAAAAATGATATCCATATTTATTCGCAAACTCATTTAGTCAAATTTATATCCATTCATTATGAGTGGTATCCATGGATATATAAGTAGAATTGTCGTCTCTGGATCCTACTAGCCTGGGATCTTTATCACACAAAGATCCCAGACTTAAATGTTCTTTCTTGTGTAAAGATTCCAAATTTCTAGGTTCTTTGATGCGCAGAGATCTTGAAATTTTAGGTTCTTCAAGTTGGTTAGTTCTGGTTTGAGAGAGGTCATCAGAGAGCGTATCATTGTTGATGGTGGCTCTAATACCCAACCCCGAATCAACCCTCAAATCACCACCACCATTGATTAAATCAAGCTCAATGAAGATCAACGAAGACGGAAATAAAAAATTAATAAAAAAGTCCTCATTAAGCAAAGATAATTGCATGTCACTCATTGAATCTTCAACCTGTCAATTTTCAAATGAACAAACCACATATTTTCTTTTTCATTTTTCATTTTTCATTTTTGAATTTTATTTTATTTGTTTTTGTCTCCATCGCCATCCAGATGGATGGTGGATATAGTTTGCCTTTTAATTTCATAAGTTAAATTTTTTAATAGAAAACTTGAAAAAAAAAAGATATCAACAGACTAAAACACCCTTACACAAGTAAGTTTAACTAACATTAGGGAATGTAAATTAAATGTCAATTTTTTGAAAAGTTGTATCCCTGTGAATAGACAAACCTCAGGTATTTCTGAGTAATTTGCTCATGAAAATAATTATTATTTGCTCTGTCCATATATCTCTATACTAATTAGCTTTAACACAATGCTATATATATCGATACTACTGACAATTTCAAAAAAAAAAAAAAAAATTATTAACTATATCTTATATAACCAAAATATGAAAAACCTAAACATTTTTCATATTTGAATACTAATTTCAAACATTTTCAATATTTTAAAGATATTAATAATATTTATGTATTCAATTAATATTTTTATATTGATTATCAATACGCTGCATGTGCTTTTGCATTTTCTAATAAGTATGCTATGCTCATATATTTCTCTCTCTCTTTTTTTTTTTTTTTAGAAGTATGCTCATGTATTTCTATGTAATGACAAGTGACAGCATTATCATACTAATCAATTAAAACAATCATTAGTAAAACCGATTAATGTATAAATAATAACTCCTTTAGATCTTTTGATTAGTTCATAAAATAGAAAAGAACATCATCCAAGTATGCAAAAAAAAAAAAAAAAGAATTAAGAAAAATATGACAATCTGTGATCAAAATTGAAACTATGTTATCCATTTAGGAAATTATCATAAGACCTTCTTCAAAGCTATCTGCATTGTGATTATGGATATGATTAGCCGAATTGTTCGGATATATGGACTGCAGAGATTTCAGAGCCATCGTAAAGGTGCCGTTCAATTTCTTGCATGTACTCGATAGATGATGAAGACTCTTGCACATTATCATCGTTGTGGTTAAAATCCAACGTCCCCATTAGCTCATTTACATTTTCATGATGAGATGATACTTCGAGGGTCTTGCCTTTATAGTAAATACTACACAAAACACAATTATCCAACTGCAAAAAATAAATAAATGTTATATATAATATCAACTTATATCTCTCTCTCTATAGGAAGCGGCTATGATACGTACGCAAAAAGTGTTCGTATCATACGAACTAGAGAAAAGAAGAGAGATGAACCGTTAGATGATGAAAAAAATTATCCAACGGTGAGAAAGTAAGGAAAAATAAAAAAAGATAAGAAAAGGGGAACTGGCTAAAGAGGTTACTCTCAATTTCTTTCCTCTCCTCTCTCACCAAAAGATGAAAAGAAACCCTAGATCTAACCAGTCACTCAATTTGATTTGCAGCAACATCAGCTATGTAACAAAAGCAAAGAGAAAATGGAGGTCTCTTCTCTTCTCTTATCTTCTCTTCCATGGAGGTTCTTTTGCAACCTCACTCTTCCTTTCTCTTTTCTTCGCTCGATTTGATTCGTAACAACATCAGCTATGTAACAAAAACAAAGAGAAAATGAAGGTCTCTTCTTTTCTCTTATCTTCTCTTCCATGGAGGTTCTTTGACGACCTCACTCTTCTCTTCTCTTCTCTTCGATTTGACCATTTTACCAAACCTGAAACTATACAACAACAACAACAACAACACTTGTTTAGTTTTGATCTCAGAAAACAGTTCACTTTCTCTTCAACACTACTTTTCTGTGCCTCTTCATCAAGTTCTTTCTCCTGGTATGTGTGTTTCTCCAACTGCTTTTTCGATTTAACTTTTTGGGTGTGGGTTTTTTTTGTTGGTGTTTTGTTTTAGAGTTCTTTTTGGGTGTTATTGGTTCTGGTTCTGATTTTTTACTGTTTTCATTTTTGGGTTTGTTTAGATTTGCAAGTGAGCTTGTTAGATCAAAGATCAGTTGTTTTGCAGTAAATCTCTTGTTTCTCTGCTAATTTTTTGTGAACTGGATCTGGGGTTGGTTTAAATAAGTTGGTAAGTTATTCAGTTTCTTTGTCTTGTGTTTTTTGTTTGTTTGGTTGGTTGATGGGATAATGCAAGAGGAACTATCATAAGAATGTTTATGATTAAGTGTTAAAGTTTTGAACTTGAGATAGTTTTTTTGTGATTTGAATTTTTGAGGAGCTCGAAGTTCAACTAAACTTAGCTTAGATGTTTTGTTTTTCTGATATGGGGTTTTTTGGTTGGATGTTGGTGGCAGTTCATAGAGTTGAGTATGTATTTAGAGGTCATGAGAATCCAACAACAAGGATATTTGAAGGAGAGCCAAAGTAGTGTGATGGGTTCATGTTTTGGAATATGAATTCTGATTTGGGATTAAATCGGAGTTCGGAAATGAATACCTCATGTGTTGTGTTGTTGAGTGAGAAGCAAAGAGAAAAGTAAAGAGATTTAAAATGATTTTGTGTTGTGCAGGGATGAATAGAATAGTCCATTCATTATCTAGCATTAGCTGGCTAAATTAGCGCTTGTAGAAAATTTGCTTAAAATAATCTAGATCAATCCAATCCATAAATTAATAGATTTCCTTGTTGAACTCAAGTTAATATAACTTGGTCTTTGATGGAATGTCTTTACTTTTACAAGCTTACATATTCATTAGAGTAAGTAGATTTAATTAATATAATGAATCCCTTGTTCTGTTTTCAATTTGATAATGTTAGGGGTGGACTTCAAACTTTGATGCATACACATGACACATAAGTTATTGATCTTGCTAATACAGATAGTTGTCATTGCAGTTGAAGAAGATATGTAAAGAAAGTGCATATTGGGGTAAGTTAGTATAAGTATGTGGCGTATTGCATATAACTATTCACTAAAACTTGTTGTACATGAAATTTGAATTTGAGAGACAAATAAGTTTGATGATTTATTTTATGCTTTAACAAGAACCATAGCTGGAGTTTATATGGGAATAAATGATAGAGTTGACTGTACTGAATCAACTACTGCCTCATAAGAGCTGGAGCAAAGGATTCTGATCAACCTATGTAAGATTAGTAACTTGGTTGCTTGTTCTAGAATGAAATTATGTTATTGGTCGAAGAAGAAAATTTATAGTTTGACTTTTTAATTCTTTGTATTGATGTTTGTTCCAAAATTCCATACATTTTTGTTTTGATGATGTTTATACTATTTATTCTTTACCTGCTGGCATACTGGCTATCCTATTGTGGGAATCTATACATTTTTCTTTGAGGTGAGTTCCATTGCATGCTTAACTTATGGTGTCCAGCACAAGTCTTCTAGTGTTAGTTCCAAACTGCATTTTGATGATTTTAATCTCTGCAATTGGATACTAAGCACCTTATGTTGGGGTCACTCATTTTCACACAAATAATGAATGGTAAACAAAGGAGTGTGATAGTGCATGATGGGGCTGGTATTATCTCAATTATTTTTAAGCATTGTTGCAGTGAAAATAATTGTTTAACATGATTCTTTACTTGTTGCAGTACATTTTGAACAGATTTTATGAGTGTTTTTCAATAATTTCAGCTTTTATAATGCAGGATTTTTAGTTGACAAGTCTTTATTTGGTTTCTTTGATGCTTGTACTTGGTGTCCTAGACTTCTTTGCACAGGTGATAATTTGACATTATTATTTACTTTGTTATCAAACTAAATTGTAATTATTATAATCCTTGGTCATCGATTTCTTTGTACTTAATCCTCATTTTGTCTTTTTGGACCATGCTTTAAAACCAAATGAACCTCTGAACATATATGCTCAAAGGTAGGTGTTTTTGGCTCATGCATTGCAGCTTGAGAAACCGACAGATTTGTAAAGTTTTGGAATGGTTGCATCACTTTTAGATTATTCTTTTCTCGACTTCTTTATGGGGAAAAGCCTACAGTTAAAAGTTGTTGTTCCCGCCATTAATAAACAGTTCATTTTCTAATTTAACGAGTATATTTTTGGTGCATCACAAAAAAGATTGATGTTAGTTGAATTGCATATTTGATACTTATTAAATAATTGCTAGTATTGTTTCTATAGCAGAAATCAAACTCTGATATGATATTCTTTTTTGTGAATGTTGGATGTTGTAATTGGCCTCTTTTCAGTTTGCACTCTTGAGGGATTTCAAGTTGTTTATGTGGTTGTAATTTGATGTGTTTGTTTGATGATTGCTTGAAATTTTTAGTCTTAATTGTAATCATTGTGGTTTTAATTTTTATAAAAACCCTAGTATTAATTGTTTTGTACAAGTGAATTCAAATTATGTGAGCAGAGTTGGAAGTAAAGTTTTATCAAGTTAGCAGGGAACTGACTATAATACAGACATGAAAATGTATTCGTATGATACGAACAAAAGAGAGGAAAGACTCAGCCGTTGGATGATAGAAAAGTTCGTCCAACGATGGGCATGTAAAAAAATAAAAAGTACATAAAAAAAAGTTGAATAGAAATGGGAGACCGGATGAAGAGGTCAAAATGAAAGTTAGGCCTTTATCATCTCCTCCCCATTATCAAACCTTATCATCTTCTGTCTTACTAAAAAAATATAAAAATTGTAGGCGTCAATGAGGAAGGTGTCAGTCGTAGGCATCGTCAATGGCGTGACTCTTGTTGCGCATAGCAATGGCGGTCGTTATCATCCGCGCCCTCACTGTGTTCGCCACCATCCAAAAGATCCGCCAAAAAAATCAGACCATCAAACAAGGTCAAAAACCTATAGCTTCTTCAGTTTCTATGTCTATACATTTGATAAATTTCTCTCTTTTAACATTATATATCTGGGTTTTGAATTTTAAGTGAGTCTTTTTGTGTATGTGTATTTTCATTTGTGATTCAAGTTTCAATCAAATAAATATCATCATCAAAATTATTGCAAGGAATGTTGTTGGTAAAATATTGATTGACAAACTTTCATCTAGGTATGCATATTTGGTCAAAAGAATATCAAGCTCGAATGTGCAAAGAAAATGCTTTGAAGGAATCTGTCGTCTTTGCGATAGATATGCCGACAATTGTGAGATTGAAAATGTTTAGAATTTTTTTATTCTTACTATTTTGAGAGTGAACTGTACCATTTTTATTTTGTAAATGTTAAACTTCTAGTTAAGGATTTTTTATTAATAATATACATCGAACTTGTTTCATAGAACCACATAAAGTCTACTCAAGTTTCATGTTTTAATTTTAAATAAAGTTGAAGTTTGCTTAAAAATTAAATAAAGAAATAATTTCACTCTATTTTTTACATAAGTATAGTGCCATAACCCTATAAACATGGTTGAAAAAGTGTAATCAGATTCAAAAGGAAGAACTTAATCCTTTTTGTAGTGTTCAACGAACTAATATTTTTATGTATTTATTAAACATCATAAAGACAAACATGTTAATGCAAAATTAAATTCTAATAGAAAAAAAAAATCCTTAAAACTATATTAAAATTAGGTATAAATATATATATTTTGTATTTATAAGATATAAATTTAATAAACTTATTTTGTTTAAAAATATAATTTAATAATATTTTAATATAATACAATCGTGCAGCCATGATCCATGAAAAGCTTACAGTAAATGGGTGCGTAGCCACGCTAAAATAGTGGTGCGGTCGCGCACCAACACTGAGATCAATAAAAAGCTTGCACTGTTATTAGTGCGTAGCCACGCTATTGTTGGTGTGCGGCCACGCTGAGACAATGGTGCGACCGCGCGCCAAAACCAGTGTTGGTGCGCGGCCACGCTGAGACAATGGTGCAGTTGCGCACCAAAACCAATGTTGGTGTGCGGCCACGCTGAGACAATGGTGCGATCACGCACCAAAACCAGTGTTGGTACGCGGCCACATTGAGACAATGGTGCGATTGCGCACCAAAACCAGTGTTGGTGCGCGGCCACGCTGAGACAATGGTGCGGCCGCGCACCAAAACCAGTGTTGGTGCGCGACCACGCTGAGACAATGGTGCGGTCGCGCACCAACACACGGCCACACCAGAATTTGAGTGCAGCTGGATACTCATAATCAATGAAAAGCTTGTACTGATATATGAGTGCGGTAGTGTTAAAACGATGGTATAGCTGCACACCAATATTGGAATAAGTATGTAACTATATCATGATGTGAGCATAGTCACGCACTTATGACTGGTCGAAGGCTTCCGCTTTAAAATTTATGAAAATTTAACATTTTAAAATTTATTGATTAGATATGTGTGAAACTAAAATTATTATATTAAAAAATTTTGAAAGAATAACTAATTTAAAATAAAATGAAGTTATATTTATTAATTTAGAACATAAGAACAGTCGTTTTTAAAATTTTTACTATTATTAAAATATATCTCATTTGCTTGGTTGTTATTATAAATTTCTTTCTTCCTTAGGGTGTGGATTGTATGGCAATAATAATATTCTTGTTTTGTACGAATAATAATAATAACTATACTTAATATTGTTTGAGAAAAAAAAATTACTTAATACAAAATGTTAAAATCAAAATCCAAAATAATGAGTAATTTAATTAATTTGTAATTGCACAAAAACAAAGATAAATAAATAAATAGATAATTATAAGTAGTTTGGTCAAAAGTCCTAAGAAAGCCAAAAAAAAAAAAAGTGTGATAGGAGACCTTCTTATCACACTTTTGCCATGAGAGAAGGCTTTACTATCATGTGTGCCGTGACAGAAGACTTTATTATCACACCTATAAGTGATAGGAAGGCCATAAGAGAAGGTTTTACTATAACGCTTGGTCGTGACATGATGTGAGAGCCTCCCATTACGCCTAAAGGAATTGTGACAGGAGAGCCTCTTATCACGCCTAAGGCAATTATGATGGGAGGGCCTCCTATCATGTTTGGACGTGACGGGAGAGCTTTTCGTCATGTTTGGGAGTGACGAGAGGCTCTCTTGTATTTATTTATATGTGATGATAAAATAAATTATCAAATACTAATATGCGAAAGATCTAAAATTTCATGGAAGTATAATTAGTTAAAAACTCTTATATTAGGATATTAAGTGTTAAAAGCATGTTAAATTATATATATAACGATGTTTGCCTACATGTCACACTCAACGACGCCTAAGGCAACTGTGATGGGAGAGCCTTAAGAGTGATGGAAGGCTCTCCCCCATCACTCTTGGGTGTGACGGGAGTTTGTCCCATCACGCTTGTGTGTGACATGATGCAAACATGATTAGAAGCATTGGTATAGGTGCGTAGTCACGCTAAAACAATGGTACGGTCACACATTAACACTAGATCAATGAAAAGCTTACATTGGCGCGGGTGTGTGGCCACACTAAAATGTTAAAAATGATATTAAATTATATACACATTGTGCTTGACTGAATTTTAGTTTTGTTAACTTATGGTTGATCATGAAAAGTTAATATAATTACTACAAAAGCTTATATCATAACAATTAGGAATAAATAAAGTTAATTTCATGTTAAACCATTAGGGTTAAGAAATAAAAGTTATCTTATATATTAATGAATTAAGTGATAAGGAATTGTCTCACATACCCTTAAATGTTAAAAATACATAAAGAGCCTCCCATTTGGCGTGATGGGAGAGCATCCTATAATGTCTAAGGCATGACAGGAAAGTGTCTCATCATACACAGGCGTGATAAGATAGCTTCCAATTTCAGTTATGATATTTTACAATATTTTAAAATAAAAATTTAAAAATATAATTGAATTACATTGGTATAGATGCATGACCACACATAAACAGTGGTAGAACCACATACCCATAACTAGTGCCAGCCTTGGCCATGATGGGATGGAAGAGCCTCCCATCATGTTTGGCATGATAGAAGTGCCTCCCATCACACCTAAGGCAAGTGTGATGGAAGACTTCCATTACACTTAGGCATGACGAGAGACTATCCCATCACGCCTGTGCGTGACAAGAGGCAAGCTTGCTAGGACAGTCTCCCATCACGATTCCCCTGTCACAGTATTTTTAAAATTTTACTATAACAATTTTTATTTTTTTAAAAAATAAATCATAATTAAATTGCATTTCAAATTCGCATTCAAAAACAATTCTACATGAATTTACAATTCAATAACAAGTAAGAATTTTAATTTAACAAAAAATAAAATTACTATATTTTAGTTTCATCATAAGTTATGTTCAAAAGTTAAATTGTAAGGGTAACTTTTTATATAAAAAATAAAATAAAAAATACTTTTATATATTTTTAAGAAATAAATTTAATAAAATTATTTTATAAAAAATATTTTAATCCAATTTAAATTATTTTATATAAAATAATTCCATTTAAGTTATTATACTTTTCTACATTTTAAAATTAAAAATTAAATTGGATAGCATTGGTATAACTGCGCGGCCATGCTAAAGTAGTGGTGCGGCCGCACACCAACACCAGTGTTGGTGCGCGGCCGCACCTTTGTTTCAACGTGGCCGCGCACCAACACCAGTATTGGTGCGTGGCCGCACCACTACTTTAGCGTGGCCGCGCAGTTATACCAATGCTATCCAATTTAATTTTTAATTTTAAAATGTAGAAAAGTATAATAACTTAAATGGAATTATTTTATATAAAATAACTTAAATTGGATTAAAATATTTTTTATAAAATAATTTTATTAAATTTATTTCTTAAAAATATATAAAAGTATTTTTTATTTTATTTTTTATATAAAAAGTTACCCATAATTAGTTAACTTTTGAACATAACTTATGATGAAACTAAAATATAGTAATTTTATTTTTTGTTATAGGAAAATTTGATGTTATACATAAACCAAGAACACCAATAACACCGTGAAACTTTAACAAATAAACACAATATAAGCTACTCCACAAGTAGATTAATAAAGAAAATCAATAAAGATGCTTACCGAAATTTGATTGGAGAAATATAGTAATCCGGTTATAGGAAAATTTGATGTTGAAATGTTTAGGATTTTTATTTTTTAATGTTGTTTGTTAAAGCATTAAAAGAAATTTGTATAATATAAAACCAGGATAAAGTTAGAAATATGTTAGTTTAGAAAGAATAAACTTGGAATAATATATTTATAAATCATTAAGTGATTTTGTATTAAGTGAAAAGTAAAAAATGTAACTTTTTTTTTTAAGTGGTTTTGGATTGTTTTAAGTGGTTTGACAACTTAAAAAAACAAACAAAAATACTTTAATTGGCCTCATTCAATACTATTAAGTGTAAAAAACAAACAACCCCTTATACTGGTATAGGCGTGTGGTCATTTTAAAATGGTAGTGTAGTTGCACACCAATATTGGAAAAACTATATAACTATATCATGATATGAGCACAGTCACACACCCATGACCAGTGGAAGGCTTCCACTTCACAATTTATCAATTTAGTTTCTCTAATCGTTTAACTACAGTTAAACATGTTACAAACTCTATGAATAATAAAATATCCTTAATCAAAATTTTAAAAAAAAAATTACAAAATAAAAATTAGGAACTTGTTAACACGAACGTTGGAATTGTTAATGAAACAAGTATGACGTTTGCTGACGTCATATCTCCATTTTTGTTTAAGTTAAACAACTTCTGACGTTGTCCTAACGTCCAACTTATTAGCTGAACAACTTCGACGTTGATCTCAACAAGATAATGTCATATAACTTGTTAACATAACGTTGGAGTTGTTCAGAGAACAACTTTGATGTTTGTTGACGTCATACACCCACTTTTGTTAAGTTTGAACAACTTGTGACGTTGTCCGAACGTCAAACTTGTTTTCATAACAACTTTGACGTTGATGTGAACAAGATGACGTCACCTAACTTGTTAACATAACGTTGGAGTTGTTCAGAGAACAACTTGGACGTTTGCTGACGTCATATCTGTACTTTTTGTCAAGTTTGAACAACTTCGGACGTTAGGGTAACGTCAAACTTGTTCAGAGAACAACTTCGACGTTGGTCTCAACAAGATGATGTCATCCAACTTGTTAGCATAACGTTGGAGTTGTTCATATAACAACTTTGACGTTTGCTGACGTCATACCTGTACTTTTTGTCAAGTTTGAACAACTTGGGACGTTGTGGTAACGTCAAACTTGTTCAGATAACAACTTCGACGTTGGTCTCAACAAGATGACGTCATCCAACTTGTTAGCATAACGTTGGAGTTGTTCATATAACAACTTTGACGTTTGCTGACGTCATACCTGTACTTTTTGTCAAGTTTGAACAACTTGGGACGTTGTCGTCACGTCAAACTTGTTCAGCTAACAACTTTGACGTTGGTCTCAACAAGATGACGTCATCCAACTTGTTAGCATAACGTTGAAGTTGTTCATATAACAACTTGGACGTTTGCTGATGTCATACCTGTACTTTTTGTCAAGTTTGAACAACTTCGGACGTTAGGGTAACGTCAAACTTGTTCAGAAAACAACTTCGACGTTGGTCTCAACAAGATGACATCATCCAACTTGTTAGCGCAACGTTGGAGTTGTTTAGAGAACAACTTGGACGTTTGCTGACGTCATACCTGTACTTTTTGTCAAGTTTGAACAACTTGGGACGTTGGGGTAACGTCAAACTTGTTCAGAAAACAACTTCGACGTTGATCTCAACAAGATGACGTCATCCAACTTGTTAGCATAACGTTGGAGTTGTTCATATAACAACTTTGAAGTTTGCTGACGTCATACCTGTACTTTTTGTCAAGTTTGAACAACTTGGGACATTGTCGTCACGTCAAACTTGTTCAGTCAACAACTTCGACGTTGGTCTCAACAAGATAACGTCATCCAACTTGTTAGCGCAACGTTGGAGTTGTTCAGAGAACAACTTGGACGTTTGCTGACATCATACCTGTACTTTTTGTCAAGTTTGAACAACTTGAGACGTTGTCGTCACGTCAAACTTGTTCAGCTAACAACTTCGATGTTGGTCTCAACAAGATGACATCATCCAACTTGTTAGCATAACGTTGGAGTTGTTAATAGAACAACTTTGACGTTTGCTGACGTCATACACCCATTTTTGGTTGAGTTTGGACAACTTCGGATGTTTTTGGAACATTAAACTTGTTCCCAGAACAACTTTAACGTTGATCTCAACAAGATGACGTCAACCAACTTGTTAAGATAACGTTGGAGTTGTTCGTAAAACAACTTCTACGTTAATGTTAATTTTAATAATAAAAAATAGTTATATAATATTATATTTTATAATAAATTATTATATTTATATATTATTTTAATTATAATATTATATATTTTAATTTAATAATAAAATATTAATAATAACTTAAAACATTAAGAAATATTATTATAATACTATATTTTAGAATAAATATTATATTTATATATTATTTTATTATTAAACTATTATTTTAATATTATTTATTATAAAATTATTATTTTAAATCTGCAGCAACCGGTTGAAACCGGTTGCTGCAGGTTGCAATAGAAACTATTTGGCTGCCAACTGGCAGCCAAATATGTTTGTATGGTACAAACAACAAAGTTGTTTGTACCATAGCCATTCCCCTCTCTATATATATACATTAAAACTCAAAAATAAATATTAGTGGTTGCATACCCTCATATCCTTGGCAGTACCCTTTTTGTGATCTTCATTATAAAGATTATATTCATGCATAATCCATTGCGTTTTGTCACCTTTAGGAGGACGTCCTCTGTAGAAAACCAGTGCTCTCTTCGTTCTATAATGTCACCATAAACAATATCTCCATAAACATTGTCACGATACGGTTTTCGGTGGTTGTATTTGATTTTCTGCTCAGCTGCTGTGGCCTTCCAGTATCCATCTATTGCTCTTCGATTTGGCCGTTGTCCTCCAGCATACTTCCGATCTCTAGGAGTAAAGCAGAAGCCTTTCTTGTCTCCACTTAGCATGAGTTTCTCTGATTTACCCAAAAAAAATTAAAAAGAAAATAATGGTAAACCAACTGTCTATATATGTTTATACATATACTTTAAATAAAAAAGATTAATAAATAAATAAATAAAGACTAGGGTTTGCGTTTCAAACATTTTATATATATATATATATATATGTATGTATATATACCTGCAAGATCCCATGGAACACACTTGTATACATCAACATCAATGATGTAATTATATTACAAAGCAAGGGCTGGTTGGATACCTTCTTCATTAAGTAATGAAGAATCAACTCTTCATCTTTAGGGTTAAACCTGTAACCAGGAGGCAGCAGGTCTTCACAAGAATTGCCTGTTTCCATGTAAACCAAAACTGACGACGACCCTTGCTTAATGTCAACCCCATCGTTCGCTGTAGAAGGTTCAATGAGAGGCGGAGGCTCAACATAGGGCAGATGTTGGGGGATACAGATATATATTGTTGGCCGGATACTGTAAAAGAAGTGGTTGATCAGGTTGAGCATAATATAGTGGAGGCACGCTGGTGATTAATGAGGAAAGATGCTGGCCATGGCTGTTTGATGAAGAATTTTGGGCAGCAGCACTCATTAAATCGGCACGAAAGGAAGTCAACTCAAAGTAGTTGTCCACGTCAACCAGAAAAGGGTACGGTGGGTGGGCTGTGGAGGAGGAAAGTATGTGCGTTAGCTGTAGAGAAGCAAAGATTCTATCTGGGCGTGTAATTTCGTTTGTGTTTGATTTAAAATCGGTTCCCTATATGTATTTATATTGATTTACATTTTCAGACTTCTAGTTTGTTCATAATTACTAATTCTATTACAAGTAAAATAGTAGTGGATAATATTGTCATCAAAGCAGAGAGTCCTAGATCATATGATTTATGCATATGGGGCCGTTATTGCTGTTGGAAATAACAAATCAAAAAGATATTTTTTTTATTCAAGACCAAGTCCACTCAATAAACTGCAGAACCGAGTCTTCAGCTTCTGCTCTGTTTTTTTATCAAACCTCCCTGATTATCTCTATCTTTATTTTAGGCTTGTTTTATGTATTCCGTTTTCTGTTTCTGTTATTTTTCCTGTTATTCTGCTCTGCTATATAAAGAGCTAGTGACAAAACAGAATGTATGACTTCGTATTTTTGCTGAGTAATAAATCATCAAGTTCTCAAGTTCTTTGTTTATTTCAACTTCGTTTCTTAAAAATTAAAAAACACCAACAAACCGGTATCAGAGCCTGGTTCTCTTTCTTGTTTCTTGTTTTTTTTTTCTCATGGCATCAAACTTGGTCCAGCTTCAAGTTCCTAAGTTGACAAAAGAAAACTATGAAAGATGGTGTATCCAATTCAAAGCATTGTTCAGTTCACAAGAGTTGTGGGAAGTAGTTTGTAATGGTTATGTTGAACCAAGTCCAGAAGCTGAAGCTCTCTACACTGCTGACCAGAAGAATACTCTAAGAGACCAACGGAAAAAAGATAAGAAGGCACTCTTTTTGCTGTACCAAGGATTGGAGGTCTGGGACAACCTGAGCACAATTTATAAAGGAGTTGAAAGAGTGAAGAATGTGAGATTGCAGACTCTCAGAAGTGAGTTTGAAGCAGCTCACATGACAGAAGGGGAATCGGTCTTAGATTATTACTCACGACTTATTGCAATTGTCAATCAAATGAAGAGAAATGGAGAAAAGCTTGAAGATGTTCGAGTAATGGGGAAGATACTGAGGTCGCTTACTCATAATTTTGAGCATGTAATAACAGCTATAGAGGGGTCGAAGAATCTGGAAACAATGAGTACTGAAGAACTTTTAGGTTCTCTGAGAGTTCATGAACAACGTATAAAGAAGCACTCTCAGTCAAGCTCAACAGATCAAGCTTTGGCGTCAAAACTCACTTTTGATAATTCAAACAGTGAACATGTTCGAGGACAAACTTCTCAACGTGGAGGAGCAGCTTATCGTGGACGAGGTAGAGGTTGCGGAGGATATGGCAGAGGTAAAGCAAATGTTCAATGTTTTAATTGCCATAAATTTAGACATTACTCTTTTGAATGTTCTAGCAAATTTGAAGATCATGCCAACTTAGTCGAAGCCTCCAATGACGTTGATGAAGAACCAACTTTGCTGATAGTGCATAAAGAATCTGTTGAGGAAACTGATGTTTGGTATCTTGATTCCGGAGCGTCTAAGCATATGTGCGGTCGAAAGGAATGTTTCGTGGATCTGAAAGAAGAATTTGGTGGATTAGTAAGTCTTGGAGAGGGCTCGAAGTTACTGATTGTGGGGAAAGGAAAAATCCAGGTGTACAAAAAAAATGGTTATATCATTTATATTACTGATGTCTATTATGTTCCCAGGATGAAGAGCAATATTCTTAGTCTTGGTCAGCTGCTTGAGAAAGGAGATATTATTCATATGGAAAAGAAACAACTCCATCTAAGAGATGCAAATGGACAACTCATTGCCTGAGTACAAATGTCAAAAAATAGTATGTTTCCTCTACCTTTAAATACTACGAATAAATCTTGTTTTCTTGGAATAACTGAGAGTGAGTCAGAAAAATGGCATTTGCGATTTGGGCATCTTCATTTCAATGGACTAAGATTATTATCTTCAACTGGTATGGTGCATGGACTGCTAAGTATTGAACTATCAGATCGTATTTGCGAAGGGTGTGTACTTAGTAAGCAATCTCGTCTTCCTTTTCCCAGTATGTCATCATGGAGAGCACATGCACACTTACAGCTTGTACACACAGATATTTGTGGACCAATCGAACCTCATTCTTTTGGTGGCAGCAAATATTTCATAAGTTTTATCGATGATTTCAGCCAAAAAGTACGAGTTTATTTTCTAAAAGAAAAAAGTGTTGCATTAACTGTATTTAAACAGTTCAAATCGCTTGTAGAAAATGAAAGGAAGTGTAAGATTGTGACCATAAGGTCTGATAGAGGTGGAGAGTATACTTCAAATGCTTTCCAAGAGTTTTGCAGGGAACATGGTATACGTCATCAACTCACAACTGCATACACCCCACAGCAAAATGGAATTGCAGAACGGAAGAATCGCACCAGACATGACAAGAACACTGCTCAATGAGAAAAAATTGCCTAAACAATTTTGGGCTGAAGCAGTTGCTTGTTCAGTTTATCTTCTCAACCGTTGTCCAACAAAAAGTGTTCGAAATATGACACCGCAAGAAGCATGGAGCGGATATAAGCCTAGCGTTGGTCATTTGAGGATTTTTGGGTGTATCGCATATGCTCAAATACCTGAGAGCAAGAGAAAGAAGCTGGATGATCATGGTGAAAAATGTATTTTTGTGGGCTATAGTGAAGAGTCGAAGGCATATAAGCTCTACAATCCATTAACAAAAAAATTAATGGTGAGTAGAGATGTTGTTTTTCATGAGGCAGCAATGTGGGACTGGAACAGTGACAAAGATAAAGGAAAAAATATTATTGAGGATGCAACAATTATTCATGAAGATGCAGCAGCAAATCAATCTGTAGGCAGGAGTCAATCGCTCACAATTACTCTTACAACACAGTCAACATCAGCTACAAGTTCTCATGTAAGTAGCAGCAATTTTCATGCAGATTCTCAAGCGAGTAATAGCAGTTTGCATGAAGGCAGTAGCAGCCATTCCAACTCAAATTCAAGTTCTTCAAGTGATAGTTCCTCTCCAGTCAAGTTTAGAAGCCTACAAGACATTTACAAGAACACGTAAGAAATTGAAGAGGAAGCTGCAAATCTGTTTTGTTTGTATGTTGACCATGAGCCCATCAATTTCAAAGAAGCTGTGACAGAAGACTGCTGGAAGTCTGTCATGGAGGAAGAAATGATGGCTATCAACAAAAATGACACATGGGAATTAACCACACTTTCGCCAAATCAACAAGCAATTGGAGTCAAATGGGTAAACAAAATTAAGTGAAATGCTGATGGTAGTATTGCTCGCTACAAAGCAAGACTAGTAGCAAAAGGGTACAAGCAAAAACATGGAATTGACTATGACGAAGTGTTTGCTCCAGTGGTTCGATTTGATACGATAAGATTACTGTTTTCTCTTGCTGCATCTCATAGGTGAAAAATATACCAACTCGATGTTAAGTCGGCCTTTCTCAATGGAATTCTTACAGAAGAAGTATATGTTCATCAGCCTGAAGGATTTGAAACATGAGGTGAGGAACACAAGGTTTACAAATTAAAAAAGGCGTTGTATGGTCTGAAACAAGCCCTACGTGCATGGAATTCTCGCATTGATGGTTATCTTCATCAAACTGGTTTCGATCAATGCCCATATGAACCTTCTGTTTATGTGAAAAATAATATTGGTAGTGAATTTCTAGTTATCTGTTTATATGTGGATGATCTTTTGTTTACAGGGAATAACGAAAGATTATTCATAGAGTTCAAACAAAATATGTTTGATGAGTTTGAAATGACAGATAATGGGCTGATGTCTTTATTCCTGGGGTTGGAGATTCAACAAGACAAGAAGGGAATATTTGTGTGCCAACAGAAATACATAGATAAATTGCTGAGAAAATTCAAAATGAGTGATTGTAGTACTGTTGCAACTCCTGTCACTATAGATATTCAGATGACAAAAGAAGGAGAAGGTAAGCTTATTGAATCAACATTATTCAAAAGCTTGATTGAAAGTCTCAGATATTTAACTGTGACAAGGCTAGACATTGTCTATGGAGTTAGCCTATTGAGTCGCTACATGGAAGTGCCAAGAGAATCTCACTGGCAAGCTGCAAAAAGAATTTTGAGGTATGTGAAAGGCACACTTAATCTTGGCATTTTTTATGCTTATGGAGAAAATACGAAACTTGTTGGGTATTCTGATAGTGACTGGGGTTGAGATCCTGAAGAAAGGAAAAGCACAATAGGTTATGTTTTTTTATCTTGGCTTAACAACATTTACTTGGGCATGTAAAAAACAACCAATTGTGGCTTTATCGTCATGTGAGGCTGAATATGTGGCAATTTCATTTACTGTATGTGAAGCCATATGGTTAAGAAATCTTTTGACAAGTCTAAATCACACTCAGGAAGGATCTACATTGATACATGTTGACAACATGTCAGCAATTAAACTGTTAAAGAATCCCACCCAGCATGGAAGAAGCAAGCATATCGATACTCGTTTTCATTTTCTCAGAGATCATGTAAAGCAAAAGACAGTTGAACTGGTGTATTGTCATACAGAGGAACAAGTAGCAGATATCTTCACTAAGAACAAATCAAAAAGATATTTTTTTTATTCAAGACCAAGTCCACTCAATAAACTGCAGAACCGAGTCTTCAGCTTCTGCTCTGTTTTTTCTCCAACCTCCCTGATTATCTCTATCTTTATTTTAGGCTTGTTTTATGTATTCCGTTTTGAAGAGCTAGTGACAAAACAGAAATGTATGACTTCGTATTTTTGCTGAGTAATAAATCATCAAGTTCTCAAGTTCTTTGTCTATTTCAACTTCCTTTCTAAAAAATTAAAAAACACCAACAATTGCCACCCAAACAACTTACTTTGTATACCCATTTTTTTAATTAAAATTTTATGGTATAAAATCACTCCTAAACCAAAATACTAGAAAATACATAGTAATTTGGTTAAATTAAAATTCCAAATTTACATTCATTCGTTCTTTTTTTTTTTGACATTATAAGTATAATTTACAACTACCGAAACCTCCTAATAGAAGATTTTAAGTACAGTTTTGATCTCTATTCTTTAATAAATAGGAAAGAGCGATCTATATATAATAGGAAAACTGTCCCAAATATTAGTAGGACTTTTTAAAATATTACCCACATCGGTTTGATTTTTGTACAGTACTCTTTATACTTGTTTTTTTCTTTTTCCTTTTTTTACTTTCCTATTGAAAAGGATACATATTTGAAGAATAAAGTATAATCTCTTCAGCTAGATTGTTAAAAAAAAAATAGAAAAAGAAAAGGAAAAAATAACTAGATATCTGAAAATGACGCAGAGACAGAACAATAGCTAAGCAATTAAAGCCTATTTAATTTTTTTTTTCTTTTGGGTTGAAAATAAGCTTATTTGAATTGTTGTTCTAGTTGAAGAGACTTCGGTAGTTGAAGTGGTGAGTGAAAGTGGAGAAAAAGTATGGTGAGAACTAAAAATTTTGCATTTGGTTAGCAAGAACTGAATTGTTTCAAATTGATCAAATAATCATCATAGCTAAAAAATCATAAGAACTATTGTTACCAAAGCACCTTACCTTAATTTTCAATATTTATTTACGAGCAACAATCCATGGAAAGCAAGAGAAAAATGAAAAATCTAAGCAGTTGCAGCAGATAAGAGAAAAAATTTATCTAGTTTTGGTAAATATCGAAACGGTATCATAGAGGTTGCTTTTAAAATGTACTTGTCCTTCTTTTTTTTCTTTTTTTTTTTTTCTTCTTCTTCTGAAAGTTGTCCTATCTAATTTTGCTCGGCAAATAATTTTTTTTTTTTAAAAAAAATCATTTTTCTAAAACCAATTCAAAAATTAAATATTATATCTTTGTTTATATAAAATATTTTTGATGTAGAATTACAAATCAAATATTCCCAAATTTTGATATCAAAGAAAAACAAAAATGCAGACAAAAAACAGCTGTGAACTGAAAATTACTATGCAAGGATAAATTTTTGGATTCATATTCAATGCAAGTTGATTCCAGTCTGCTTATGGTCTTATGGCTTTACTACTTTGGGCTATAAGATAAAGCATCATACCGGATGAGCAAGATTGGTATAATGATTGAACCACCTACACCTGCTATTTTAAATAACAAGTTTGAGTCTCTAATCCTACCCTGTGAGTTAATATTCACAAAAGTATAGATAGACCTATTTCGATGTTTGGAAGTAATTATCCGAACTGTGCTACTAAAATCTCATCTAGACTGGTCTCAGGAATTCTCTAGTTTATAAGTAGTATCAGCTAATATGAAAAATGAAAAAAAAAAAAAAAGGTAAAAAGAAACAAAAAAAGAGGATATAGCAGTGAATCTCTACTCTAATGAAGATGATTATTCCCAAAAACCAAAAAGAAATCAGCAAAAGAAGAACCAAAAAGAATGAGAAGATATGAACAATGTTTTTGGATTCAAATTTTTGCTGAAATGGTTACAAATGCCCAAACTCTTCTTGACGAAAAGTAGGTTCGGTTGCACCACCTCCCATAAGCCAAAATCTAAAAGAGAAAGAGGAAATACAAAGCTCTAATACTATCCCCCCATCAAAGACATAAAGAGACAGAACTCTGCACTCTTTACCTCTACGTTTTAACCAAAAAAAGGTAAATAAAACACTAACGCTCCACTACAACCTCGTCGAAATTCCAGTCTCTAACGAGGTCCCTTCTCACTGCACGACTTCGGACTAATCGTGGGGGCCCACCATCCATCTCGATGCTACTTGGAAGGATGTTTGGTTGTGGGGTCACCTTTGATGTGGATGCTATGGAAGAATTTGATCTTGGAGCGGTAAGAGATGATCTTCTGGCTAAGCAGCCGGAGATGGCTGAACATCTTCCTTCATTGTCTGAACTCGAAACGGAGTAACTCCTGAAAGAGTGTGAGGGACTTTCTACGCCATGACACACAAGACATGCTAGACTCATATTTAGTCTTCCGGGAGTCTTACAATAGCAGATGTCTTTTTCCTGCAAATAACATGCCAACATCGAACATTACAAATTATCATATTTGATCTTTATAGATGACAATACATATGTCTTAGGTGGTGCTCACATTTGCAGGTGTAATACTGAATGGCAAAAATGAATGTTCCTCCTATAATTGTACAAAACTAAAGTTTGTTTGATTTGGTCTCTCCATGAGCTAATAACTGCAGATTCTGGCCATTAAATGAAAATGTTGTTATCTGCCATGAATCACATATTTTTTCCTGTTTTCCCTGTCTCAAATCTTGATTCAATGGCTGAACAGGTCAGTATATTAGAAATTTTTTAATGAACCTATGGAAACTCTGTAACAAGAAGCCTTTATGTGTAGCCATTTCTGGCATGTCAAATGCCTTGAAATGCTTTCATGCCTTAGTATATTTTTGCCAGCTGTGCTTCTATTATGTATCTGGTTCTTCAGAGAAGATTTGCACAAGCAAGACCTCCAATATTAAGTTAAGCACAAGAAGTATATTACGTTTGATTTACATTTAAGAAGCTCAATCAAATGGCTCCCTTCATATTATATTCTACGCCAAGAGGATTTTTAATGATCAAACTTAGGAATACTATTAAACATGTCTCTCTCATTATCGATGCTAAAACCTGATTTGATTACTTCTAATTTCTAGAGTTGGCTAACACCTTAAACTGAGGCCTTGCCCATTCTTACCAGTATATCTGCCCTTTCCCTCAACTGCCTGTGAACTAGGTCAGTGGATACAACTAAATCTTTATGAACTACAAAATATCTGGATAAAGTAGCAAGATTGCAAAAGGCACTTAATTCTGCATGTTCAATAAGTTTCAAAGCAAACCGCCACAAATTAATTTTTCATTGATCAAGGCATTCTTCATAAAATAGTAATAATAAAAGGAATGTGTGAACTGCCAAACTCAATATTCTTTTCTTCAGAAGGCATAATTGCAATATAAATTACTGCATAACCAACATATCATCTCTTTCTTTATCAATTCCCTCATCCAATTAATTAAACATCATTGACAAAATCACCAAATTATATCATAAACATACACCAACATTGGATAAAAAGAATAAAGCCATAAACTCACTAAGGGAGTAACAAGAATCCCTATACCTAAAAAGTTCATAGAACAAAGATGTCAAATATTGATGGACTTTTGAACTGATCTTCTCTTCAAAAGGGCAAGAAAAATATAAATTGCAATGTCGACAACATTGCTTCCATTAACAAAATAGTGATGAACAGGGTTTGCTATCATGGTTACAACTCAAGCCCTAACAGAAAAGTTAAAACAATTTCAAGAATAACTACTAGTTAGAACAACAGACAATAGTAGTATCTGCTACTATCCTCCTATCCAACAGCAGCCAAGCACAATATCTGTCATTAAAAATAAGCTTAATCGTGCATCATTCAAAATGCAGATGAACCTTGTACTTAAATTACACAATGACAACTGCCAGCAACATCTTACCATTCCTCAACTCCTTAATGTAACACCATAACAGAAGGGACATATCTTATTTATTAAAAGTCACATCACAACTCACTATCTCCATTTCTACTGTTTGCAAACGCATTCTATATTATAACCGATTTACTAAGATTTGGTTAGAAAGAAAATGATATGGTTCCATTTGACTTAGCCAATGACCATGAACCTTCACAAAACATTGACAAGTATAAGTAAGAGTTCTAGTATCAAGAAACCAAAAGTAGAGTACTGTACAAGTTTAAAGAACAGAAGAACCAAATAGCACTTAGATGTCTTAAGACTTAAAAAATAACCACTAGGTTATTATTTAGTGTTTATTTTCACCAATGATCAGAGTTAATAAATGTTCTAAGAGTCAATTATACAGTATCACATTAAAAAGAAAAAATATATATTTTATTTTTTGGGTTTTTATACAAGTGAAAAGCAGGGGCAACCTTGTGGATAAAATTTATTGAATTTGAATTTCTCCCTTTTATGTTTTGTAATCTTTTTTAACTAATTTCAATGTTACAAATTTACACTTAGCTGTGATTGTAAATGAAATTATTTCTTCTATGGGTTTCATGCCTTTATAATTCAATTTAATCTTTTATTTCCTTAAATATGAAATGAATTGAGTTGGTTGAGAATGTGATGGGAGAGAATGATTTGGGTGTGTACACTGCAAGATTTAGTGCTCTTTGTCTAGGAGGATTTGATGGTCTTAGTAAACTGCAGTTTACACTCTCAAACTTCTATAGATACAAGTAGAATCACAGAAATATGTAAGGTAATGGGAACGAAGCAAACAAGATGTTGTTCCAATTTTTCACAATTGCATTTTGAGCCGATTTGTAAAGGGATTATAGTGAGTGGGAAGGTTGAAAAGAAGCTTACATATCCACATGATCATATTTTATACCACGTAGCACAATGAATTTAGGGCTATATAGAGTTTTAATATCAAATGTTGGGGAGACAGACCCACACAAGTGTTTCTCCATAACACAAAGACTTCAGACCATGGAATGTATCCATGACAATAAAACATTGATAGATATGTGTTCAACATATGCAGCGCAATGTTGGAGATAAGCACTGATAAATTTTATACATTCCAAAATGCATCAAACAGTCAACAGATAGATATTTGCTAGCCCTCAGAAAAGAGAGAAAACTTAGTAAATCCAAGGGGCTAACAAAATTCACAGTTTGAACATTTTAAAAATTTAAACACTAAAAGAAAATAAATTCCTTTAACAACTACCACTGTATGCATACAATTCTTGTACGTTTAACTAAATCCTTCCTAACAATAACCACTGTAACCATACAATTCCCATACATTAGCTAATCCCAACAATAGTCTACCATATTTAGCATATTAAGATTGGGTTTGGCTACCTTACTGGTTGAGTAAAGTTACCTATCGATAACAACCCTTGGATATTATTTAATAACCGCCTTTATAACTAATCCATGGGTTGTTATTGAATGACAATCTTATCCAACCAGTAACGTAGTCAAACTCAGTTAAGATTTTATCTTGAGACCAAAACATATAACTGAACTTGAGCTCTCTCCATTGCAAGGAAATTTTTCATAACAACCATCAAAGGTGCAACTTATGGTACGTCTAGGAGCTCAAAAACCACATTACAAGTATCAGTTTCCTACAATCATGTACTACAGGAAGCAATTCCCTACCCACCTAACAAACACTATCTCACATCTGATCCAATACACATGCCCTGAATCCTATACACCCACAAACCCAAACCCTAATATAATTCTTCTACTAACCAACAAAACAAAATTGAACAAACATAAAACTATAGAATTCCAAACAAAAACCAAAGTTGACCAAGTCATATTCACATATTCCCAACCAAACCATACCAACAATCACATGCAAAGACAAAAAGATCTACTGGGTTAAAAACAGAAGCCAAAGTTGAGTGAGATCTGATAAGAAAAACTAACCTTGGACTGTGTCTGGTCTAGATAAGTGACTTAAGAAGCAACAAAACACATCAAGGAGATGGCAAAGCTGTTTGGTTGTGATGAGATTCCAAGAGGTGGATCAAGTGGAAGTTGGAGTCTTTAACCGTATTTATAAGTGGGTCAAACGTAAAAGACGGGATGGGATCAGATTCTGCGAGCATGGACCGGGCGCGTCTCCCCCACGCTCCTATGTGCTACTAGTGACATCATCTGTTTTTGTAGTAGATTAAGGGCCCAGTTTTAATCTGGCTTGATTATTATGTAGTCATGCAAAAGTGTAAATAATTGATGCATTTATTTCTTTTCTTTCTTTTTTTTTCACAATATTAAGGTTTTATTTATTTTGAAATCTTACACACATGACCAGTCTTGTGTTTATTTGATAGGAAAGACAATAAGAATGAAGAATAAAAATAATTATTAGTGTTTATTTACTCTAAAATGAATCCGTTATAAAAATGAAATTATAGATCTTATATGAATTTAGGATTATGAAATAAGAATCCCGTTCCTATCGGAATCTCATTCTTATTCTTTTTGATGATTGATTCCATTTGTGTTGATTTTTGCTTCTTGCTTTGTCTAGATAATCGTTGCTTTAAAACGAGGAAGTCTAGATGGAAACTGACTACATCTTTCGTGCACAGGCTTATGTCTACTCAAAAAGAGTTTCGAGTTTGCTAAAAAAATTTTCACATGTGATGCTGCTGAGGGTAGTTATCACAGTCCATTAGAGGGGTAGAGCTAACAGCTGCTACCAAATTTCACACATGATTTTGCTGTTTTTGAAGCTAGTAGAGTTGAGAGAGAGGTAGGTGACACAGTGGAATGCCACTGACATCACATCCTTTACATGATATCTATTATTTCTAAAGTATATGAATATATATAGCTTTATGATACATCGTGAACGTATATTTCAAAAAAAATAAAGTACGTGAACATATATGGTTTGATGATAAGTATGAAAAGTAGATCAAGGAAAGTTACACTCAAATTGATCCAATTTTGTAATCAATGTCATTTTTATAATTTATAATTAATTTGTTTCGATTTTAAAATAAAATAAATATCTCAATCGGAATACTGTTGATTTCGATTTTGATTCTTGCAATTAAAGTAAATAATTTATATTAATTTCGATATATCATTTCGATTTTAAGTTATTATGATTCCAAACTATTCCGATTACATGCAAGAAAATACACTTTAAGGGTTTATAAGGATATTCCAAGATTAAAATAGCAAAATAGTAAATAAAATAAATTTAAAAGATAAAATTTAAAAAAAGATATATACGCATTTCCATCATTAGAATAGATGGTGGAGATAGAATTAAAATTAATTAATTATTAAAAAATAATATATAAAAAAATGATAAATTGAAAAAAGTATGAGACTAGAGGTATCTACCATTAGAGACCTTTGGTCTCCACCAATACCCAAAACTAGTTTTTAGGTCTCCAACAGAGATCCGATCTAAGTCATCGTGGAAAGAGGCCCAATTATGGATCTCATTCGAAGGAAACTCAATTTGGGTCTCCATCAAAGAACACCTCAATGATCCAAGATATTAACTATCGAAAAGATGTTGTATATGTAAATTGATATTTTCTTATTTTGAGGGGACCATTATTAAAATATCCCTTCATGTTCTTGAAATTTTGAGAATATTCTTGATATTTTCGTTGATATTGCCATAACATTAAAAATCCGATATTTTTATCGAAATTGATATTTAATTTATTCTATATATACTTTGATGAATTTCTTTTCTAAAATTGTTTTTATTGGTCTGACTAACGGTCAGTGGACCATAATTGACCGTAGGGGGTACGGCTGCAATACTAATGAACTTGAGGGGAAGTTTTTCCAATTATGAGTAAAACTTACACACGTTTGTTATTAGGTCAAAGGTCAGGGTGTTATTGCAATTACTCAAAATTAAGCAACATTATGGGTTCCTTTCGAAAGCTCATGGGCTCACCAAGCAAGCCTTATAGGTTCCTTTAGTAATATTTTTTTTCCTTTAAAAACAATTGGGCATGATTAATGTATCTAACAAGTGGGCCTGACATTTAAAAAGCAACTTAGCCTAATTCATGACATTTTTAAATAAATGAATTTGGGTCTTAAACCATTATTTGGGGGTATTACACCCATTCATTCCCTTTTAGGTTATTGAATTGTACAGTTATTAAAATAAAATATAATCTTTTCACTTCTATGCTTAAAGTACAGTGGAATGGAGATGAAGCCCTCACCTCCACTGTTCTGTTTCCATTTTAGGGTAAATTACAGTAAAATATCTTGACATTTACATAAAGACATGAATGATGTTACTTTTACTAATCACTCATAAATAACTTTGATCATTTTGACTTCGTTTATATTAACTATTGACTAAATTGAATTCTTCAAATAATCGTATTACCCGTCATTCAATTTTTTTTTTATAAATTATTTTTTTCAAGTAATTAATTTGATAAATTATATTGTATTCTCTTCCAAAATTGGACCTTTTATTGCATTTTGAGTAATTTCGAACTCCTTATGTTGCCCATAAATACTAGGCTTCATTTGTTTCAATAGTAGTCCTTGACTTGCTCGAATCGGCCTTTGATGGCCAAGGTCTGTTAAAAAAAAATATTCGGACATGGTTGAGAGATATGTGTGCTTCATTTTCCATATACATAGCCATATCATTTCTAGTTTGATTCGATCCATATAGGTTCGATGTTAGATTTATTTAAGTTCCTCTCTTGATTGTTCCAAGTCATAATGAACCTTTGAGTTTTGTTTGTTTTTTCCTCATCAATCAAAATTCAAACTAAAAATGCCAAAAACAAGATTTATTTTATCACGTGTCAATCTTAAGTCTTAAATACTATGGTTGTAATATTTTCTATTAACTTAAAATTTTTGAGTCTAATGGTAACTACTATGATATTACAATTTGAAGGTCATTGGTTCAAATCATCTCCCCCTCATTTATCTCGAATTCTTATTACATTTGTTATAACAGTAGGTGATACTTAGCATATCCGTCATTTATCATTTGTTCATGTTATACGTGAGGGAGTATGTTAACGTATTATAATTTCAAGTCTTAAATATTATAGTTGAATTCTTTTTTATCCGTTTAAACTTTTAGGTCTATAGTAATTAACAATTTTAAATCAAACCAGCCCAATCGCAACCTTACCATCTAAATCAAACCAATCCAATCGCAACCAAGGTTGAAGATAGGAAAAGGTCTCTATTGGGAACATTGGGAGTGTGTGTCCTCCTTGGAAGGTTGCGGATTGAAGACTTCAAGTGAGGATTGAGGAAGTGATTATCGTAAAGGTTTGAAGTGAATCCCTTCACAGTGAAATGTTCTATATGCTAAATGTATTGTGTTAGAATTTTGGTAAATCCCTTCATAGTGAAATGTTCTTGGATGGCTATATTATCCTGTGATTTTTATCCATCTGGGTTTTTCACGTCGATACTTTGAGTCTCATGTGAATATGCTTTATTTTTATGACAAAAAAAATTGGTCTGAAAGTGGACTAAAATTGGATCGATAAAATTGCAATGATGGGTAAAATAGATTAAGAAAGTTGTTTGAAGTGTTTGTATTTCATTTTTGTTTTTTGTTTTTTTAAATGCACATGAGTAATATTGAGGTTCGGTGAAGGGCAATTTATTTATAGTGGGCAGAGTTAGTAAAACTATCGGAGTTGGGCAAATTGAATAAATGTACTCATTTAAAATTTTGCACTTGAGCGGGAAAAAAAAAAGTAATGCTAAGCTTTCAAAAAAATTTACTAAAATAATATGATATGTGAGTTGTCAACATCGTATAAATTATGAGATAGTATGATAATTAATATAATCTTAATAACTCACATACCACATCATTTGAATATGAATTTGAACAAAATTTTTGAGAAATCTAGCATTATTCAAAAAATTATTATATTGTGCCCAAATGTTATGTCAAAATTTATGTTGCAAGCATAGTAGTTATGCATTAAGAAAAATTCTAACAATGGATTATATATATACACATATATATAAAAAAGGACAAAAAAATATAAATTAAAATTAAATAATGGATATATGTTGAATTAAAAAAAAAAAAAAACAAACAAAAATGATTATATTGTGCCAAAATGTTATATGAAAAGTTATGTTGCCAGCATCGTAGAAACGCATCGCAAAAAATTTTAACAATGGATTTTTCTTTTATATATATATATATATATAAGGGAAAAAGGACGAAGAAAATATAAATTAAAATTAAATAACGGATACATAGTTTAATTTAAAAAAAAAAAAAAAACACAATAAATTATTATATTGTGCCAAAAGTTTTGTTGCCAGCATCGTTGACATGCATCGCGAAAAATTTTAACAACTAATTCGCTAACTAATTTATGCGGTTGTATGGATTCATGCAATGTGACGGTGGGTCCTAGGATTCGCAATCAAGTGGTCCCAATAAAATTATTGCACTAATAAGCTAGTAAGATGCATGAAATATTTTTAGTTTAATATTTCGATTCCATTTTAAGAATGTAAATTCCATATTTACGGAATTTCCTTAAACAATAATTTTATTCCAATAATGATAATAATTCTCAAGTAATCTTGAATTTTTTTTTTTCAAGAGAGCATCGTTAAAATCAATTTGCACAGTTAGCAATCCATTGGATTGAAAAAAAAAAAAATGCATGACCAATCGTAAAGAAAGCACCTTATTCTTGCATGTTTAAATTTTTACTTTCATAATATTTGGAGATACATATTTTCATAATACGAAGAGCAGTCTCCTTATACATACTGTAAATATCAGTCAAGAGACTCAAACTTTTAACTCCTATCACCAATTCTAAAGAACATTGGAAGACTATTTGAGTTATAAATATATTTAATGTGAGTTTATTTTAATATTAGCAACTATTTGAATTGTAAAAACAATTTAATAGTTAAAATTATTTCAAGTATTAAAAATGAGTAAGAGTTTTTTTATCAATTTTTTTAAAGATTTTTGATAATTTAGTGACACGTAAGCATAAAAATAGTAAATGATCAAGATTATTATAAATATAAAATAAAGTTGGAACACTATTTGAGTTATAAATATATTTAGAGTAATGTTATACTTTCTAAATATTTTGATAAAATGATATGACATATGAATTGTCAATGTCCTATTAATAATTACATCATTTTATGATTTATAAGATGGTAACAACTCATATGTCACATTATCTGAATATATATTTGAATAAAATTTTTGAAAAGTTTAGCATTACTCATACGTTTAATGTGAGCTTATTTTAACATTAGCAACAATTGAATTGTAAAAACAATTTAATAGTTATAACTGTTTCGAGCATTATACAGAAGTAAAGATTTTTTGTTATCTTGTTTTTGCTAGACTTCAATAATCTAATGATACATTAACATTATAAAAGATAATAAACGATCAAAGTTATTATATTTATATTTTTGCTCCTACATTATTTAAATTTAAATTATTTTGATAAACAAATTTAATAAGAACGAAAATCTAGTAGAGGATGTTTATAGTACACTCTGAACAGACTAGTAAAGTAAATGCACACGGGGACCAACGGACTTATATATTATTAATAAATCAAGTATACTGTGACAAATTTTCAACTTTTTACTTTGTGATTTTGTGCTGCAATTAATATGATTCGTTGTGGTAAGGTTAAAATTAAACATCGAGCTCTGAAGAGTCCATATTCACAAGGATAAAGAGTCAAGAACACAGACTGACACAAGAGGCAGAAGCCATGAACTGGGTGCAGGTGGCTGCAGTAGGAACCATATTTGTCTCCCTGCAGTAAATAATTTCATTGCCTTGACTGACATGGACACAGTCTCCTTATAAATATTCTCATAAATGAGAGCACCTACAAGGCTGTACAACTGTCCACAAAATCTCAGCTGCCCTTTAGTGCCATTTATGTCTTGATTGGTAGCTTTATTTTCATGAAAGAAAACAACTGTTCCCCTACACTGTTGGAAATGGCGGCTATCCGTCGAATGAGGGACCAGCGACTCGACAGATAGAAACCGAATCTTATTATTAATGGTGTTGAGCGGTGCATGTCATTTCTGTTTAAGTGTCAATATTTGAAGCTTTAAACGACGAGTAAATTGTCATGGCTTGTCTTGCCTTGTCTTTGCCTGGCATGCACTTAATAGCTTGCTTTAGCTGATTTTGACGAATCGAAGAAGGTTAATGTCAATTAATAATATGCATGCAAGGGTCGCCGTTGCTTGGTGTTGGTGACCGGTCTCATTTCATTAGGTTATGCTCATTATTAATTTTTAATGTGAATGTAAGATAAACTTTACAGGTTAAACTTCTACTTGATGTCATGGCTCCATACTGGATATATTTTGCTTCTTCGCGACTTTTTCATGGCAGTTGTTCTTCTTAAACTTAAATAAATGTTGACTAGGTGTAGTGACTATTGGCTGCAGCTTCCAAACCCACTGCTTGACGCGGTGCAGATGCTGATGCCAGTTGAATTAATTCTTCCTTGAAAATCGGCTAGCTAGCAGAAGATGTTCAGTGACTCACTGACTTGCTTACTGACTAATCTCATATTTAGTTAATGTAGGATCTCAATTAACTAACCATATATTTAGTTTATTTGGAACTCAATTAAATACTAATGTAAATTAAATCACAAATCCACAATCAGCATGTTCATAAATATATGAGGGTAGGCAAATGAGTGATCTATCAAATTAACAGTTTTATGGCATTTAATTTGCAGTTAAACATATATATATAAAGTATAATGCATTTTCACTTCTGACATTCTACTGGTATAGATATGTGCTTTCATGTCGAATGTATAACATGTCGAGTATTGATAGATCAGAATCAATTAATCTTTTATTGGACATTGGACCATATATGTTCAACTAGAAGAATTTTGTAATTCAGAAACATGAAGGGAAGAGTAAGCGATCACTTTATATGCTTTGATGAAGTCCATCTTGTAAGTTGATTACAAAGTTTGCTCAGTAATGTGAGCATATTTGGCCCAAAATGTCTCCATTTTTCTCTAGTAATAATAAATTAGTCACTATACATGATAAGGACATCTGTACACAGAGACACTTGGAGCAAAGAGAAAAAAATCAAAGAACAAGGAAATGGCCAAGGAGAAATGTGAGTAGAGGTATTAACTGTAGAAATTATTGCATGGAGAAAAGAGATAATGACTTACCATGTAATACCAAACTCCTATAAATAAGAGTACTATGTACTAGATAATTATGTGAAATACAGATCAGAAATTTCTTTCTCAAACCATTGTCTAATTTTCTTTCTTTAATTTGCTATTTGTCTTATTCTTGCATATTTTGTAAGCAATCATGTACTGAAGAAATCAACGTATAAGTCGGAAAAAGTCACGGGACAACCGACATAGTGGTCTCATATCCAATTTTAAGCAAAGAACGAAGTTCGTTCTGCAACAATACATGAGAAAATAAAGACACGATACTAAAAGTTAAAATAAAAAAAGAGAAGATTTGGTTGTTATTAAAAAAAATAATAATAATAACAAAACCAACGGGTAAGCGAAGAAAGTTGCATGACATCATTTTGTCTATTCCACTATTCCAAAATAATATATATATATATATATATTATCTTTGTACTATTATTTGGTTTAATCCTCAATTTAGTAATATTCATGATTTGTCATGAGTTTCATCCTACTAATTTAAAAAAATAAATAAAAAGGAAAAAAATTCAAGACAAGAATGTAAGCTTAATCACATAAAAAAGAAGTATTCAAAGAATAAACTTCGAGATGAAAAGACAAATTTATTATATATAAAAACAGAAATAAGATACGGATCAATATTCGAATCATACCAGATATTTTAGTAGAAAACTCACAAACGTCAAAAGAAAAAAAAAAAAACAAGAATGATTATTAGAGAAGCAAAAAGTACAATAGTTATTATTGTCCGAACTTCATTGTATTTGCGTAGACTTTATAATGTCTTAGTAAATGTATATCGAGGCATGAATTGTTTATTATTAGATATTTATTAGCAAATATTTATTGGTTTGTCGCGGTCTCTGCTTGCTTTCTCAAATGAGAGTTCATGTCCCTCAAATTTGTAGATAATGAAACAAAGTTGCCGATTTCTTAGCTAATGCTGGCTTCTCTTTGTTTTCTTATTCCTTTTTATTAGTATTGTATCTCTGGAATTTCCTTGAAGGTTAAGGAAAAAAAATATGAAAAATTAGTTTATTAGCAAAACATTTACAAAGATAGATGTTTGATGTTACTTTACATTTAGTAAGGAATATTGTTTCAAATATGATTAATTATGTGATTGCACGAACTTGTACTGGATATAAATCCACAATCGTAATAATCGTAATGCGATAGAGTATATTAGTTGTTCATTCACAACAAAGCTCAAACAAAATGCATTTTGAGTACAAAAATGTGGAAGCCGCAACAACAGAGCTCTCAAGTGATAAGCACATCGCAAGTCCTATAAAAACAAGGAATGAATTATTAACAATGTAATTATAGAATACAAAATATATCATGAGACGTGATGAGAGAAATTATTATTCAAATATATATATATATATATACACACACACATATAACTTCCCATTCTTCACTTTCCTCCGGTCAGAATTATTACACATTAAAAAATAGAGTCAATTTCTATGATGACAACACTAATTTATTATATTAATAAAAAATGATTAATTGTTTTTGCAATGACATGGGAAGATTAGTTATTCATGTCAATTATGAGATTTAATTAAGATATTTAGCATCTTTAATAATATTTTTACGTTTCTTAAATTTTATGAATGAGGTGTATCCTCAATTAGAACACAAGTTAAGATTTTTCCTTTCAGTACGTTGATAAAAAAATCACATCATCCACATCATTGCATTTTAAATATAAGGTTCAGGAATCACAAGAAATTTAAATTAATAATATTTTTATCTATTATTGGCCTTTCTTTTCTATCCCATTATGAAAATTACAAAAACAGACAATTCTAAAAAAAAGGAAAATTCATTTTTATTAATTTTTTTAAAAAATTCGTTTTTAACCCTTCAAACAAATGAATTGCAGCCTATGCCCAAATCACGCAAGTTGCCTATGCATACCTTATTCTTCTCCTCCATTATTCATGATATGAGATCTTTAGCTTTCGTTGTTGATTGTTTGACTTTTGTTGGGATTTTTTTAGTTTTTTGTGATTTTTTTATTTTTTATTTTTGTGTTTTGAATATTAGGTATTGATGTTTATTATTAGATTTAGTTAGATTTGCTTAGATTTGGCCTGAAAATAAAAGTTTTGGGTGATATACAATAATGAAGATGATGACTAGATTTAATGCGTTTTGTGGACGCACAAAACCCAATTCAAGTTTTTGTGGCCACCAGCCCCATAAAACCCGGGTTTTGTGGCCCCACAAAACCCAAATATCAATTAGTTTTTTTATGTGTTTTTAAAATTTTGTCTTGAAGGTAGTTTGGTAAATTTGAGTATCGAGTGAAAATAGTTTGTTTGATGGACTAAAATCAAATTTTTATAAAAAAGTGGGTAAAAATGATTTTTTTCTTTTTGATTTGGGCTGGAAGTGAAAAGCTCCCCTTCAAATTATAGTAAATGTGGCATAAGCAGTAATGATCTCAATAAATCAATTTTAAAACTTGCCTTCTCAAGAGTATTAAATAATAATAATAATAATAATAATAAAATCCCTCATATCAGGACCTAACATTCTTTGATAGACAAGATACTTTTTTCTGCACGACAACAGAAAACAATGTCGAAGTATTAAATATGTTATTAATTAAAATGAACAATAGTCAATAGTAAAGAGTTACTAAAAACCAAAAAAGCGAATCACCCAAGACTACTCTATTTTCTCTAGCACTATAAATGAACCTTCAGACACTATCCGCTTCAACACAAAATAATTCCTCCAAAACCCTCCACACACACTCACAACTCTCTCTCTCAAAGAGAAAAAAATTAAAAATGCCAACAAAACTCGTCCTCCTCTTTGCATTATTTCTACTCCAACAATATTGCACAGCCAAGCTAGACACCTCCAAGAATGGCTCTACTGGTGCATCCATCAAAGGCATGTTTGTGTTTGGAAGCTCTCTAGTTGACAATGGGAACAACAACTTCCTCCAAAACTCACTCGCTAGAGCAGATTACTTGCCCTATGGAGTAGATTTCCCGTCCGGACCTTCTGGAAGATTCACAAATGGGAAAAATGTCATTGACCTTCTTGGTGAAAAGCTCAAACTTCCTTCTTTGATTCCAACCTTCTCTGATCCTTCAACCAAGGGAAGTAAAATTGTTCATGGTGTTAACTTTGCTTCTGGTGCCTCCGGTATACTTGATGATACCGGCTCCCTCGCGGTGAGCCTTTATTTATTCGTTTTATTCAATGCATTATTGCGTGATAATTTGATCATCTTATACATTTAAGTTTTTTGTTTTTTGGTTTTTAAATGTACATTGAAGTTTGTTTTGAATCACATTTTGAATGGGGTTAAAATGACTTGTAGCTTCCAAAGTACCGACAAGTCCACATTAAATATCGAATCAGAATTTTAATAGCTTGTTTGAAAGTGCTGCCACATCATTTATTCAGTAAAATGGTTTGTTGATTTTATTGTTTAGGTAAAGTTACTCATTAATAATAATTCTTAGATTGATTATAAGGGTATAGTTATTGAAGAATATATAAGTGTTGTTATTGAAAAATATATAAATGTTGTTATTGAAGAATATCCAATGAAATCGTAGATTTGAATTCTTCTCACCATATGTGATCTCTAAAAAAGCTATCTTGACCCTATTAAGATACAAATGTTTGTTTAATTGTGTCTTTTACATGGCATTATTGAATATAATGATAAGTGACTAAAGTATTGATTGTTCTAACTACTAGTTATTAGTTAACACTATTATAAATCATTTTGATGACTGTATTTGGCAAATATAGATAAACTTTTTTTGAAATATTTTAAATGAGTATTTGATAAATAAGTACTTCAAAAAGTAGTAGAATTATCTTAAAAGGTATTTGACACAAATGATTCTAATGGGAGCGTTTTTAAATGGGTAATATTGGCCCAAACACTCAGCTACTCAAGTTTTTAAGGTTCCATTTTTTTCTTTTTCCTCAAAAATTAACGAGAACATTAATTCCTTCTTATTGTGAAAATGAAAATTTCAGGGGCAAGTAATAAGTCTAAGTCAACAAATAAAGAGCTTTGAGGGGGTGACACTGCCGGAATTGAAAGCTCAATTGGGGCACAGCAGCAATTTTTCACTGCCCAATTATTTGTTTGTTGTGGGAACTGGCGGGAATGATTATTCATTCAACTACTTTCTTAAATATCCCAAATCCAATCTCACCACTCTTGAGTCCTTCACTCTCAACCTCACCAACTCATTGTCTCAACATCTCAAGGTCCGTATATCTTACATTCTCACCTAATTAAACAGATTTTAATAGTTAATTATTAACTTCGAACTATTTGTATAATTTAATATTCTCATTGATATTATAACCAAACATGTCGGTACTGTTTTAAACGGTCATTTATATTTAAAAAAAAAGTATTATGTAAATGGTTTAATGATTCTATAAGTCCAATTTTTAAGTGAGTTCATGTTTATAATCACTGTTTGGGAGTCCTTTTGTTATTATTAATGTTTTCAAAATGTTTAAATAGTTTCTTTATTAAATAAATAAAGATATTACTTGTAACACTTTGTGAAGAGGCATTTAATAAGGTTCAACTAACTTGATATATGTAGGTGGTCTTGCCTTTGTGACCTCGTGCACAAATTTAAACCTCAAATAGAGACACGACAAGGTGTCGAATGGTTGCTGGTGCCGTTGGCACCAGTCAACTTCCACGCCAAGTGTAGGCGTGGTTCGACACCCGCTCCCCCCTCTTTCTATATATATAATAATATAATATATAATTTATATAATATATAATATATTAATAATTTCTGTCCCACCATCAGTGTAGGTTGTCCTCCCACCCCTGTGTGGGTTGTTCTCCCACCTCAGTGTGGGTCTCTCCCCCACCTTCATGTGGGTGGCTCTCTCCCACTTGGGAGTCGTCCCCCAGGCCGTGCCACAGTGTAATATCTCGGTTCAATGGTCCTGGTTGTTCTCTGGGCTTGTCCCAGTTACAGTTCCTGTATTCAAAAAAAAAAAAAAAAAAAAATAGAGACACGACATGACCATTTAATTTTTTTTCTTTCAGTCTGTTGCGTACATAATATTTCCTTTTGATATATACGCATGATATGACCGACAGCTTCAAGTATCATATATTGTTTAAAAAAAATAATTATAAACATATAAATGTAATAACCAATAAGTCTCAATACCTAATATGATTGTTAGTTTTTATTTCATTTATGAGTTTTGTTTTAATAAAATGTGAGTTTGCGCTATACTACATGTTAGATCATAGGATCTTGGCCTAAATTCAGCGTTTCTTTAAATCATGTTTTTTTTTTTTAATAAATTTGTAATTATTATATTTGTCTAATGTGACATACTTTATGATATTTAAATTGTAATGATGTAGTTTTTAATTTATCTCTAATATATTTTTAATGGGCATGGAACATACAAAAGACGCATTTTGTTTCAAGGAAAAAAAATGATATACGCTACTGAAAACAGTATTTGTTAGTCATCTATGTATGTATCAAAAAAGACAATAAAAGTGATAGCAAACATTTTTTGTTGAGACTAAAAAAAAATAATAATAACATATACTGATAAAATAGAGGTTGATAATTGTGTTAATCAATCCAGAAGCTGTACAGTTTAGGAGGGCGTAAATTTGTGTTGATGTCAGTGAATCCAATAGGGTGCAGTCCCATGGTTAAGGCGGTTCGACCAAGGGGTGATGGCTGCGTACAACGTCTGAACCGAGCGGCTCAGCTCTTCAACACTCACTTGAAGAAATTGGTCGATGTTATCCAGCCACAATTGCCAGCCTCCTCTCTTGTTTTTGTTAACTCTTACAAAATCATCAGAGACATCATCAAAAACCCTGCCTCCACAGGTAACATACATTATTACGTACGAATTTCATTCTCGACATCACGAATTTTATAATATCCGAAATACAATAATTAAATCGATATAATTTATAAAAACATACTAAATTATTGTAAGACCAAATTTTGCTGAAGTAAATGAAAAAGATATTCAGGTAAACTCCTATAACGGTAATTGTAAAATTATTTAAAAAAATATTAGACTGGTTATTTCTAATCAATTGAGTAGATCTATTACCATGCTCAATTATATGGAAGAAAAAAATGTAATTATAAACTTTATACTGAATTTCAAAACATTTTTCTAAAAATAAATTTCAAGATTGGCTAGGTTAGGTTTGAAGCTACAACCCTGTCCACATGAGGAAAATTTTTTATCTTAATATGTGTTGTTAAAATAGAATTTGTAACACGTTTGATTTTAAAAATGGGATTCCAGGATTTTTAATTTTTAATTTGATTACATCATTTTTTCTTTTAACGTGTACTATTTGGATAATCTTACCGATCAGTAACAACCATTATAAGGTTGATTATTGATAGGTAAAGTTACCCAATCAATAAAATAATCAAATTCGTGCTATGAACGTCAAATCAGTAAAAGATTTGATTCTTGAATGGTTCTGCAGGATTCAAGGACACCAGTAAAGCATGTTGTCAAGTGGCATCACAGAGTGAAGGCGGGAACGGAATCCTATGCAAAAGAGGGGGCGAGGTTTGTGCAGAGAGGAGCCTCGATGTCTTCTTCGATGGATTGCATCCGACAGAAGCTGTGAACGTTCACATAGTAAACAAAGCCTTTGATTCTTATTGCAAGAATGAAGTTTATCCCATCAACGTCAATCAATTAGCCAAACCTTAGATTCCTTCTTCCTCTTCTTAGCTTCTTGGCTGTTTTTTAAGTTTTCAGAAACTAAACCTAATAAGTTGGGTATATAAATAACATTTTGTGTATGTGATTATCCATGTCGAATTAAGTTGTATCATGTGTTAGGAGGAAGTTTATTAGTAAAATTCACACTTGATGTGTATCTATTTAATTAGCTTTTAAAAACTAATTTTAATTAGCCTGGGTGCATAAATAATATTTTGTGTATATGATTATTCATGTCATGTTATCAAATATCAAGTGTTACGACTTAAGAGGAATGTTATTGATGATCGTTTATTTAGTACAATGCATGTATGTTGTATATATCTATTTCGATGGTATTCTAATAATTAGGTGATAATTAAGCAATTCTTTTGTTTTAAATAAAATGGGTTGGCAATTAACAGTATTGTAATTAAATTAAAGGAAAAATTTTATTTTCATCCATATATTTTAGGAAAGTGTCAAACTTTTAATTTGAATTATTTATTTAAAACAGGTCCGATTTTTCTTAAATTTTTAAAATAAATCAAATTAATCCATCATGTTGGTCAATTGACAATTAAATCAAACATTAACTATGATTGGTAGATGTAATTTTGACATGACATAATGTAAACTAATACAAGAAAGCCCCGAAGTAATGGCAGCAAAATGCTTTAAACACAAGGATGGTGACGGTTAAAAGCATTCTGATATCTAAGTTAGTTCAGATACACCAGAAAAATAAGAAAAGGAGAAATGATGCAGAATAATCCTTGTTGAGCTGTTCGTTGATGGTAGTAACGTGGATTGGAACGTTCCACAGATGCTTCAACAATGCTCCGGTTAGAAATATTTGTTTGATGGACTTGGTCTCACTGACTAAGTCAAATGATTCAAAAAGTGGTTTGCGGGCTTTAAGTTGTAATGACTCATTCAAAAATTGGACCAACTAGTCCGATCATGGTCCTCGGTCATCGTCTTGGACCAGCATAGGGTTCAAAAATCAGAACCAATTTATTCCACTACACCATCAATCTATAAATGGACAGTTGAGATAAAAAGTAGATATATATTAATCTATAAATGGACAGTTGAGATAAAAAGTAGATATATATTAAAATAAAAATGATAGATATTCATTAATTATCTTAGGATGGACAGTGGAGATCGGAAGTAATTAAAATAATATTTTTAAAATTAAGAATAAAAATATATTAAAAAAAGTTAAAGAAAATTAAAACCAAATCTTCAAGCCATAGAGTCATTGATCTAGGGGTGCAACCATATCAACAACGTTCTCGTCTAAATTAGGTCGTAAGTGATCAACTAGATTGACGACGATATAGTGATGAACTAGGTCATCGACAATTCTAATGCGATTTTTATTTATTTATTTTTATTTTAAATTTAGTTTTTGGGTATAATTGAATCTCCATCATTTGTCTCAACTTGTTGAATGGAGAAGATTTAAAGTTTCCTTTATTTATTAATTTTTAAAGAGGTCAAAATTATAATATTTATGTTTCATTAGGCGCATCACTGTTATTTTAGGCATTGTAATTGAAGTAAGGGCAATTGAGTTTTTTTCATCTTGTTGTTTGATTTAACCATCAAGTGATTAACAGGACAAACTATCTTGATTTGTTTTTGAAATTTGAAGGAATATTGGACCCATTTTAAATAAATAATTAAAAAAAATTGATACTAACCTGATGCGAACCCCGTATATAACGATACGACACCCACAGTCAAATTGAAACATAATCTCAATAAAGATTAAAACATGTTTATAAAAAAAAAAAAATTTTGACTCATTGATTATATATCAATCAAGAACTAAAGTTATAAAGAACTTTGACCCAATGATTAGAATTCAATCAAGAACCAAAATTATAAAATAAGGATATTGACGTCATTCCCAAGACATAGATGAGAATATGGGAGATAAGTCATGATTTGATCGCCACAAGCATAGTTCGATAAAATCACATGTTCAATAATGAACAAAAGAGAAAATTCACTCTCTCAATTAAATATAGTTGACTACATCTTTATTCTTTTTTTTTTTTTGCTTAGGGTTACAAGTCTTTTTATAGGCAAAAAAATAAAACATAACATGAAACCCTAGCCCCCTAACAATTGGGCTTACTAAATATACTCATGAATTTAAAATAATTAAATATGGACTTAAGTTAATTAAATGTATCAGCTCAGCCCATTACATAAATTAAGACCTAATATAAAATTAAATGTACTAACTTAATTTAAAAACTCATTACAATTAAAATACTCAACCCAAATTATCTAAAGTTTAATTAACTTCAGTTTGCTTGTAATTATCTTTAATTAACTCCCAAAGCCTTTAAGATTAAGCTCAACAGCCTTCAAGATTAGTCCGATTAACTTTAATTGCCTCATTGTCCAATTGTCTCGTCATCCTTCATGCTCGGTATCTTGGTTTCCATCATAACCCAAAACCTAGGGACAAACTGAAAATTTTTCTAAATTACAAACTAATTTACAAGAGTATTGAAACAATATAAATATCGCTGGCCTGTTTGGTATTGCGTTTGAGAAGATAAAATCGAATTATTTGGTAATGAGATAAACTCAAATGTAAAATTCATTTTAGTCCAAAAATTATTTGAAATCATTTTTGACCCACAAACCAAATTAGTCACAATCTATACTCTTAAATTACCAAAAACCCTCCCAAGTCAACTTTAGCAAACTCTCAAAAAAAAAAATTTGACATTTTTGTGGATTTTTTTTTTTCGTAATTATCCATTATGATATGTGAGCAATATCTCAGGTCAAAGAAAAAAAAAAATCATAAGATGTGGGCGACATCTCATAATAAAATTGTGAGATGTTGCCGACATCTCACCATGAATAATTACAATAAAAAAAGTCCCTCAAAAATATTAAATTTACAAAAGTTCACTTAAAGCAGAAAAAGACCTTATATCTAAACTATAACTGATGCTTATTGATTCCCAAGCATGGCAGCTTGTGCAATCACTAGAATAGCGATGACAAGCCACTATTTCATTATTAGATCCCAAATCATCATGGATTTAATTGAACCCATGATATGTGGTCGTGAGTATTGGACGAGTTTAGCAATTCCTTTGTAACAATCATCATGGATTGATGTTCGTGTGGTTGGTTGCAACAATCACAAAGCCGTCAGCGCTTGTGGGTGGGAATAGATTCATGAGATGCAGTAATTTTATGTAGTTTCTTTTAATTGAGGGGTTTGGTAATTTAAAGATACCCACCGGAACTAGTTTTTTTTTTTTTTTTTTTTTTTTTTTTTTTTTTTTTTTTTAAATTCATTGGAAATAGTTGTTTGTGAGATAAAAATTATTTCGAATTCATTTGAGACTAAAAACGAATTTGATATTTGGAATGTGACCCCTTTTAGTAATTTCCACTTTATATTAATTTTGATATAAAAAAAATCTAATAATCTAAATAGATTTAACAACAGTTGTAAAAAGCAGTGAAGATTTACTTTTGTAAAGTACCTATGAAATGATCTATTGTAGGATTTAATGAATATTTTAAATTACCCAATCATCGTCATTAATTTTAACATAATGATGTTTATATCTTAATCTTAATTATATGGAAATACATTTACACCCAGTAGAAATTAATATATTTTAATTTTATGTCTATTTTAGATCTTTTATAAATTCATAATAATTAACGTAAAATTTATCAAACATATGCATGTTGCTTTAAGGGTTACAACAATTTTCTAAGTGTAATCAATCAAATAGTAGCTTGATTAATTTTACAATATATATATATATATATATATGGGCAAGGATTCTCTACCATTTTTTTTTTGTTAAGTTTTTGATAATCTATTAACACATCAATATAAAAAATAATGAATTATTAAGATGATCATTTTTTTTTCTCTCTCTTACATCGCTCAAACCTAAATTTCTCTCAAAAAAAGTTTAGCACAATATCAATATTAACAATGAATTCTATTTATATAGATATAATAACATAACTATCAATCATTATTTTTAAAGTTACAGAAATACCAAACTAACTTTTAGAGTGCTAAATGTTGCTTGCATTTTTATTAGTGAAATTTAGCTGTTTATCGAATGATATTAAATTATATGATATCCTATTAATGTATTTTAGACTGTGAAATTAAACTTTAATGAAAAATGAATTAAACAAATTTTATGGGGACCAGCATGGAGTTTTAATTGAGGATCCAATCAATATCCTCGATTTATTTAAATTTTCACAACTTTAAAAGATTGTGTGAGATATTTATATTATTTATTTTTAAATCACTTATCAATATTATCAATTACAAATAAGAATTATTTATTTATTAATTATTCTCTTTTTTCTTATCATTTGAAGGGGAAACTGCACAAATCTCTCCTGATTATATTTGAGTTTGGCAAATTTGATTTGCTCCATTTCAATGGATATTTGCTTTTGAGTTTGAGTTGATTTTATTTGAATTTAATTCTAGGTTTAAATTTTATTGCATGGTTATATTTATCTATTAGGTTCATTAATTTTTCTTTCAATTTTTTAAATTCATTTTTTTATTATTTAAAATTTAATCTCCATTGTCTGTCAATCCTCCTAGATGGTGGAGATCCATCAAGTTTTTTTTTTCCCCTTAAATTTTTTCTTTTTTATAATTTTTTTTTTTATGTTTGTTTTTCTTTAATTCAAGGTTATTATAGTCTTTGCTCAACTCTAACCATGTCAACCATTGGTTTTAACATTTTGTGTGTAATGGTGGATAGTTAAATTATAATTAACATATAAAGTTTGATTCACATGTGAATATTTTCAGTTTGGATAGCTAATTCATAATTTGTTTCTCTCTTTCTCTCTTTCTATAAAAATAGAATAATTCTCTATTTAGGATAATCCTTAAATAAAATTGTCTGAACATTAATTTTTGTAAGCCCTTTTTCGTAATTTTGTATTTCTTAGTAGTAGTAACTAATTTATAGGGTGAGAATACTAAATTTCATAAACATTACCCTTATAAGTGATATTAAAATATTAGTAGAGATTTTAGAAATCAATTAAATCAAATAGTAAGTAAACACTAATAAAAAGAGCAAAATTGTCATTTGTGCATATAAGAGCCTATATATAAGTGTTGAGCTCTCAACACTTAGTGAAAAATTAGAAGCAAAAAATTAGAGAGAAAGGGAGGAGTGAAAACCCAAGCCACCCTAAGCAAAGTTGAAGTTCCACATCAGGATTTTGAATAGGATCAAACTAGAAGAGCAAGGTTTGAGCAAGTTTAAGGTAAGTTTTCATCATTTTTGCTTAAAATTGATGATAGTGGAGTTGTATGAGATGTTGATGATTGGGTTTTTTGTTGTTGTGAATTTGATGGAGGTTTTGATAGGAATTAAGTGTAGAACTCTAATAAGTAAAAAGGAGACTCAATATAAGAAAACCCACGCAAGAATTGAAAGTTAGGGTTTATGTAGGAGAAACCATAGAATTTGATTTAAACATTGGTTAAGTAAATTAAGTTGTAGATAAGGTGTTTGATGAAATGCCTAAGAGAATGACAATGTAAAAATCTTGAAAGTTGAAAGAGGTAATGGGTTGTGTGTGAATGTGTAGTTCACGATCACTAAGAGGGATATGTGATTCCCTTGAGTTTTGATGAAATTAAGTTTGAATTCATGCATGTGAGAAGCTAGAGTATCACATAGAAATGTTAGAATTGAAAAAGGAAGTAAATTAAGACAATGTGTGGTTCTAATTAGATGAAGGGCATTGATGGTTACCATACAATGTCACTTCGTTTTTATATTTTTATGTCATGTATGATCCTAATTGAGTGTATGTGAGTCTAAGAACCCTAATGAAAAGAGAATTGAGTTGAAAATGTAAAAGGGATAGATTTTGACATGAAAAAATAATGGAAAATAGGGGTTTTTGGCTAGGAACCTCTACCCAGCAGTCGTTTCTTTTCGAATTCGTTTTGGGACTGACCTAAATGAGAGATAGAGAGATAATTTGAGCAAAAACGGAATGAAGAAAAGTTAGGGATTGCTCCTTACATAGTGTTCGGTCAATAGGGGTCTAAAAATGTGATTTTTCGTTTCGAGCTTCAGAAAATTATTCCGAGTGTATGGGGGTGTTTCTATGTGATAATAAATAAGGTTCATGGAAAGAAATCAGAATTTTAAAGCTTTGGTTAAGTTAGAACTTAGATGAGAAGTTATAGTGTAAAGGGTTTTCAATAGAGTTAGTTGTGTTGAAAGCTTTGATTTTAGCTTTAAGTAGTTCAATTTAGTGGAAATTGAATAAGAATATGATGTGTGGGTGAAGCACAAGCAAGTGGAGTGAGAGAGACCTATTAGAGCTCCTCGGCAAGCTTGGACTCAAGGTGAATGTCACTAACTCACATTATGAATAATTGTTTTTCAATTGTAATTCTATTGTTGTTAAAAAGCTTGTAAATGATTTTAATATGTGTTCAAAGAAATTTCGAAAGTAAATTGACTTTTATGATAAGTTGAGCTTAAAAGCTCTAGTAAATAAGTTCCAAAAGAAAAACTATTTTGTGTTTATAACACTTAGTAGAAAAGAGTTTTCATAGGTCATGCGTATACCTTTCAGAATCAGAGATATTTTTGGGCTACAATATGTGATGCAGAAAATTCTGCAATGTAGTTGCCAAGATTAGATATAGTATCTTGTGCTACGGTTAGTGATGTAGAAAATTCCGCACATAGTCGCTAAGATTTATAGATAACCTCGTACTACGATTTGCGATACAAAAAATTTCGCACGTAGTTGTCGAGGAATATTAGTAGCGTCACGGTTGGTATCAGTTGAAAATCGCCACGTGACATAACAGTTAAGGGTACGTATGATGTTTTTAAAAAGAAACGGTTTATGTAGTTTTCATGCATAACTAAATCAGTTTACGACCATTTAGTTAACAATCGTTAAATTGTTTTAATTGCTTGAGATTTTATTTGTTTCGTATTGTATTGTATAAATCATTTTCAGGTACTTGTACAAGCGACTAAAGCAAACAAATTTCTTTATCAATATAGGTGGGCGTACACTTGAAGAATGCATCATATAACTTACTTTGTATTTTGTTAGTGCACACCTCATTTTGCATTTTGAAATACCTATATGGAAACTTGTATGGAAAAGTTTTTGTAATGTAAATTGTTTGTGAATATTTTTATGACATAAAAGTTAGTTATCACTTATGGTTTTGTGAAAATGATGACATGATTATTGAGATGCATGGTAAGAAATTGGATTGTGATTGAAAAGATTTGAGAGTATAATTTTTTTGTAGGAAAATTTGGTAACCTTGCATTTGCAGCCGTTATACTGTTGAATTTTCGTTACAATGTTTTCAGATTTCGAAAACAAAAATGGTTACTTTTATGGTTTTAGTTAAATTTCCAAATCAACGAATTGAATATAAATTGTAACCAACCCAACTAATTTTTAAACAATGAGATTAAATGAGATTCAAAGCAAAGTTTAAACGGGCAAGTTCAGGATTCGCTCATCGAACTTCTTTTAGCCGTTTAAAAGGGTTTAAAAGGAGTCTGTTGGGGTATCAGGTGAGGCCTACCAAATACTAGCCTAGAGGAAATCTAGTTTAGGTTGCATCAATTTCTACTAGCCATTTTCAACAGGTCCTACTACAGTGATGGGGCTTGTTAGAAATTAGTTGTTAAAATATTCATATATATATATATGTACAAAACTTGAAACGATTAAATCATAAGCCTGTTGACATATGTTGGGATTAATCATTATTTATACTATTTGTTGTGCCAAACCCAATAAAATAAGGACCTGATATGCCAACAAGTGTAAAGGACCACATAAAGATTAAAGCAATCTAGAGCCCATTGTACAATGACACGTTTGTAAAATGTCACGCCAGTAAGAACACCAAACTAGTTCAATTGAGCCTAGACAATGAATCAACTTGAAATAAAGAGCTCGCATAAGACATAATTCGAGGTTGTTATCATAGAGTAGCTGGTGATATGTCCTTAGCTTGTTATTTTCATAACATTGAGAAAGACTTGAAAACAAAAAATTTCCTGCTAATTGGCAAAAGCAAACATATTTTCTTATTTCAATGAAACTTTAGGAAAAAGAAAGAAATTTTATCAAATAGGAAGATTCATATAATACATAAAAGATCTCTTCGAATAGGAAGCTGTTAGAATCACATTACAAGTTTAATTTAGTATCTAATTGTTTAATATAGTTTCATGTAAAATAGGAAAGAGAAATCTTAGTATTTCCTATATTGTGACAATCAAACTGTATGTAAACAAGGAACCTTAACACTATAGAAATGGTCCTTTCGCATATACAATAGGCATCTTGCAATCTTGCAAGTCTGCCTACATGCTGAAAAAGCTCTTATGTGTTTGTTGGTATCCCCTCTCCTAACAGAAATTCTGTTAAACCTAGCTTTGTCTCAGTAATAATATAATCGTGGATGTAGGCATAATTCTTTAGGTTGTACCATGTTAAAAATCTGAATGTCTCCTTAGTCTCTTTATCCTTCTCACTCTTATGCCTTCACTACTTTAATGTATTTATTTGTGTTTATTCTATTTTGCTTTTTGATAATCATAATAAAATTATAGCCAAATTCCATTTAACCCCTGAATTTCACATTATTAATTGTTTTTACATTAATTTGTATATTGACCAATTTTTATGTCGACACTGTCTATATATTTACTCTTATAATAAGAGAATAAAACTAACTACATATACTTGTATAATATACTAGATGAAAATCAAATCCACACTACATCGATGAATAGAAAGGTGTATAATTATCTACGTTAAGAGATGACATGTAATAAATGACCATATCAAGCCATGGGTACTTGTGATGTCTTTTTATAATTTAAAGACGTGTATTCAATCAAGACTTTGAAAGATTTTTATAGACCTTTTTTAGTGAATGATTTTTGTAGAATTTTATAAACTTGTAATGATTTTAGAAATACATGAAAGACTCTTATAGACTATTATAAACTTGTTTTTAAAAAAAAAATATTAATTTTGATAAACTTTTAAAAGAAATTATGAAAGACTTTTATAAACTTCCATAAAATTTTATAGACTTCCACATACTTTCATAGACACTAAATTTTTACTAACTTATAATATAATATACATTTCTATATTTATCAATTCAATAATGATGAAAAAGCATGACACATAAATTAAAATAAAATCACATCAATTACATAAATAGATAAGTATATTAGACGTTTCATTATTCATTTTACATCTTCTATAAAAAAATAAAATCTCTAATGTCTATTATTATCAATAATCTCAACATTGCTTCACATATCAACTCTATTTATTAACATACTCTCTTTGTTGTTCTTGAGTTTTAAGAAATGAGTTAAAATCATTATCTTCATTAACTAGTAATGATGAAGATAATGAAAATTTGTAGATATTAATAAATTTTTATGGATTTTCATTTACTTCTAAAATAAAAATATATTCATTTGACAAGCTCGTGCAAATTATACATTATGTAAATTATATTTCTCATCTCAATAAAAATATTTTCTTTTTACATAGTGAAAATAAATTGATGAAAAACAATTATCAAAAGTAATGTTTTAAAAAATTCAAGCTAATTAATTTTATGATATTTTACAAATATCAAAATTGATTACTATAATAATCAAATTAACTAATCAAAAGTAAAAATTAAGAAATTCCTCAACAAGTATGTAATAGGAATAAAAGTTGAAAAAAATATCACAAGTGTAAATATATTAAACAATCAAATTTAAAATTTAATATATTTTTTTAATAAACCACTAGCTAAAAAATCATCAAATATTGATTTTTTTTTTTTAATTTGAAATAGAGTTTTTTTTTTTCTCTGATTTTTTAGTATAAAAAACAAAAATTTTATTGATTAATTTCATCGATTTTAAAGTAATGAGATTTTTCATTTATACATTTATGAGTTCTATTTTCATTATTTGTATACAAAAAATGCTAAATTGCTAGCTCACAACACAATCATTAATAATAGTTGTACTATTTATCATAAGAATAATAAGATGATTTGGATTAATATCTATCTAGATTTTTTTTTTCTTTTGGTATTGTTTATATATAAATATAAATCATAAGATGTTTTCCTTTCTTAACTTTATTTTGCTGAAGTTTAACTCCTCAAATTTGAAATCTTTTATACAATAATAAATTGATGTTCCTTGGAAAAAAATGGGTCTAATAAGATTTAAAAACTAAAAAGCTAACAATTTGAATATAGAAAAAAAAAATATTGATAATTATAATTCATAACAAAATAGGAGTGAAATATGTATAATATATGTGTATGTGTATTAAAAAAATAAGTAAAATATTTTTATTTATGACTAGTTTAGATAGTTTCAAGTGTAAAAGATGTAAAAGAAATTATGAGATTTGCTTTTTATAATTAACAATAAAAATCTATAAAAGTTTTTAAACTCTTAAAAGGTCTTGATTGAATAGTTTATAACTTTTGTAGATTTTTTAAAAATCATTCAAATTTTATATTGAATACCATATAATTTTTATAGAGTCTTTAAAAATTTATATTGAGTATATTTTAATTTTTAAATTTTTTAAAAATCATTAAAAATTTAGATGAGATATAACCTAAATAATAAATGGTAAAAGGTTGGAAAGTGTAATATGACTTTGATAGCTCTTGCGACATTTTAAGCTAAGGAAAAAAAACAAAAGCAAAAACTTAGATAAGACAAGAGAAGACAAAAGTCAAATGTTAACTCAGTTACCCAAGGAAATGGCACCCTTTTCGTGAATGACCAGCTGCAACCACGAAGGAAAATCAAATCAAATCAAACCAAATAAAAATCCCACCATGTTAGTCAAAGTCTGCTTCTTCTCCTTCTTTTTCATCGAACACCAAATACAAAATCTCTCAAAATCGAAGTCTCTCTGCACACCCAGATAAACCTACATGCTTCCTTCAACATAGAGCCTTAAAAATGACTCCAAAATCCCCTTCTCTTCCGTTTCTCATCGTCGTCGTCTTCTTCAGTCTTCTGTTCACAGTTTCATCAGCAGACATCCCATTAGGCTCCACTCTCTTGGCTTCTAATCCAAACCAGTCATGGGCCTCTCCCAACGGAACCTTCTCTCTTTCCTTCGTCCAACAAACCCCCACCACCTTCGTCGCCGCCATCACCTACGTCGGAGGCGCCGTCCGCATCTGGGAAGCCGGCGGCGCCGACGGAGCCGCCCCCGTTGACTCACGCGGCTCCTTCCAGTTCCTCTCCACTGGAACACTCCGTCTCGTCAATGGCTCCGGCTCAGTCGTCTGGGACTCCAACACTGCGAACGGGAACGTCACCTCTGCCTCCCTCGACGACTCCGGCAACCTCTCGCTCCTCAGAAACGGCAACGACACCGTCTGGTCGACGTTCGACAACCCAACTGACACCATTGTTCCCTCCCAGGACTTCGCTAGTGGTAAGATTCTGCGATCTGGGTCCTACTCGTTTACGCTTCTTAGATCGGGGAACTTGACTCTTAGATGGAATAATACCATTGTTTACTGGAACGAAGGATTGAATTCGTCGATAGATTCGAACTTGACATCGCCTGTTTTGGGATTGCAACCCATTGGAATTTTATCAATATCTGATCCCACTTTGACTAGTGCAGCTATTATTGCTTATAGTAGTGATTACGCCGAAGGGAGTGATATTTTGAGGTACTTGAAGTTAGAGAGAGATGGGAATTTGAGGATTTTTAGTTCTTCTAGAGGTAGTGGGAGTTCGACTCCTAGATGGTCTGCTGTGCTTGATCAGTGTCAAGTTTATGGCTATTGTGGGAATATGGGGATTTGTAGTTATAATGATTCAAATTCAGAACCTTTTTGTGAGTGCCCCAGTCAGAATTTTGAGTTTGTTGATGAGAATGATAGTAGGAAAGGGTGTAAGAGGAAGGTGGAGATTGCGGATTGTCCTGGGAGTGGTACGATGTTGGAGTTGGATCATACGAAGTTCTTGACGTTTCAGCCCGAGATGACTTCTCAGGTTTTCTTTGTGGGGATATCGGCTTGTAGGTTGAATTGTTTGGTTACGGATTCTTGTGTTGCATCTACTTCACTGGCGGATGGGACGGGGTTGTGTTATTTGAAAACACCGGAGTTTGTTAGTGGGTATCAGAGTCCGGCTCTTCCTAGTACTTCGTATGTTAAGGTTTGTGGACCGGTGGTACCAAACCCGTCTTCTATGCAGCAGGTGGAGAAGGACAGGAGTTGGAAGCTGCGTGCGTGGATTATTGTAGTCGTGGTGCTTCTTACCCTGGTGGTTTTGGTTACGTTGGAGGGTGGTTTGTGGTATTGGTGCTGTAGAAATAGTCCCAAATTTGGGAGTTTGTCGACCCAATATGCGCTTCTTGAGTATGCATCAGGTGCACCTGTGCAGTTCTCTTATAAGGAGCTGCAGCGTTCGACAAAGGGGTTTAAGGAGAAGCTTGGAGCTGGAGGGTTTGGGGCTGTTTATAGAGGGATTCTTGCTAATAGAACAGTTGTTGCGGTCAAGCAACTAGAAGGGATTGAGCAAGGTGAAAAACAGTTTAGGATGGAGGTTGCTACTATTAGTAGCACTCATCACTTGAATTTGGTGCGATTGATTGGTTTCTGTTCTGAAGGAAGGCATAGGCTTTTGGTATATGAGTTCATGAAAAATGGTTCTCTTGATAATTTCCTTTTTGTGACTGAAGAGCAGTCGGGGAAGTTGTTGAATTGGGAATATAGATTCAACATTGCTCTTGGTACTGCTAGGGGAATAACGTATCTTCATGAGGAATGTCGAGACTGCATTGTTCACTGCGATATAAAGCCAGAAAACATCCTCTTAGACGAGAATTACAGTGCCAAAGTCTCAGATTTTGGCCTTGCAAAGCTCATTAGTCCGAAGGACCACAGGTACCGAACATTAACGAGTGTTAGAGGGACAAGAGGGTATTTAGCACCAGAATGGCTGGCAAACCTTCCAATAACTTCAAAGTCTGATGTTTACAGTTATGGAATGGTTTTGTTGGAGATAGTGAGCGGGAGGCGAAACTTTGAAGTTTCACCGGAAACTAATCGGAAAAAGTTTTCCTTGTGGGCTTATGAAGAGTTTGAGAAGGGTAACATTGAGGGAATTCTCGATAAAAGGCTAGCTGGTCATGATGTAGACATGGAACAACTTATGAGGGCAATCCAAGTGAGCTTTTGGTGCATCCAAGAGCAACCATCTCAGAGGCCAATGATGGGCAAAGTGGTTCAGATGCTAGAGGGAATCATGGAGATTGAGAGGCCACCGGCACCAAAAGCATTGACCGAAGGGTCTGTTGGTGGAACCAGCATCAATCTGAGCAGTAATGTTAGTGCTCTCTCGACATTTGCAGCTTCAGCACCAGCTCCCTCTTCATCCTCATCCAACCAAGCCGGAGTTTCACCTCTAGTTTCCGATAGTAGGAATATCGAGAGGGCATCTTCGTCCCTATTACGATCCTCATTCAACAAAAATTGAACATCATTTTCATACACAAGATGCTAATCAATTGTTTTCATTACATAGGACTCGCAGGAGGTAAACTGTTATATTGATATGGAGTAACCATAAGTATATATAATTTTGGTTGCTTGTATAATTCATGTATCTGTTCTTCCAAGAAATGTGTATATGGGAATGCTCGCAAGTAATGTTTCATTAATGTATCATCGTTTTCTTTTTCCTCTCACGTTTACAGCTTTTTTAAATATAAATGTGTATCAGACATTAAGCAAGAATTTGATTGACAAGATGTTCTTATAAAGACAAATTGTTTTCTTTTGGTTCATTATCTGCCAGGCCATTTCTAATGTTTCATGGTCTACAGTAAGTCTTGACCACGTGTTATGCTGCATAGTGTTGAATCAATGTCAATGACTTAAAAGAACATAAAGAGTTATAATTTATAAATGTGAAGTATATAGGTTGTGTACAATAAAATAATAATGAAATGTAAGTAGGGTACTCTTTAACTTTTAATAGAATATTCTTTATTATTAAGATGATTATCAATATCAATGTCGAGTTATAAGATTCTACAAGACATGGAAAAGTATGGTCGAAAAATTTTCGAGTAAAATAAGTAATAATAATGATTTAAATATTAATATTAAAAAGTTTCAATACTCGTGTGTCTAACCAGGTGGGTGTCTAAGAGAAGCAGGTTTGGTGGAAGATCTTTTTCCAACAGATGCAGATGACTGAAACTAACATCAAAGTCAATTGTAGATACCAATTTTCAATATTGGATGCCCAAAAATGTTAAATATTTACCACCTCTTCTTTTCTTCCAACGCAAAGACAAATTACACTCCAGAGAGAAAGTGGTGTCTAATAATCCTATGGAAATATCAATAGATTACGTTGGGATAGTTTATAATGTTTAATTGCCATGTCCTTGAGATAAACTAAAAAAAAAGAACACATGTCCTTGTCTAAACTGTGTATGATTAGGACCCTTTCCCAAAAATATGAAAAAAAATCCATAGAGCTATATTCAAATCGAAGTAAATAGTTCACATTACATGATATGGTGTAATATTTACGTGCGTGAACCCGATATTATCTGCACTATAACATGTAAAACTGTAGTTACTTCTTGACACCCATTATTATTGGGAGAGACCTAGTGCATAACCAAGGAATCAACAAAGAATTTTGTGTTAATCAATCAGGGGATATTAGCCATAACAAAAAAAATAGTCCAATAGAAGCATTGCCAAGAAGATCACACTGGAGCTATACATGCTAAAGCATAAAAAATCTGACATCTCTAATACAAAAGCTTTCCCTCAATTGGAAGTGAAAACGGCGATGATTATTCGTACATTCCTCGCATTCATTCCTGGTGCTCTGATTTGTACAAAGGAAAAAGATCTGACCTACAGTATAAATCGATACAAAACAAATGATATTGGCAACAAATATGCAGCACTCAAATGCTTCGAACTCAAGAACAAAGATGGTGTGGCAAGAAACTGCGAGTTCGTTGACCATTACCATGAAAAGATTGGCACGCATGCATTGAGCCTTCAGCTGCACAATAAAGAATTACCTATCCCCGTAAACTAAACATTCCACAGGCAATACCATTCCACCTTTGGAATAATGAGAAAAGGCCTGCTGGCTTTCTCCATAGAAGTGCTTCAAAGTCGGTAGCCTGCTATAAAAAATATATCATGCTATGCACAGACATGTTTCATTTTTATTTGAAATGGTCCTGCTTAAGAATTGTGTCGAAATCAGGTAATAAAGCATCATCGTCTTTCTCCTTCCGACTTTCACCGTTTGCATAAATGAGCCATGATACTTGAGGGGACAGAGATGAATATATATCTGCACATTATCGAGACAGCCACAAATTATTCAAGTATAACTTTGAAAACCTTTTTGGGCAATTAAGTAGAACACATTCATGCTTCATTCACTTAATAAGAAATAGACCGGCTAAAAACTTGACATCTGTTATTATAACAATAGGAATGATAGCATATGGACATATCTGCACGTGGAAAGTTTTTGTCAATATATTTTAACTGATTAAGCAAAAATCATAGCGAATGGCAAGAAAGGAGCAAATTAGCTGGTTGCATGAGAATTGAATCCAAATTCACAACCAGGTTTCAGAAAAATATTACGCTGTTGCGGAGCAAGAGATATATATGATCCTTGCAGACAATATAGCATGGTGAACATCGTGAATAAAATATAATTGTTGTTATCTTAGATTTCTTAGCCAAAAATTTGGAAAAGCCGTGATAGCACAAAGCCTGCCATTGCTAATTGATAGGTGATCTATATAGTAACACTGGGAGCGATATGATACTGTTAGGTTGACTTAGACAAAGCCTTTAGTAAGCCCACAGTCAGAGATACGTAATATTTGAGGGCAAATTTTTCCCCAATTATGCAGACTTGTGGTGTGTTTTCTGATGGTTTAGAATCCATACCTGAAACAGGGTGTGGATCTGGTTCTCTTGTACCATGCAAAACCATAGTGCCAGAAAGCACGGTTGTAAAGCCACAGAGCACAGAAACAATGCTGCTAGCACTCTGGCCAGACCAGTCCTACAAAAAACAGAACAAAAATAAGCAATGAAAATACCCAAAAAAAAATGGTCTCCACTAATGGAGAAGGCAAAGAGTTCCAGCTTAGGGATCAAAGATACCTTGAACATTATGGCACTAGCGAAGATCGTGAGTGATGTAAACAAAGCAAAATAAATTGGAGAAACAACTGCAGCGTTGAATGTGTCCAAAGCCTGGGTTAGAGACAATAAAAACAATTATTAAACAGATCATAGTACTATTTTGCATCCATAATCATCCATTATCGTTTGTGATTGTGATTTCTCTAGTTAATTTTCCATTATAACTAAAATTCTTTAAACTCACTGAGTGGTAGATAGAATCCCAAAAGCGTTGCATTAGTTCCAAGGTAGTACGATTGCCTAAAAGCATTAAACGAGAAGCATCTCAAAGCACAGATGGGATACTAACCATTTCAGTGTTACCATCCCAAATATCAAGATAAGAATTTGACAGGATTTGATATGCTATTCTCTACAACACAACCTGCTATAGATAGGATGTCAAATTCATCAGACATAAAAGATCTTTGCAATTAGACTAAGTGATCATGAGATCTAAACAGAGTCTAATTTCTAGGTGTCATTAGTTTGACAAAAATATGTCTTCAATTGCCACGAAAAAGCTTCCAGATATTACTATAAAGATTCTTGTTAAACTTATACACTAGAGAATAACAAAAGCACCGTCAAATAAAATCCGGGGCTACAACCGAATCAAGTTGTTTGTAAAGAGGCCAAGCAAGAAACGATAAAAGCTTATTTATCTTCATTTATTTATGCTATCAAATGAGCCTGAGTTATATTTTCAAGGCCCTGAATGTGATGAAGCGTGGATTTAATATGAGTCATGAACAAGCTCAAGAACAGGGCTCTTAAGGCCAAAAACAAGCTAACTTTCGCTTGAAAATGTAACATGTTCTGTAAAAGAAAAGAATTTGAATTTATTAAAAAGTATCAAGTTGAGAATGAAACCAAGTTTGATTGTGTTCATATAACCAAGACATGCTCAAAGCTCTAGTATATCGAAATGTGATACGAGAATTTGTTGTGTAGACGAAACTGAGAGAGAAGATGTGACTCTGATTAGGACACAACATGAAGAGTTAAGCATAAAGTTAAGAGTTGAATATATGATTATAAGCAAGAATGAAAATAGTCCCCTTAATTGAGGAATGCTATTACAAAATTTTGGGAGAATAGCCATTTCCTTTTTCTATTTATTTTTATTTTTCATTTTTTATTTTTTGATAGGAAACCTATTTATTTTTTTATTTTTATTTGGCACCCAAATAATGAAAGGTTTTTTCAAAGGAACCAAGCACTACCTTAGACAAAGAAATATTTTAAACAATTCTTAAAACACATATATAATGCCATCATACATCCCAAGTCAACAGTGGTCATTATTCATCCCATGATTTAACCATTGCTTCCACATGATAGCAGCAGGAAGAGTATCAATGCACACTAAAATTTATAGCACAATAGAAATTTAGCCAGACAATATGCACCCAAATATTAGATATCATCTGTAAAGTCCAAATATCTAGATTTTAAAGCAACTTTGGGAACACAAGCCAATTACCACATTTCTGGAACCATATATTTAAAATGCAACACTTTTCTGAATTTCATTTTCTTCAACATATTAGTCCACGAGTGAGCACCGTCTGACTACAATCTTAACTTTTTTCAAGTAATGCACATATCTAGCTAACAAAACCCAAAGATTCCAGCTATGATAAAATTGATAGCAATTATTAGGAGGCAGAATTGGAGAACATAAACATACATCTTTTCATTTTTAAAGTTTAAGTAGAATTTTCCTGGAAAAAATAATATCAAAACATTTTGTATTTTCAACACAATGTGTTAGGTGTGCTTAATGCTATCTTCAAAAAGCCCCTATCTTTCTTTGTTCACTATGGTCTGAAATGGGATATATTGTCAAACGCTATAACCTCAGCGATCAGGAAACTTGTAGGATGTATTTATCCTTGATAGATGGCTTCAAAGAGATTGAAACTATGACCTCATAGTCAAAACTGAAGGCCTTTTACCACTCAACCGAACCCTTGGGCAGTGTGCTTAACAACACTATCTTTGCTTCACAAATTAGAGAAAAAGAAAGAAAGAAGGAGGCTTTGCTTCTGACCTTGTTCAAATAATTTAATTGAGTGATTATACACGTAACTGCAACCATAACAAAGATCCATGTTTGGAAGTGTGCCACTTGGCTTGACCCCTCAAATGTGAGTTTTATTGCAATGCCTACTGCTTTAATGCTCATTACCTACAAAAAGATTGCAGATAGAAGTGTTTCAAGCCTGTTCTTTAAATGCATATGCAGGAGCAAAACCATTTAGTTAAAGAAAAGAAACACAAAAATGAAAATTAAGCAACTACATAATTCAAAATGAATTTTCAATAAGTTTAACCAAACAATACTAAATTTGGTTCATCATATCAGAGCAAATCTGGGAAATGCTTGATATAGACCGGTTTTTTATATTCCAACCAAGTTGTGTATGTGACATAACTTAATCCTCAAAATATAGCATATATTAAAGACTTGGGCAGATATAGATCTGACATGCATCACCCAACTGAAAAAGCCATACGAAAACTAACTGGTAGTGATCCAACTTATAGAAGATATGGTTGAGCAGAATATGGGAGAGCTTTTACCAAAACTAAGAAAAACGAGAAGTAAAACAATTACATAAACAGTATTGCAGTTGTTTCATTAGTTTAACCAAGCAATTTTGAAACTGACTTCTATTTTAGGACAGAACTAAAATATGCTTATGTAGATAAGTTTCTTCGTGTATTTAATCTTCTCAAATCTCAATATACAACACATATCATAGATTCAACGGACATGGAGATCCATCACACCAAAAGAAAAAGTCATACGAAACTAACCGTTAAAGATCCAATTACTGAGCATATGCCAATATAAACCAGTATGTTTGTTTGTCCAAAGCGTGGTTCACAATACAAGATCAGCACCAAGACGATAGCTATTGCCGAGGCCGTATACAAGAGAAAAGCTGGACCATCAAATATAAATAATCAACATAAAAAACGTTTTAGAAAGTATAAAAGTACAGCAACCAGTATCAAAATTATTAACCTGGCTGAATTGCTAGTTCCCAGATTTCCTCCACTGAACTGAGACTATGTTCACTAGGAGCATAAAGCACAATCAATACGGACCCTTCTATGCACAAAACACACCCCAGAATACCCATTTTCTGCAATTTCTCTTTCAAGAAGAAGTGCGCTAGAATAGCACTGAAAGTTATACGAATCAATCAGAACAACAAACTTATTCATCCGAAAGACAAAAGTTGAGTGTACGCAAATATGGCCCATTGAATTAACAACAGAGTCCTCCTCAATTTAAACTCCACTATTTTGTTTCTCTGAATACAAAATTGTTCAAAATCAAATTTAAAAAATTTCTCAGACCCTGAATCAACAGCTGCTAAATCTTATTAGTACAATCTTACAAAGTGTCAATTCAATATTACAAATAGTCCAACACAACCTAGGCAAGCGTCACTAGAATATAAGCTTACAAAGAAAACAATTTACCTAACAATTATACTCAATGCTCCAAGTGGTGTAACAAGCACAGCGGGAGCATAAATGTACGCCACGAAATTCGCAAGTTCCCCGACAATCACTGCAACATTCAAATAACCATAACGAAAACGTCCCACTCGACATTTCCCCAAAACATTCCATAAACCATCAAACATACAACAATTCTACAAAATTACTTACTAGTCACCATGCCAATCCACCAGAGCGGCTCTCGCAGATACCCGTACCCACCCGAACCTTGAAACCAATCACAAACCATGAAAATGCACCATTACAAAAACCTCAAAAACAAATGAAAAAATCTGAAAAACCGCCCTAAAATGGAAAATAAAATCAATTACCCCCAATCTCAAACATAAAAAAAGGATAGTTTTGATAAAAGTTTCATCATAGTTTCATTTTCAAGGCTATTTTGATAATATCCCGGTCCCCTCAAACAAAATCATCAATTATGTCCTAGAAAAACCTCACAACACAATCAAACAAACAACACCCATTTCTTGCAACAAAATCTAAAAGCTAACTATACAACTAAGAATCCAAATGTAATAAAGATTGAGAATTGAAATCTGGGTTGTGCTTTAATCAGAGGAAAAAAAAAGAGAGGAAAGGGAGTTACTTGCTCGATTTCCAGAGGCCCCGGCACGTTGAAGGCCAATCTTTTTGATGATGAAGCTGGAGCCAATAAAGGCACTGGAAGCAAAAGCTAGAATGAACCCAGTTAGATTGTCAGAGGAGGAGATAGAATTGTCTTCTGCGCTCACCATTTCAAGATTCGACTAGTTGGACATGAATGAATGAATGCATTCATCAACTGTGAATTCAGCTTCGAGAGTCGTTGTTGTTGTGGTTGAACAAGAGAGCGTGTGAAACTGATAACTGGGGTTGTGTAATTGTTTGTGATCGTGAATTTGGATGTGATTGTTGTCTCCACCTGCCAGTCCAAACCCAAACACCTCCCTCTCTGCTTCTTCTCCTTACCTCTCTTATTAATTTTTTTAATTTTTTATATTGGGTGATTGCTCAAAAATATTATTATATTAAGACAAAAACCAAATACAGTACTGTTGTTTCCATAATAGGAATAAGAAGCCTATTTAAATTAAATATTACGTACTTCAAGAAAAAAATTAAATACTACGAATACCATCCAAAATCTATAAAAAGACTGACGTTTCATCGTATATATATATATATATATATATATATATAATATGAGTAATGCTATTATTTTTAAATATTTTACCTAAATTTTTCATTGAAATAATATGCATCTTATAAATCATGAGATAATATAATAATTAATAAGATATTTATAAGATATCAATATCTCACGTATCATGTTATTTGAGTATAAATTTAAATAAAAAAAAAACTTAAAAAGTCTAACATTACTCAAAAAAATATATATTAATTATTTAAATAATGAGTCAATGTATGTTAATAATATAAAAGTAATGCTACATCTTGGAATTTTTTTTTTAAATTTGTATTCGAATGATGTGTTAAAATGATTTATAACAATTACATGTAAATGTATTGATAATGGATGTTATATTATTTGAGTAATAAATTTAGATAAAATTTTTGATGATATAGGATTACTCACAATATAATTATAATGTATTGCGTTGGTTTATTAATATGATAATAGTAATACAAGGTAGTTTTCATTTTTACATTAGTGATATTATTATTTCGATAGTGTAGGAGATTTTGCTTTCTTTAGCAAATATGGGCCCAATTCTCTTGTCCATGTTGCCTATTGTTATTTTTATTTTATTATTTTTTTAAGAATCTGTGTTACCTAATTAATAATTTTAATTTTAATAACGTGAAAATATGTATACGTACAAAAACAATCCTCTGATTTTGTGCACGATTGAAGAAGTCTTTAAGTTTTTTTTTTTTTTCTTCTTTCTTTCCCAAATTTGACTTTTCTCATTACTTTTTTTGTTTTTGACTTTTATTACAAACATTGTTATAAATCCAAAAATGAATGTTTAAAAAAAAAAAAAAAAACAAATCAAAAGCAAAAATATATATATATATTTTTTTTAAAAAAAACTTGAAGAGACATAGTATTAAGTAGGTGATAAAGTTACAAGATTTCAATCAAAACGTGTCATCATATACCATTTTCATGCATTCCTAATTACAAATTAAATATAGTAAATTTGCTCATGTTTTCTTAATAAGTTTACATAAGGTTTTAAGTTAGAAGGATGAAGTGAAACTAATAAAATATAATAGGTCATATTAGAGCTTTTAATATGTTTAAAAAAGTTCAAAAAGACCCACGTATTAAATCCTAAAATTTGAACTTCCCACAGAAAAAGTTTTACGATTGTCTAAAAACCTTTATTTGAATAAAAACAAATCAAAATAAAATAAATCAAAGAGTTTGAGTATTGAAAAAACTTTTTTGGTCAATTGGCAAGCTCTAACAAACTGGCTCATAGTATTTGATTACCATAGTTGAAAATATGAGGGATATACATAGTATTTTATTCATTTCTAATTAAAACAATTTGTTCTTCCCCATCATTTTGTGCAAAAATCTGCTTATCATCAAAATTTTTAATAAAATATGGGTGTGTGAAGGATATTCATGGGATGGTAATATGGGCACCATATAAAAATTAACAGCCCTAAATAATTGAATAAATAAGCGTATGATCAATTGATGGAATAAGATTGGCCTAATGAATTCAAAATCTTGTGAATTCAAGTTGTATCTCTTTTCGAATCAATAAATCAATTGCAGTGATTGTCCCCTTATTGGGGATAGTTTTAGAAAGATTATACTAAAGAGGAAAAAGAAGAGAGAGTTGTTGATGAGAATGTGTGGTTTTCTTGACTCATTTTTCTTGGTCGATGCTGGATACAAAGAATAAAATGTATATATTTGTTTCAGGTCTTAATAGCTTGTAAACTAACCAGCTATCCTGATACTAAAACCTGGCATAATCAATTCTTTGACATATGTCCCTAACAATATTTGATTTTTTTAACTTACTAGTCAACCAAGATGGACTGACTTCCAGTTTAATGAGGCTTCCAGACTTCTGACATGGAGTTATTTTGAGCTCGATTAACTTCCTTGATGATGATCAATGATAGGCTTAATAGTTTTATCCCCTTAACATAGAAATAATTATTTTTTTATTATGGAAGCGAATATCTGAGCTGTATAAATAATAATTGATTTTAACAGGTTTTAATAAATCTTTAATCCAGTTTGGTGGTAATTAAACTTAAAATAGATTACAGAAGTAATAGTTTAAGAGAAAATTAATTTTTTTTTATTCCACAAGCATTCTCAAAAATCCAAGTATAAAACTAAGGACTTTGCTATGTAACCTTACAAATTACAAAATTACAATTATAAAACTCATAAAGTGCATATCACTTGCAATATATAGTGAATTATAAAACAAAGATTTGTGGGGAAAATAAAGAGATTGAAACCTCATGTCCTATGGGCTAGGGCCCAAGTATCTTGAACAGGCAAGTAATTGGAAAACCATGAAGGCCTTTTTTTTCTTTTTGGCCCAAATATAATGGAAACAAGCAACATGTTTCTTAAAAAGAAAGAAAGAAAAAAGTAACAACATGAAACCAAGAACACAAATTCAAAAATAAAAAAAAATAAAAACACGAAACAAAGACCGATATTAAAAAAAATAAAATATTATTTTATCATTTGTTTTAATTATATTTAGTATCTATTTAATCAATTTTATTCAAATAAAATGAATAAACGGTTTTAACGTATTTTAATCAATTTTATTAAAGTTAATTATTAAATTTAAATTGTGAGAATGATCATTTGGGCATTTTTTAAAAGTCTGAAACTTATTTGGTACCTGTGAAAACATAATGACTGATTCAATCAAATTCGTAAAAGTCTCAAACTACTTGGAATTATGACAAAAAAAAGTCGAAAATAAGTTTTAATTGTCCTGATAACAATGAAAAGACAAATTCATAAATGGCCTTTAAATTGGGGCATCGATTAAATTTAGTTCTCTTCCATAACTTTCTATTTTTTCCACTTTATCATAAAAATACCCATCTACTAACTTTAGATTTCTCCTCAACTATCGTTTTTTAAAATTGATGTAAAATTGAGAGAAAGAAAAGAAAAAAAAAAAGAAAAAGAAAAAAGGGTTGATTTTTTTTCTTTTTTTTTTTTTTTTTTTTTTTTTTTTTGCAAAAATTTTTTAAAAATAAAAATAGAAAGATATCCTCAAAAGAAAATAAAAAGAAAAAAAAGAAAGATATTTATTTATTTATTGTGTAATTGGTATTTCACACCAAAACAAAACAAATGGGCGTGTTTTGTTTTCTCAAGTACGTTGCGTTTTATTCTTTCATTTTGTTTTTGTTTGATTTATTTGTTTTTCAACTGGAAAATGGAAGAAGAGAAATTCTTGAATTATAAGTTTCTTTTCTAGTAAGAATTATATCTCGAATGAACATTTTTTATCACCAAACTATTTTATCGATAATAAATATATTTTTATTTTTTAAACTAAAAATGGTGAAAATCAAATGTCTGATTTTATTTAAATATGTTAGAGACTCAAGTGCTGCTGTTATTGCTTCTCCTAGTAAATCTGTGACACCTAAAGAAGTCGATTCTGAAGCCTGTTTAGCCAAGCCAATAACCATGCTTACCCAGCTTACTTAATCAGAAAACTTAGTTGATTAAGCTGATGAGGTGTCCAGGTAATTAGTTAGAATTGGCGGGAAATATTTTTCCTTGGATATAAAATCAGATCTCAGATTGCTTGATAATGTAGCCATTATCTCATTTTTCTTATGGAGTCAAAACCTTTTATAGTGTGTTTTCTTGAATACATTAAATCAATATCATTTCTTGTTCATGTTTTCATGGTATCAGAGCTACTAACTAAACGTCAATGGCGTTCGATTGAAGCTCATCGTCAATTCACGAAGAAGAAACCAATCATTCTGATGTCTCTTCAACACAATCGTTGGATCCTCATGCTCTGGCAAAAACCTTGAACTTCTCTCTGCCAGTCAAGCTTGAAGAGACAATTACATTGCTTGGAAAACTCAGGTAATTCCTGCCATTAGAGCTTTGGATCTTGAAGATTTTATTTTTGGTTCAACAGTCTGTCCACCTAAGTATGTTAAACAAAGATCAGATAATAATGAGGTTAGGGAAATGATTAACAATGAGTTTACTACCTGGAAGAAAATAGATCAGATGTTGCTTTGTCGGTTGTTGTCTACGATCAGCCAGAGTTTAATAGGTCAGGTCATTGAGTGTATAACTTCATGTGAGGTCTGAAGAACCCTAGAAAAGTTATATACACAATAGTCTATGGCCAAGATTCTACAAATTAGGCATGAGTTATAGACAATTAAGAAAGGATCTAGTTTCATTAGCGATTTTATTCTCAAAGTCAAGATGCTTGGAGATAATCTGAGGGCAACTGGCCAGAAAGTGAGTGATCATGATCTAATTTTGAGTGTCTTAGGAGGAATTGGTTATGAATATGACCCTGTAGTAGTGTTGGTGTCTTCTCAGAAAAATATAATGAGTTTGCAAGTTCAATATCTCTTAATGATACATGAGCAGAGAATTGAACAACTAAATGGAGGGTTGCAACTTGAGATAGGCAATGCTAGTGCCAATTTTGTTTCAGAAGGTTAGCGAGATAGAAGGAATCAGCGAGATGGTTTTAATAGTAGAAATGCAGGGAACAGAAATAGGGGCAGATGAAGGAATGGAGGAAGACACTACTCAAATGGAAGACCTTATTGCCAGTTGTGTGGTAAAGTTGGTCGCATTGTGACACAGTGCTATTATAGATTCGATAGGTCTTTTCAGGGAGTCAGTCACAATGGAGGGAATACACATAATGAAAGTGATTTTTCAACACAAGGCTTCCCACCTGACAAAAATCAGCATTAAGGAAACATATTATAGGCTAATTTGCTTCAATCGACTGCCTGTTATGCAACTCCAAACACTGTTAATGATAATGCTTGGTATGATGCTAGTGGGGCAACAGACCATGTGACCTCTGATTTGAACAACCTCTCCATTTCGATAGAGTTTCAGGGCAATGACAGGTCAACTGTGGGGAATGGACAGCAACTGCAAATTACACACATAGGTAATTCCTATGTTCATCTTCCAATTTAGACAAAAGAACATTGGCTTTAAAGAGAGCATTTTCTGTTCCTAATATAACTAAGAATCTCATAAGTATCTCAAAACTAACATATGACAATAATGCATATGCTGAGTTTGATTGTTATACTTGTGTGATTAAAGACAAAGCTACTCACCAAGAGCTGCTCAAAGGAACACTTAGAAATGGACTATATCAGTTGCATCTGGTGAAGAATCAACAACATGGAAAGAAGATAAAAACTGGTGATGTGTTTACATGTTTTTCGAATACCGGTGATGCTATTGTAAATAGAGGTTTTCTTTCTACTACAAAAAACATTTGATAATGCTTTGCATGGTAGTGTTGAAGTGATGAGTACTGCTGGAATAAATACTATTTCAAGAATAAATGAAACTAGTTTCAATAGTGGTGTTAATGTGGTAAATGCTGCTAGTATGAATGAGAAAATGTGGTACTTGAAGTTAGGCCATCCTGCCCCTTTGATTCTTAGAAAAGTGTTTCAAAATCTGCATCTTAAACATACTTCAAGTAGACAAGTTATGTGTGATGCCTGTAGAATGAGAAAACTGCACCAATTACCTTTTCAACACTCAACCGTTAAGCTAAAGCTTCCTTTACTAGTTTATACAGATTTGTGGGGACCTTCTCCTATAATGTCAGTGGAAGGGTATAGATATTATGTCCTCTTCGTATACTCATACTTTAGATATACCTGGTTGTATCCGCTGAAACTAAAGTCAGATGTTACCCAAGTCTTTCTCACCTTCAAAAATTCAGCAGAGTTGCAATTTGATTGCAAGCTAAAATGTCTACAAGCAAACACGGGGGCCGAATACAAACCAATAGCTTCTTATCTAAAAGAGTGTGGTATACAGTTCAGAATATCTTGTGCTTACACACACCAGCACAATGGTGTTCCAGAACGTAAACACAGATATTTGGTTGAGATAGGGCTGACACTCATTGGTTCAAGCATGTATGCCTCTCAATTTTTGGGTGGATGTCTTTCAGATTGCAGTACTTTTGATCAACAACTTACCAACACCTGTCCTCAAACTGCAGTCAGCCTTTGAAGTTCTTTTTCATAGGAAACCAAACTATAGCTACTTCAAAATCTTTGGTTGTAGTTATTTTCCTTTTCTCAGACCCTATTCATCTCAAAAATTCAATTTTCACACCTCTAAATGTGTTTTTATAGGGTATAGCTTGCAAAATAAAGGTTATAAATGCCTTCATTCTTCTGGAAAGGTGTATATGTCAAGAAATGTTGTTTTCCATGAGTGTGAGTTCCCTTATCAGCAGATGTTTCCTCCTAAACTAGTTGTTTACTTACCTTTATCCAGTTTACATATATCAATCTTGATTCCAAGCACAGTAACCACCACCTCCAAGCTCAATATCTATCCTTCAAATACTCTAGCTACTCATGCTACTTCCAATATCAATGCTTGTCATCAAAATACTGCATCCTCTTTTATCTCTTCAACACCAATATATCTTGTCATCCAATGATAACTAGAAGCAAGACTGGTTCTCTAAAACCAAAGACATATTCAGCTATTTGCAAGGCTCCTACTGCTGTAGTACCTGAGAGTGAACCCAAAAATGTTAAAGGAGCTTTGCTTGACAGTAGATGGTATCAAGTTATGCAAGAAGAGTATGCAATGCTTCTCAGAAATAATACTTGGAAATTAGTCCCATATGATCAATACATGAGCTTGGTTGGGTGCAAATGGGTTTATAGAATCAAATATAAACCAGATGGATTAGTCCTAAAATATAAGGCACGACTGGTAGCAAAGGGCTTCCATCAAATGTCATGTATTGATTACTTTGATACATTTAGTCCTATTATAAAACCAGTAACAATTACAATAGTCTTTACTTTGACAGTCACATATGGATGGGACATATATCAAGTTGGCGTAAATAATGCTTTTCTACATAGTGACTTGCAAGAAACAGTTTTCATAGAGCAACAACAAGGTTTTATCAGTCCTCCCCATCCCAGTTTTATGTGTAAACTAAACAAAGCTCTTTATGGGTCGAAACAATCCTCTAGAGTTTGGTTTTTCAAGCTTAAAACACCCGTTGATCAACTAGGCTCGACTGCTTCAAAATCAGATACTTCCCTCTTTATCAAGAATTAAGGAACTCAAGTGTTGTTCTGGCTCGTATATGTAGATGACATACTACTGATTGGAACTGACAAAGCATTTATTGCTCAACTGATTAATGACCTCAACTCTAGATTTTCATTGAAGACCTTGGGCCGGGTTTCTTATTTTCTCGGTTTTGAAGGTATCAGAATTGATGCAAGTCTCTGTCTCACTCAAGCCTAGTACATACTTGATTTGCTTCACAAGACAAATATGTCTTGCTCTAAGCCCTGTTCTACACCTATGTCAGCTGGAGTCAAGTTATCAAAAATTTCAGGATCACCCTTTTCAAATCATTTTCTTCATCGCAGCACAATAGGTGCTCTTTAATATGTCACCTACACAAGACCTGATATCTCATTTGCAGTCGATAAACTTAGTTCTTCTCTTCTCACACTGATGAAAATTAGTCTGCTTGTAAGAGGATTTTGCGTTATTTGAAAGGTACAGCACACCTTGGTTTATTTTTTAAGCCAGCTGATCAACTCCACCTAGAAGTTTTTAGTGATGCAGATTGGGCATCCTATATTGATGACAAAAAGCCTACTAGTGCTTGTCTGGTTTTCCTAGGTGGTGATCTTCTTTCTTGGAGTTCTAGGAAACAATAAGTTGTAGCTCGTTTTAGTGCTGAGGCTGATATCGAGCTTTAGCTCAAGCCTCAGCAGAGGTGCTCTGGCTGACATCTTTGTTCCAAGAGTTATCTCAAGTGCATGTCATTTGGTGTAATAGTATAAGTGCCAGTTATCTTACCGAAAACCTTGTTCTTCATGCTAGAATGAAGCATATCGAGATAGATATTCACTTTGTTCAAGAGAAAATCTTTGCTGGGCAGCTGCTAGTTTAGTATATCCCAACAGAACATCAAAGGGCTGATATTTTTACAAAACCCTTGTCTCAACAACGATTTGCTGCACTTTGTTCCAATCTAAACTTGGTTGTGTCAACCCTGTTCAAATTCCGTGGGGCTGTTAGAGACTCAAGTGCAGCTGTTATTGCTTCTCCTAGTAGTGTGATAGCACAATTTGTGACACCTAAAAAAGCTGATTCTGAAGCCTGTTTAAGCCAATAACCATGCTTACCCAGCTTACTTAGTCAAAAAACTTAGTTGATTAAACTAATGAGGCGTTCAGGTAGTTAGTTAGAATTGGCGAGAAATATTTTTCCTTGGATATAAAGTCATATCTCAGATTGCTTGATAATGTAGCCATTATCTTGCTTTTCTCATATAGTCAAGACCTTGTATAATATGTTTTCTTGAATACAATAAATAAATAGCGTTTCTTGTTCATGTTTTCAAAATACACAAGCAGTAAGAAATAAAATATCATTAAAAAGGTTAAAGACAATTAAATAATAATATTAGTCACTTTAACTTTTCTATATCAGTATTTATGTTTAATTAAATTATTGTAAGGTATAAATCTCATAATACCTGATGCATATATGATTTGGGCAGTAGCGTGGTATTAAATTGTTGTTGTTCATGATCTTTCCAAGATCGTAGATTCTACATCACTCTTTTTCATAATTTGTGGGTATTTCCTTCATTTACTAGAGTTATTCTCCCACTTGATATGAATTATTCCTTTTCGTTTTTCGAAAACTGTTTATTATTAAAGTCCTATTTTATTTAATTCCAATTATCTTTGGGATTTGTATGGATATTTAAAAAAATAAAGGCCGAGACACGACAGTCACTTTAGAATTTGTCGCTTGTTCTAATTGTCCTATGTATAATTATTATTGTTTGTTCGAAGTGGCTGATTGTCCTATTCTCACTCATTATATATATAATTCTGTTGTTTCATGCGCACGAATTTCTTGTTTTATTTTATTAGAATGGGTCGTACAAATGGGTTAAATGTTGTCACGATACATTCGTAATAGATGCTCAATTCAATGCCCAAGCAAAATTATCTATTTTAAAATCAAAGAGTACAATAATATTAAACAAAAAAGTCTAATTACACAATGATGTCCAAATAGAATGTTGATAAAACCTTAAAATTAGTTTATTAATGAATAATTTTTTTTTACAAATATTTGTCAATATTGAATTTAAATCAATTCTCACAACTTGGAATATTGTTGTAATTATTGAACACTGATTCTAGATTATGAAAGAAATGCTAACTTCTTCTTCTTCTTCTTCTTTTTTTTTTTTTCTGTTAAATACAGGTTAAACAAACCTTTAATTTACCGTTACCGAAGGTTTACATTTGTAACTAAAAGAAATTAAACCAAAAGAATAAATTAGTTAAGATTCTTGTAATGAGAAACATGGAAAACCAAGAAATGGAACAAGGCTGAAAAAACTAATAGTTATTATATGAGTTTGATGTGTTGTCGTAGAAATCCAAAGATTTAATTCACTTGGCCACAAAACGTGTCAATTTTTCCCGCCTTCCGTGTAGGCTACTCCTCTCTTTTATGGGAGCATTCCTCTCATTTTTAGAAGTCCTAGTTCCTAACTGTGCTTTACCATCCTGATGAAGAGAGTTCAACAGTGTATTTATAATAAGTATGTGTAATATGTAATTGAAAAAAAAAAAACAGTTATTATATAATTCAAAGCCAATTAAGGCTACAAAGTGCTTTCAAATGTGCGTGCGTGTGATTATATAAGGTTTTAAGCCAATCACTCTATTGTAGCACACTTTCACAGCAATGATGCTACCTTGCAACTTGGTGTTGTTTCAATTTTCAAATTATATTAAAGTATTTGATGGCCAATAAGTTTTGATATTAGGAGCAAAGAGCATGCGGAGTCGGGTTAAAATAAAAACAACAATAAAAAGGGCAAAACATAAAACAATATAATAAGTGGATCCAAGGTGCAATAATTGAAGGAAACAATTGGGGTTAACTTTAGATTGGTAATTGCTTGTAGTGTTTTGCACACGTTACAAAACAGTTGCTAATGCGCATAGATTTGCTCAAAGAAGAAGTATCTGTGGTGGAAAATTATTTTACTTTTCAGACTTTTGATTCTATGTGAAGGATATTATGTAGTGTGCAAGTTAGTGAACAAATCTTAGCAACAAGAAATAAAAGAAATTATTGTTTCAAAAAAAAAAAAAAGAAATAAAAGAAATTATGGAAAACTTAATGGAAATTTTGGTTTAATATGCATTTGCCCCTAAATTTGATAAAAAAAAAACATATGTTTCATTAATTGAATAGTGTTTAAAGCCTATTTTTAAGTTCAACCTTCTAGAAGAAATTCATGAGCAATATTATTAATTATTATTATTATCTTTTAAGATTTGATTTAAATCTCCAATCAAAGGATTTACTTTAATTAATTCTAATTGATTGGGTTAGGCTACTTAGTGATTGAATAAGGTTACCTATCAATAACAACCCTTAATTGGTTGTAAGGGTGATTATTGAAAAAAATTCAAAGATTATTATTGATGGATAACATTACCCAACCAATAAAGTAGTTAAATCCTAATTATAAGTATTTCTAACTACATTATTCAAAATTTTATTTAAATTTATTTTTCAAATAATATGATAAATTTATTTATAACTATCTCCTAATCAATATGTCATTATACGTACCTAAAGCAAAGTAATGTTTCATCCTTATATTTTGTAATTACTATATAAATTATAAAATAATATGATAAATAATATGTTTGTTATGACTCGCTGATTAGAATATTTAAACATGAATTTAAATATGTATTTAGGTGATCTAGCTTAACTCTCATATGAATTTCATTATATTCCTTTGATTGTCACTTATTATTTTTCCCATTTTACATTTACCTTAACTTTTAATAACACACTTATTACTATTATTATTATCGGTCATGTTAATATGTGCTCTTGGGACATATGTTAAGAACCCAAAAATTAAATAAACAATTAGAATTTATTCTTTCATTCTTAATATACAACTTCTTGTATTAAAAATAAATAAATATAATTTTTTATTTACCTTCCCAATTCTTAACATTTTATTTAAGATATATAATTTTAGAACACATGTTAATATTTTCTTTTTTCATTTTTATTGTTAACAATTTTTTTTTTAATTAATGAAAGTTGGGATTTGATTACTTCCCATTATGGTTAACAATGAACCAATCACTAACTCTAAAGTGAGGTGAAACCAATCAATTAAAGCAAGACCAAATCATATAAAGATATGAATCCAACCACTAGAAGAAAGACAGAAGTGTCGAGTGAACATACAGCAGCGTCCAAGTGACCTCCACCACCACCACTACTACTACTTTGTGCCAAGTTATGATAGCTCTTATGCAAAATAAAATAAATAAATATTATTTTAAGCAACAAACGACAAATTCACAGCACCACCACACCACCGTGTCCAGTCATTTCACTGAAAATGAAAAGCATTTTCAAGTTTAGGATATGAAAATAAAATGCCATATATCTCCAGCCTGGATGGAAATGTTGTATGTTTATGAAGCATGGTAACATGCATTTTATTGTTATATAGGAGTATTATTGGACTATGTTATTGCCACTTGGTAGTGCTTTTTGTCAGTTGAAAACTGTTTCTTTTTCACATTTCTATAAAATGATTCCATTGCATTGGGTAGGCATGGTTGCAATTTGCAAAGCTGATTAGGTATTTTATTAAGAAAATGGATTTTCAGATCTAATTATACTAGTCGATTAGGTTGAAGAACACCTTACTACATATATACACACACACACCCACAAACATACACACTTACTTCTCACTTGCAAGCTTTGTTATGTAGGACTAAAGAGTTATGTCTAAACCATCAAAATTTTTATGAAATTTTATATATTTTTTGTGAGATTTTTTATCTGAATATTAAAAATAATGAAATATACTTAGATAAAAGACATTTCGTTTTAGAATCTTAATTTTGTGGTGTTACAGTAGACTATGATATGAAAATATTATAATGCATGCTTAGGACCAAATTAAAAGTTTAACAAATAATTTATATTTATTTTAATAATACATTAATCTACTATATTTGTATATTAAAAAATATGCATAATTTTTTATTCATTTTAAATCTTTATAATATACATATATATATTTTACTCAGTAGATTTTGTTATTCGATAATTATAAAAAAAATGTTAGTAATAGATGTAAATTCAATTAATTTTGACGATAAAAATTATATCTTAGAAGAATAAAAATCTTATATTCGAGCTCTTATTTGTAGGAGTTTTAAACGTACGTTTGAGCTAGCCGGAATCAGCATATACACTAGCGATATACTGCATGACTTCTCTAAAATTTTTTTATTATACATCTTTGAAAAATTTTAGCTGCTTTTTCTTTTTCTTGAGATTTAGTCTAATTGTAGGTGGTATATTGTGACTATTTACTGTATAGAATATCTTCAATGAATTTCATATTATTCAAAAGAAGCTTTTGACAAATTTCATCACCTCACATTTTGGTCATGACAAAAGGAATATTTAGCTAATTATGCCGAACCAAACCAGCAAAAAAATATGTGCATAAATTTTACAGGCTGGATGCAAATTAAAACTAAAAAAGATTTGTACAGCTTTTAGGTAGTAATGACCATACATAAGGCTTTTACATAAAAATGAAAAGAAATATTAATAAAAAAAAGAGAGGCATTTGCTTATTAATGCATATATAGTCTGGTCCAAAACTAAATACATAAATAATTAATTAAAATCTATAGAGTCTGGTCCTCTCACAGGGTCACTAGGCACCTTAATTAATGGATTAAGAATAATTGACTATAACAACAATTAATAAAATGTTTTTGGTGGGAATCATATGATGAATGATTAATTTAATTATGTGATCACTGTATAATAAGATCTAATTTGGTTCTTTAATTCACTATAAGATCTCGACAATGAGGATAAAGTTTAACTGTCGCTTTTGGTTCTTTTCATGCACTGATGTTTGTACTCCACTGGACTTAATCTAAAAATATATTAGACATGCTTTGGAATATTTAGGCATATATTCCATTCTCTTACCTAACTAGGCTTTCCCTTTTCTTATTTCAATATATTTTGTTATTTTTCTAGAACACTTTGAATATTATGATATTATAATTTATGAAAAACTTTTCAATAATATTGTAGATATATTACTCTTGTAATGACAATGTTAAGAAGAGTCTGGGTGACAAAATAAAGTTGGTCTAATGGTAATACCATTTACATCCATATTAATGATAAATGGTGTCTCATCTCTCAAACCCTAAATAGTTCAAAGATTAAATTACAAAAAAGTCTAACTTATGTTTGTAACAATATTACATACTCCTGTATAAAAGTATAACATATTGTTTGTTTTGAACTTTGGCATTTGTGATTTTGTTCTCTAAATTTCAATCAAAGACTCAAGTTAACCACACAACATCAATGAGATATTCGTTAATGATACCATACAAATATATATATGTATATACAATAACAACTAAGTCATGCAGTTTTGTGACCGAGTTTTTATCTAAAAGCAATTCTTCTTATGTAGCATTGATGACCCTATCTAAATGGTATATGATAATACCTTGTACTCACAATTTCTTATCTCAGCTATGTTGATCATAGTACCTCAGTTAAGAGTTTAAATTTGAGTACAAGTCATCTTAGACTACCGGAGATAATGTATTAATAAAAAAAACTTATGACTATTTATTCTAGATATATATTCAGAATTATATAATTAAAATCAAATTAATCACATTTATGTTTACAATTTTTAATATATATATCTTTTACTTCTAAAATATATTCAATATAATTCTACCAATAACAATGACACTAATGCAATGCTAGTGTGGTGTAGTGGCACCCACTCCTTACTGTCCAACTCCTTTGAGCCAAGAGAACTTAATTCAACTCTACATCTGCCCACTTGATTGTAGATAATTTTCTCACTGTTTCTTTAAAACATGCATTTGTAATATATAAAAAATAATAGTAATAATAATAATAAATAACAACACTAACAATAATAGTAGTTGTACTGGAATTCTAGAACACAAATTACACTTTCCATTAGTGGAGTATGACTTGTTACTTTTAGTGAAAAAAATAATAATTAAAAAAAAAATTGCTTGATGGCAGACATTTCGGTGCACACACTCATTTAATGCTAGGCCAAAATTGACAACAAGCTCCCACAGGTTTTATCATCAATACATATATAGTTGAAAGATATCACCAATACATTAATTATGGAAAAGTTTTATTTTAAAAAACAAAGTACGGAAAATTTTCATTAACATCTAATTGAGTATGGTTAAAATATATCAAAAACTTTGTTGCTTTTGAAAAAAAAAAAGTAAAATAATAATAGTAGTTGTAATATAAAAAAAAAAAAAAAAGAAAGAAAGAAATTATAAATTTTTATTTCATAGAAATATATCAATGAAAAATAGAGATGCTCACTGTAATTTTTAAGGTAAACCTAACATTAAAAAAAATGCAAATCTTTGCATAAAATTAACAAGCATCAAATTCTCACTCTTACAATATGTATATCTATTTATTTATTTATATATCAATGAAAAATAGAGATGCTCACTGTAATTTTTAAGGTAAACCTAACATTAAAAAAAATGCAAATCTTTGCATAAAATTAACAAGCATCAAATTCTCACTCTTACAGTGTGTATATATATATATATATATTTTTTTTTTTCTCCTTACCTTTTGATCATGATTCTCATAGATCAAAAAGATAAATATATAGGGTGTCTTGTATTTAAGGAAACAATAATTTTATAAAAATAATGCTTTTCTCCCAAAAAAACAGAAAAAAAAAAAAAAGCTTGTCCTCTAATCCATACATTAACTTCTTTTATTATTAACTTTTTCATAGTTGTTTTCATTGTTTATTTGTGTGGAATTTTTGTCATCAACATTTATGAGCATGATGATTGGTTGTATATCACCAATATTCGAATTCCAAGTACGTCCTCCTCAAGTGTATAAACTTGTTAAGGATCAAATACTTTAATGAGACCGGCCTAGCATGATTAGGATTTAGGACTGGAATAAAAAATATATATATATATTTGGATAGATCATTATATTAAAATTAGGAGTAAATAATACAATATCATTATAATAAATCAAGAAATTAAATTTATTGTATCAATACATACTCAGAAAAATAGGTTAACACTACCTTTTATATGTGCAAAGCTAATAGGAGAAGCTTCTTAAGTTCTTCCATCAGCTATCAGTGTTTTGTTTCCGCTCAAGTTGAGCAGTTATCAGTGTTTTGTTTTGACTCACACGGTGCTGCTATCATTGTTTCGTTTCTAATAAAATGATTTTGTGACTTTTTAAAAAATCCAATATCAAATTATGAGTTAAAATTCAAATGATGTCCGACAAGTCTTTTTGTATAACTTTTCATATTAAATGTGTTTAGTTGATATTTAAGTCTTTATGTATGAATTTTCAGATTGGATATGTGTTTAATTAATATCTAACTAGTCTTTACACACAAATTTTCATAATCCAATAGCAGATTATGCATTGAAATCCAAATGATATATATCAAACAACCTTTTTTTTATATATATGAATTTTCAGATTAAATATGTGGATCAATATGATAATTGCATGTGGAATTGTGGATACAAATTATATCTAGCAAGTATGCCATAATAATAGACTAAGAGAGGTTGGTATAGTGATTTAACCATCTCCACCTGCTATTTTAAGTTGCCATAATAAAGAATCCCAAAACCTTTTATGAACAAAAACCCAAATAAATTTTAACAAGTCTTTGCCTATAAATTTTCAAATTGGAATGTGTCCAAACATTAACCATCAAGTCTTTCGGCATAAATTTTTAAATTGAATGTGGGCCAAACTGATCAAATTTATGTGGATTAGATTCTTAAATTGAACATAGACTTAATTGATCAAACTTGTATGAATCGGGTAGACTTTCATGTTGACCTTCAACAAGTTCTGACTTTATGATAATCTAACAGATTTCTTATATAGCTTTTTAAATTATTCATACTCATTTATTATACTAGTTAAATAAAATAAAATATTCATTTAATAATTGAATTTCAAATTAGACTCACACTAAAAAATTAACGTCTATTTCTCATTGCAATTCTCTTACTATTATTGGTTTTTGAAATATTATTATTATTATTATTTTAAAATAACTATTATTATTATTATTTCAAACCTAGGTTTTTTTTACTTTGTTGTATCAAATGTGGAAAACAAAATATTATATTACCCAAAATTTTACTCCAATTCATTGTGTAATTGATGTGATAAGTTGACATGTAATTATCTCATCATCAATATGTCATCTAAAAATTAATATGATTATTATAAATAATCTCACCATATTATTTAAACAAAATATTTTATAAAATTTTGAAAAAGTGTAACATTATTAAAAAATAATAATAATAACAAGATAATAACTCAAGGATTGCACTCTCTCTTCTTAAATAATATTCTTTTTAAAATTCTATTCTCAAAATATTTCAAATAAAAAATAAATTGAGTACACATTTGACCCTCAATTTAAAAATAAATAAATCGAGTACACTTTTGACACTCAATTTAAATAATAAATCAATCGAGTACACTTTTGATCCTCACTTTAAATAATATATAATAAGTAAATTTAATCATGCATCAAATGAACTTTTTTAATAATTATTGATTGATTATACATCCATAATTTGGTCAACAAACTTCAAATATTTAATGATGTGGTATGGAATGCTAATTTAACATGGTAATATTTTAATTTAAGTCATTATAGTAAGTGTGTGTATATATATATTGATTTTATCATTAATATCTCATATTTTAAGAAATTAGGACGAATAAATCAAATTTATCATTATATTTGAATTAAATTGTAGAGAGAATTTATTTTATGATAAACTCGATTGATTCGTTCTAATTTTTTAAAGTTAAGAGGTACTGATGGTAAAATTAATTATATATATATATATATGTATAATTGAAATCTAACCTAAACATTAATTCTTAAAAGTTGAAAATCAAAACAGTAACAGATCATTTACACTATCCAAATATAAAATATTAATTAATAAAAAAATGGAAATGTTTCTTAAAAGCTTTCGAAATATAAAAGTAAATGACGTTATCCAAGGTAAACATGTGAATGTTTTGGTCAAAAATTCGACGATCATATTGTGTCAGTCGAAAAGTGGAATATCATTAGGGTCCATTTTAGACTGTTACAACTTTATTTAAGTAAAAGTTCTAATAATATGGTGCATTTTAAGATCTAGTGGACAGATTCTCCATGATAGAGAAAAAATGATTTCATTTGGTGGTTCAAATTATAAAATGTGATTTTAATTTTTGATCTTAAAAATGATTTCCAATGATAGACGTTGTTAATTTCATGTAATTGTACATGATTTATTGAACTCAAATTGTTTTATAATACGAGAACTCTTTAATGTGAGGGATGTATATTCTTTCATCTTGCAAAAGATTCTCGTATATTATTTATATATATATTTTTTAGAAAAAGTTTCATCATGTATGCTTAATATCAACTCATCATCACCTTTTAAAAGTTACCATTTTGCAGTTGACGGTGCAGTGTAGTGATACCCGCCCTGGTGTTACTCATCTTGAATTATTAGGTCAAGATTCAAATTGCAACTTGCTCATTTGATTTATGGGCAATTTTTTTTTCTTTTTGTGGGTTTTTTCTCTCACTTGTACGAGTCTTAATTCCATGTTGTTTCTCCATATCTTAATCAAGAGAGTCCAGCAATAATAATATATTTACTTGTAACGTATCAAAAAAAATATACTGTTTCGGTGTTTTTTTTTTTTTTTCAATTTCTTTTAATATCACAAGCACTAAGAAATTCGAATTTGATTTCTTCTTATTGCGGTATGAGGAAACTAATTAAGATTGCAATTCTAGTTCACGTTTGGCAACGTTGTTTGGTTGTTAATATCTTATCTAGACATTATTTATATTTGAATATATTTTTTGAGAATATATATTTGAATAAATTGGCATCATACTCTGTTATAGTAATCTGTCTATTTTCTTTATATGAAACTCTTTACATTTTTATATATAAAGCTAATAACAGAAGCTCAGTACTCAATGCAGTTATCAGTATTTTATTTTTACTTAAATTAAGCTGTTGACAATGTTTTGTTTCCACTCAAACTGTACAGTTGCTAGTGTTTTATTTCTAAGAAATTGCTTTTATGACTTCCCAAAATTCAATAAAAAATGCGACGCCAACAGCCCCTATATGCCTCCCATTACATATGGTATGGGTTCGACATTCATTAGTCTAATCCAAATAATAATAATGATAATAATAATATAATAGTTCTTTTATCATTATGTGTGGGTTGTCCTTCCATCCTCGTGTGGGCCTCCTTCTCACCTTCATGTAAGCGAATTTCTTCTAATTAAGAGCAGATCCTCAAACCGCACTATTAGTATCTATCTCAATTGGTCCCGACAGTCATCTAGGCTAATCTCAGTCCTAAAAAAAATAATAATAATAAAAAAAATGATCCAAGATCTAAACGATGACTAATAAGTTTTTTTATATGAATTTTCAAAATCATAAAGCATATTATGACTAAAATCCAAATGATTTCAAATAACTCTTTCTTATGAATTCAAAGATTGAATATGAATCTAAATACAATCTAATAAGTCTCTTTGTATGAATTTTTTGATTTGATGTTGATTCAAATTATATCTAGCAAGTCTACATTATAAATCTTGAGAATCCAGAAGTGATTAAGAACTAAAATCCAATTAAATTCAAACAATTGTTTCTATTTTAGATGAGTATGAATCTAAATGTTATGTAACAAGTATTTCTGTATAATTTTTCAGATTTTTCAGATGGTTACACATTTTCAGATGAGCATGATCCAAATGTTATCTAACAATGTGTAAGTTTTTCAGATTGATGTGGGCCTAACTGATTATATTGTTTGGATTAGATTGTATGGAATCCTATTTTCTATAAAACTCTTTATATTTTATACATGTAAAGCTAATAAGAGAAGCTCCTTGAGCAGTTACCAACGTTTTGTCTCTGCTAAACTTGATCCGTTGTAAGTTTCAGCAGTTGTCAATCTTTTGTTTCTACTCAAACAAAATCCAAAAGAAGATTATAAAAGAAGATCCACATGATATCTTACAAGCTTTTCTGTATATATTTTCAAATTAAATGTAGATCCAAATAATATCTAACAAGTCTTTCTATATGAATTTTCAAATTCTAAAAACAGATTATGAACTGAAATCTAAATGATATCAAACAAGTCTTTCTGTAAAAATTTTCAGATTGAATATGAATCTAAATTATATCTAACAAGTCTTTATATAATTTTCATATTGAATGTAGATTTAATTTATATCTAACAAGTCTTGTTAAATGAATTTTGAAAATCCAAAAGCAGATTATGAACTTACATCGAAGTAAATTCAAACAAATCTTTCTATATGAATTTTAGATTGAATATGGGTTCAAATGTTATCTGATAAGTTTTTCTTTATTAATTTTATATTGAATGTTGACCTAACTGATCAAATTTGTATTCATGTTGAACTCCAAAATGTTATGAATTTGTAATAATCTAATAGACTATCTTTTCATCTTTTTAAAACATATATTCATATTCATTTGTTTTACTAGTTAACTAAGGTAGCATTTGCAAAATAAAAAATTTAGTAAATTCTTTTGATTTGTTTTTGAAATTCTCTTTTACAAAATTTTAAGGGGTTGTTTGTTTTTTCCACTTAAAATTTAATAGTACTTAATTGTACCTATTAAGTTATTTTCGTTTGTTTTTTAAGTGGTCAAACCATTTAAAACTATTAAAAAAACAATTGAAAAAATTAAGTGAAAATTTTTAACTTTTCACTTAATCACAAATTACTTAATCACATTTCAAAGTTTTTATTTCAAACCTATCGTTCTCAAAATAACATAATTTCAAATTTTCCTAATTTTATATTACTCATTTTTTTTTCACACTTACAAAAAATATATTTAAGAAGTAAAACTGAAATACATCTGATCCTAAATTGTCTTAAAATTGAACTTATGTATTTTAATTTACAATTTAAACATTCATTTTTTTAGTTGTTTTCTTAAATATATTAATATATTTAAATATAAATATGGCTAATACTACTATATTTTTTAATCATATTTTAATTATGAATAAAATATTATTAATATGTACATAAATAATGTTTTAGAATTTATTAAATTATTTATTTCCAAATATTTGTATTAAATTAATTAAAATTACATAACAACAAATAGTAAAAATGATATAAATGTAAATTTACTTATTTTAAACAATTTTAGATTTAAAAAACAAATAAGTTTATAACATATTCAGAAGTAAGGGAAAGAAAAAAACAAACATGTTATTCGAATTTCAGATTTTAGTCAATATTTAGTCTTCAGTCTTCAGCAGTATTGTTCAATCTTTAGACAAAAAAACAAACAACCCCTAAATAAACAGTATATCAAATACAGGCTGAACTCATCATAATTTAAATAATATAAAATGAATATATTTATTTAATAATGAATCAAACGATTTTTTTTTTTTTAATTAAACAACCCGACAAACTTTAAAGGTTTATTTAGGCATTGTTGACGTTCGGAAACGGTCAACCCGAGATTCTGGGGCCCAGACGGCGAACTTGGTAATTAAGGGTTCTGGTCGTGATGATGGAAGGATAATAAATGGGTAATTAATAAAGTTCAAGGTTGGTGGTGATTAATTCAGGTGGAGGAATGTCGGTCTTGGTGGTTGGTCGGATTTAATAAGGTGTCAGCAAGAAATTAAAGAGAAAGAGAGAGAGAAAGAAGAAACACATGGGTTTTTACGTGGTTCGGTGACTGCACCTACGTCCACGGTCACTCTGGGGTTATTCCGGCAGAGTGACGATTCTCTAGTGTCTTAACTTGTTGGTACAGTAAAAATGTCTCCCACCTTTATAGAGGAGGGGGGAAGACAATATAAAAATATAAAGAAAGTGACACACGTTACTGGCAACGGCTAGTTTTAACTAATCCTGACATTGTCATGCTGCATTAATTATAAAGGTAATGATGATTTTCTTCCTGCACAGATCTGCATTTAATACACCTGAAGAGGTCTTTACTTCATTAAATGTTTCTGGGTAATTGTGTAAGTAGTTTCCGGCGGGAAATCATGAGAGTTGGTAATTCTGACAACTTGCTGTACACGGTATCTCCTGGGCAAGTCTTCTGGTAAGCCAGGTGATGCACACTGGAGGAGAGCTGACGTGGCCAAGAGGAGAGGTAAAGTGATCTGGGGGTCTATGCGAGCTCGCGACCTCGCGACCTCGCGAGCTGGGCTTGCAACTGCTGGTTCCGTCTTTTGGGCCTCCTGGGCTCTTGCTTCTGTTTGGATTAAATGAGCATGTACTGGCCCATCTGGGCCGAACCAAAAAATGGGCATAACATCAAGCCCTCCAGCTCTCTATGCGTTCTGTGGACTGGGAGCTGATTCAAACATATAACTGGCGCCCATTTTCAAACCTTCTGATGTCGCTTCAGTCTCCGTATTGTAACCGTTGACACGTGGCGCTCACACAGGTGTTGGAGCCGAAAAAACGTGTCTCGGGACCGTATGCATTAAATGGGCATGTCTTGTAACTGACAGGCGTGACGGCACATGACCGAGAATGGTGCCCAGCCGTTGGATCTTTGACGGTTATTCCTTTGTGCTGGATCGGATGGCTGGGGACGGACGTCCTGACCTATATAATCCAAAGGTCTTTTCAAATTTCTCTTTTTGCTTTCCTGATACAACTCCAGCACCCTTCTTTCCACCATTTCTTTTTCTCTACTTCTTCTGGTTCGTTATCCGCCCTCGGACAAGCTTTTCAGACTCCGCCACCACAGGAATCAACCACTGCTCTCAGCAAGCCGTACACAGTTCAAACAAGGTAGTTCTTCTCTCATTTTGCTTTTTGTGTTATTGTAGGATTTGCTCCTGGGTTGAGTTGTTATTTCCTGCTTATGTATCACATCCGTTGGTCTCTGTAAGCCTGTTAGGCCTTTGAAGATTTGTTATGTTGGTTGCTTGAGTATCTGTGTACGCTGGGGGCGACCTGGCTGTTAATCTAGGTGTCCCTTCTCTTAGCCATGTGTTGTTGTTTAGGATTTTCGATGACAGTGTCCCCTTACTGTCTGGTAGGGTACCTGTAAACATAGGGTTAGCAACACACATATTTAGAGTGATTGAGTACCTGACGGGCCCGTGTCCCTGGGCTTTCTCTGGCACTTTGGAGGCCAAGTGTGCGACCTGACAAATAGGGCAATAGCTCTAAGAATTCTTTTTCTGCGTCTTGCTAGACTCAGTATGCTGTAGGCGTTCTGATGTCATTCCTTCTGTGCTATAGATGTCAGGTCGCTCACGCACTGGTTGAGGCAGGGCTTCCGCTTTCAGGAGGCGGGCAGGACGTTAGGCTAGTGAGGCCGAGGTTACGACCTCGCGAGCTGGTCCGTCCAACGAGGAGGTCGCAGAAGGGGATGAGGTTGCTGAGGAGACGGACCCCCATCCATTTAAACACACGCCCTCGCTAGTCACTCTTTCAAAGCTGGAGGCTTGGGCCGAGGAATTCAGCTTCCCCTTGGGGTGTAGAGCTAATGTCCTCGCGGCCACTGATCGAGCCGCTCATCCTCCTGAGGGCTTTGTGGCGATCAGCCATGAGCATATAGAGCTCGGCTTTAGGTTCCCTGTTCCCGGCTACCTCAAAAATCTCTTGAACGACCTGAAGCTAGCCCCATTCCAATTGACCCCGAACTCGTATGCCTACATAACCACCTTGGCTGCGACGTTCGTTAAGCACAAACTAGGGTTCCCTTCACCCCGCATCCTCCGTAGTGTTTTCAGTTTTAAGGCGATCTCAGGGAAGGACGGACTCTACTACGCCATGCCTCGCCAACGTTCTACTCACAGGCCGTATTTACCCCAGAATTGCACTAAGTCCAACGTGGGGGAATACAAGTCAAATTGGGCCTTGTTCACGTGCCCTTCGCTCGCCGGGCTGAATAATAGGAGTTTTGTGATGACACCTAGTAGGCACACAAGCACATTAAATAATATTAGAAATAGTTTTTTTTTTTTTTTTTTTTTTTTTAACGAGCTGGCTTTTGTTTTGTAGGTGTCGCAGCTCCTGGTTATCAGCTTAGACAGGACGAGCTCTCTATTCTGAATGCTTATGCAGCAGCCAAGGAACCAACCGATGACTTTTTCCCTTCCGGTAGCGAGCTGGTAGAGCGGGGTCTCGCGCCATCTGCCACAAGTCCTCTTCTGAACATAGTCCAGCACTTGGGAATAAGGGGGCAAACGTTCGAGGTCTTTTCCGCTCTCGCTGCTCCTGCACAGTCAGAGTCAGAACCACAACCCCTACAACAAAGGTCTCCGAGCACGAGCTTCTCCACCAGCCCTTCTTCAGACAGCATGGGAAGACTTACAATGTCCATTCCCCCTTTGAGGTCGGTTCCACCTGCCAGGCCGACTGAGGTCGTCGATGTGGATGACACTTCTTCAGACCGCTCACAAAGAGCACCCTCTCAGCTTGCTGCAGCTGCTCCTTCCCCAATCAGGTCAGCTGCGACCCCTCAAAAGCGGGCTGCCCCATCTGAAGGGTAAAGTCCTTCTCCAGCCAAGAGAGCCGAGGTCTCCGTCGAGGGGGACTTACCTACGGAGTCGGAGCCTGAGGCCCTGGTTAGAAAGAGAAAAGGGAAAGCCATAGCCAAGCCCCCGGCCCCAAAGCAGAAAGGCATCATCGAGGCTCGTCCGGCTGGGGCGGTTGTCATTAGCAGGGAGCCGGGCACAAAAACGCCAGGACGACCTGTGAGGCCTGCGACAGTTAAACAGGCAGACTCCGAGCTCCGCTTTGAGGTGGCGAATGAGATGGAATACTTGAATAGCTTCGTGGAGCTCGTGCCCGAAGTAATGGGGAAGCGCGATCCGGAGCTGCAGAAACCTGAGCTTTCAGGTCAGAACCTCGTAGCTTTCGCAGCTCGCCACGTGGCATTGGTAAGGTTTAGCCCCCTCCTGTCCCTTGATTTTTCTCAGCTCAGATTTTAACAACTCTTCACTTTTTCAGTTGGGTATGGCAACCGTGAAGCTGATGAGGGAGATAGACGATCAGCTTGGCGAGAAGGAGGCCTTTAGGGTGTCCAAGGTGCAATTTGAGGAGGAGAGGAGATCATTGCAGGACGAAATCAATCTCCTCCAAAACGATCATAGAGAGCTTTCTGCTAAGCTTAAAGATGATGATGCGGCCTTGTCACAGGAGACCGCTCGCAGGAGGCCGCTACCTCTGAAGTCAACAAGGCCCACAACGAACTAAATCAGCTGAAGGGTGAGCTCAGTGCTGTAAAGGTAAAGCTACAGGTTGCTGAGGATAAAGTAAGTCAGCATCAGTGGGACTTGGGAGCAGCCAAAGGGAAGCTCGCGAGGTCCGAGGAGAAGCGGGCTGAAGTAGAAGGGAAACTGGCTCACACAGAGGGGAAGCTGGCTCAGACCGAGGGAAAACTGGCTCAGGCCGAGGCGGGCGTTGAGGCCAAGTTGGCGCAGGAGCGGAACAGGGTCGAGGAAGAGGTCGAGAGGGCATTTCTGTTCAGCATGTGGGAGCGCTACCCGGACTTGGACTACTCCTTCTTTGGGTCAGAAGGGGTCCAAATGATCCGGGAGTTCGCGGAGCTCGTTGCAGGTGCTCAGAGTGCACAACATGCGGATACTTCCTCCGCTTCCCTAGCTGATCCATCTGTTGTCCCAAACCCTTTGCCAGAACAGGTTCCTGAGGTACCTTCAGTTTTAAAGGGTCCTCCAATGCCTGAGCCCCCAGCAGAGGCCCCTCCTGATTTACCAGCTTCTGAGCCCATCCCTGAGGCAGAGCCCCCAGTAGAAGCCTTGGTTGATCCTGCTCCTTCAGACGAACTGGCTGGTGCCTAGGGCATTTTCATTTCATTTGTTTGTTTGACTTCTTGTAATTTTTTATTTGTTTGAACTCAAGCAACGAGCTCAAAGCTCGGAATTATAATATTGGATTTCCTGCAAAATTTCAATATTTTGTCCAAGTGTAGATATGCATACTTTACTTATATGATAGGCAACTAGCAGACAATAAACATACCATTATAAGTGTTAAAATTTTGCCAAGTAAATCACAATCGTGAAAATCATGCTAACTTACGAACCTGCTAACTGTAATCAGCGATTATATTAATGCATTAGCTCGTAAGGATCTGGACTCAGCAAATAGCTTGGTCGAACGAAGTAGTTGACCCTGCATGTGACATAGTTGGACAAGTCCTTAAAGGATTGGCAGGAACTTACCGTTGGTGAGGGGTTCGGAATTTCCTTAACCAATATATTCCAACGACGTTGAGTGTGCTTGATGATAGCATTTTCCCGAACTTTGAGGTTCCAGCCTGGGGCAGCACTCGTAGTTCAAGGGTGAGACCCTTTCGCGAGGTTCCGCGGGCATCTTTATATTTGAGAGGCGTAGCCTTACCCCCTCCCGCGAGGTCACAGGGCAATGATTTGCGAGGTTCCGTGGACATCTTTATATTTGAGAGGCGTAGCCTTACCCCCTCCCGCGAGGTCGCGGGGCAATGATTCGCGAGGTTCCGCGGGCATCATTATATTTGAGAGGCGTAGCCTTACCCCAGGCATCTTTATATTTGAGAGGCGTAGCCTTACCCCCTCCCGTGAGGTCGCGGGGCAATGATTCGCGAGGTCCGCGGGCATCTTTATATTTGAGAGGCGTGGCCTTACCCCCTCCCGCGAGGTCGCGGGGCAGAATATGCCCGTGGCTTTGGCCAGTGGTTCTTATGTGAGCATTTGAGTTGCGAATGATTCCTCGGATTTTTTGTACAAATATCTTCAAGGAATAATAACACATATGCATATATGGTGATAGATCGCAACTCGATTACTTGAGAAAGAGATTTCATTAGCTTTGCTCTTTTTAACATGTACATTTGCTGGTTCAACCAATTTGCTTTCTGCATCAAACATGACACATACAACAGAAACGAGTGAAAGCATATTTACAGACAATTTGTCAAAAAGAATCATGTACAAAGTTAGAGCGGACTGACTGTTCTCAGGTGTAGTATGGCCGCAGGTGTTCAGCATTCCAGGCTCGGGGTAACTCTGATCCATCCATGCTGGCCAAGTGATAGGCTCCATTCTTCAGATTCTGCTTGATGAGGTACGGCCCCTCCCAGTTGGGCCCGAGTACCCCCTCGCTTGCTTTGCGGGCCCCAGGGAGAACTAACCTGAGAACGAGGTCCCTGCTTTGTAGCTTCGAGCTCGGACCTTCCTGTTGTAATACCTGGCAACTCTCTGCTGGTATACTGCTACCCTCAGGCGAGCTGTTCCCTTGCTTCCTCGGCTAAGTCTAAACTGGCCGTGAGCAGCTGGTCATTGTCTTCAGGTCGGAACAAGGCCCTTCGCTGGTTGGTGACTTCGAATTCTGCCGGTATCATGGCCTCCGTTCCATAGACCATGGAAAATGGGGTCTCACCTGTCGAGTTGCGGACTGTGGTCCTGTATGCCCAGAGGACCTTCTGTAACTCGTCAGCCCAAGCCCCATTTCTTCCCTCTAGCCTGGTCTTCAAGGTCTGCTTGATGATCTTGTTCACAGCCTCGACCTGACCATTTGCCTGAGGATGGTCCACAACCGAGAAGCTCTTCACGATTCCGAGCTCATTGCAGAAGTCTATGAATTGCTCGCTGGTGAACTGAGTCCCATTGTCCGTGACGAGCTGCTGAGGGATCCCGAACCTACAGATGATGTTATCCCACACAAACTTTTCTATCTTCGTTGTGGAGATTTCTGCTAGCTTCTTAGCTTCGGCCCATTTGGTAAAGTAGTCCACAGCGACCACAGCATACCTGCAACCTCCTCGAACTGTGGGCAAAGGTCCAATGAGGTCCATCCCCCAGATCGCGAATGACCATGGACTTACCATCTGTTGGAGGTAGGTTGGTGGAGCTCGCGGGACCTTGGCAAACCTCTGGCACTTATCACACTTCTTCACCAGATCCAAGGCGTCCTGCTTCATAGTTGGCCAGTAGAACCCCTGTCTGAGGGCCTTCTGGGCCAAGGATAATGCTCATGCGTGGTTCCCACAGTGACTTGCATGAATATCATTCAGCACCGCCTCACAGTCCTCATTGTCTATGCATCGCAGTAGCGGGGTCGAGAACCCCTTTTTGTACAATCTGTCGTCGTAGATGCAGTATCGGGCTGCTCTAGCTCGTATGCGGTGAGCTTCCAGTTTGTTCTCTGGCAGCTTCCCTTCCTGCAAGTAAACCAATAACGGACTCATCCAAGAGTTAGGCCGAACCTGTATGGTCATCATTGCATCTTCGTCCTCGATGCTGGGAGTCGGTAGGAATTCCACAGGGATAGATTCAAGGAGATCTGCATCTTGGGAGGTCGCTAAGCGGGCCAGGGCGTCTGCGTTAAAGTTCTGTGCCCTGGGGATCTGGTTCACTTCAAACCCCTTGAAGGCCCCCAGTAACTCTTTGACCTTTTGGAAGTATTTCGACATCCTCCTTCCTTTGGTCTGATATTCTCCCATGACATGGCAAATAATAAGTTGAAAATCACTAAAGACCTTTACCTGCTCGGCTCGTACCTCCTTTGCCAGGCGAAGTCCGGCAAGCAACGCCTCGTACTCGGCCTCATTATTGGTAGCCCGGAATCCAAACCTTAAGGCATTCAGGATCTTGTGGCCTTCTGGACTGATCAGCATTATTCCAACTCCTGAGTTTTGCTCGTTAGAGGATCCATCCACATAAAGCTCCCAAGTTTGATCACCGGCTAGTTCCTCCTGCTCCGGAATTGGCCCTGTGAATTCCACAATAAAATCTGTAAGTGTCTGGGCTTTGAATGTCGTTCTGGGCCGAAACTCTATGTCGAACTGAGCGAGCTCGATGGCCCACTTGAGGAGCCTGCCTGAGGTGTCTACCTTCTGGAGGACTTACCTGAAAGGGTACTGCGTGAGGACCTTTATCTGATGAGCTTGGAAGTAGGGACGCAGCTTCCTGAAGGCAGTTACCAGGCAATACGCGAGCTTCTCCATTTGTGAATATCGGGTCTCCGCGTCAACCAGCCTTTTACTGATGTAATACACGGGCAGCTGCATCTTCTCCTCTTCTCTCACCAAGGCCGCGCTCAAGGCGTGCTCAAAGACACCCAAGTACAGAAATAGCTTTTCCCCATCCTTCGGCTTGGATAGGAGCGGGGCCTGGCTTATATATTCCTTCAATCTCTGAAATGCTTCTTCGCAATGCTCATTCCATTCAAAGTTCCTGGCCTTCTTTATGGCTTCGAAGAATGGCACGCACTTGTCAGTAGCTTTTGAGATGAACCGGCTGAGAGCTGCGACCTGTCCGTTGAGACTCTGCACTTCCTTGATTTTGGAGGGGACCTCATTTCCACGAGCGTCCTGATCTTCTCCGAGTTGGCCTCTATCTCTCTGCTGTTTACCATAAATCCAAGGAACTTACCATATGCTACCCCAAAGGCACACTTCAGGGGGTTCAACTTCATTCGATAATGTCTGAGGACTTTGAATGTCTCATCCAGATCGCGAACATGATCTGCTGCTTTCTGGGACTTGACCAGCATGTCATCTACGTATACCTCCATGGTTTTCCCAATCTGGTCCCGGAACATGGCGTTGACTAGTCGCTGGTAGGTGGCTCCTGCGTTCTTCAGCCCAAATGGCATCACCCTGTAACAGTATAACCCCCTATCAGTGACAAAAGAGGTATGCTCCTCGTCCTGCGGGCTCATGGGGATTTGGTTGTATCCTGAGTAGGCATCCATGAAACTCAAGAGTTGGTGCCCGGCTGTCGCATCTACCAGCTGGTCAATCCTCGGCAATGGGAAGCTGTCCTTCGGGCAAGCCTTGTTCAGATCGGTGAAGTTAATGCAAGTCCTCCACTTCCCGTTTTTCTTCTTTACGAGAACCGGATTCGCGACCCAAACAGGATAACGGGCTTCCCTGATGAACCTGTTAGCTAGTAGCTTCTCGACCTCCTCCTTCAGAGCTGCATAACATTCCGGGGTCATCGGCCTCCTCTTCTGACGGACTGGCTTGTGCTGGGGATCTATGTTCAGTCTGTGACACATAACATCAGGATCTATCCCCACCATATCTTCATGGTTCCAGGCGAAGACGTCAAGGTTCATCTTCAGAAATTCTATGAGCTCGGTCTTCACTTCTGGTAGCAGGTCTCTTCCTACCTTTACACATCTCTCCGAGTCTACTTCACTAACCCGCACATCTTCTAGCTCTTCAATAGGTCCTGTGGCCCTGTCTGCATCCACCTCGCGAGGGTCGAGGTCGTCGCTCACCCCGGCTTCTGAGACAACTCGTGGTTGGCCACCCGAGACCATGTTTACTTTCCTTCCCCGAACTCCCATTTTCACTGCGTCTTCATAGCATCGCCTGGCTAATTGTTGTTCTCCCTTGACACAACCTACTCCGTTGGGGGTTGGGAACTTGACTGTCAGCAATCTGGTGAAGTGACCATGTTGAGCTCGTTCATCGACGGTCGCCCCAAGACCGCATTGTACGCTGAAGGATTATTGATGATCAGGAAGTCTGTAAGAACAGTAGCTTGCCGGCCTGGTTCTTCGAGGGTGAGAGGTAATTTGATCTGGCCTATCGGTATCACCGCGTCTCTTGTGAATCCGTAGAGGGGCTCTGGTGAAGGTGTTAACTGCTCCGTCCCTATCCCCATCAGGTCATAGCAGCCTTTATACATCACATTGACTGAGCTGCCAGTGTCTATCATTACCCTTCGTACTTCGACGTTACTAATCTGGGTCCTAATTACAATCACATCGTTGTGGGGCCATCGTACTCCCTTCTCGTCCTCCTCCGTGAATACAATACTGTTTGAGGACGTTTTTGCCCTTTTGGTGGGTCCCTCGACTCCCCCATATTCTGCTAGTAGGGTATGGTTGGCTTCCCACACGTACCTCTGGTGCGACCTGTTTGATGTACCTGCCATATGAGGCCCACCATAAATGGTAAAGATTGTTCTTACAGCGGGCTCGCGCTCGGGCTCCTGAGCTTGCTGAGGCTGCTGTTGCTCGGGCTGCCGGTCTTGTCCCTGAGGTCGTTGATGCTGAGGTCGCCTGCCAGCGGGCTGTACTACATATTCTCCTAGGCGGCCTCGTCTTATGAGTTCTTCAATAGCATCCTTCAACTGCCAGCAATCCGATGTATTGTGCCCGTTCTCATTATGGTAGGCACAGTATTTCCTTGGGTCCCGACGTCGGTTAGGGGGTCCAGACGGTGGTGGCTTCCCGAAATTCTCCCTGTTTCTTTCTGCGGCGAAGATCCTGTCTTGCCTGTCCGATAACACACTATAGTTTTCATATCGGCTCGGACGCCGAGGTCGCTCCACCCTCGGCCCTGGTCTAGCTCGCTTTACCACAACATTGGCAGTCTGGTGTCTTGGCTCCCCCGGCTTATCACCGCCATGGTTCTTTCTCTTCTCGCGGTGGGAACTGCTCGCTTCACCCCGCTGACCGCCGGGTTTCTTAGCCCTGAAGGCTTCTTCCCACCTGATTTCTTTAGCAGCCCTTTCGTAAAACTCCCCCAGATCCTTCACTGGGGATTTGTAGATGCTTTCGTACAGCTTCCCGTCTTTCCTGAGCCCTGCAGAAATAGCTGTTAAAATACTCTCGTCAGAGGGCACTTCCACATTACTCACCTCCTCTCTGAACCGAGTTATATAATCCTTCAGGGATTCGCTTTGCCTTTGAAAAATGGTAGCGAGGTGACAGGCTGGCGCGAGCTGCTTCCTCAGGGCCTTATATTGGTCTAGGAACCTCTTTTGACATTCTCTCCAGCTCCCGATGCTGCGGGCTGGAAGGCCTTTAAACCAAGCTCGCGGAGCATCCCCTAGAGTAGCTGGGAATACTCGGCACTTTACCAGCGGGTCATCTGTCTGAAGATCCATCTGTACGTTGAAAGCGTCCAAATGGTCGTAAGGATCTGTCCTGCCGCCGTACAGAGGGATATTGGGGAGTTTAAACTTTGCTGGTAAGGGTACTGTCTCTATCTCTCGGGTAAATGGTACCCTGCGGTTCTCCCGCTCCTCCCCGGTTCGGCCTCCAGGTCGAGCTTCCAATTGCTGGACCCTTTGTAACAATTCCTCTACTACTGGGTCCTGGGTCAGAGATCGCCGACTAGGGTTCCATCTACTGGTACTCTCCTGCTCCCCAAAATGACGGTTCTGCGACCTGCCCTCTTCGCCGAAAGCTTCTACACGTCTGGGGGCCCTCTGCGGCTCGGGCTCATAACCTGCACGGTACCCGCGGACTCGTTCTGGCCCACGACTACCCTCTTCGCGCCTAGCGCCCTCGATGTTTTCCCTCGCCCTTACCCCGTTCTGGTGAGGTGGGATCTCCCGCTCTTGGTTCCGCTCTCTAGTTCTCCTTGGGTGCAAGTTCGAGGAGCGGGCTGATCCTTCGATCAGTGACCTTTCCCTTGCGGCTACCCCTTATGGAGTTGGGATTTCTTCTGAAGGTCGATGGCGAGCTCTGCCTGGAGGTGCGACCTCCACCTGTCTTTGTACCGCACGGGCTTGGACTTCCACCAACGCCCTGACTGTCGCCGTTAACTCCCTCACTGTATCTTCTAGAGCTCGTTGGCGCTGTTGCCATTCCTGAGCGACCTCATTTCCTGAAGGTGAGGCGCTCTGTTCTTCTTGAATCTCACGTCGTTCTTCTGCCACTCCGACACTCCTTGTTGCCTTAATCCTAGCCATGACAAACAAGTATAAGTGAATGTGAAATAGTGATTAGATGGAGATTACCAGGGTCGCTGTTGGGCTCTCCTTCTAACGCCAAAAGATGTTGACGTTCGGAAACGGTCAACCAGAGATTCTGGGGCCCAGACGGCGAACTTGGTAATTAAGGGTTCTGGTCGTGATGATGGAAGGATAATAAATGGGTAATTAATAAAGTTCAAGATTGGTGGTGATTAATTCAGGTGGAGGAATGTCGGTCTTGGTGGTTGGTCGGATTTAATAAGGTGGTCAGCAAGAAATTAAAGAGAAAGAGAGAGAGAAAGAAGAAACACATGGGTTTTTACGTGGTTCGGTGACTGCACCTACGTCCACGGTCACTCTGGGGTTATTCCGGCAGAGTGACGATTCTCTAGTGTCTTAACTTGTTGGTACAGTAAAAATGTCTCTCACCTTTATAGAGAAAGGGGGGGAAGACAATATAAAAATACAAAGAAAGTTACACACGTTACTGGCAACGGCTAGTTTTAACTAATCCTGACATTGTCATGCTGCATTAATTGTAAAGGTAATGATGATTTTCTTCCTGCACAGATCTGCATTTAATACACCTGAAGAGGTTTTTACTTCATTAAATGTTTCTGGGTAATTGTGTAAGTAGTTTCCGACGGAAAATCATGAGAGTTGGTAATTCTGACAACTTGCTGTACACGGTATCTCCTGGGCAAGTCTTCTGGTCAGCCAGGTGATGCACACTGGAGGAGAGCTGACGTGGCCAAGAGGAGAGGTAAAGCGATCTGGGGGTCTATGCGAGCTCGCGAGCTGGGCTTGCAACTGCTGGTTCCGTCTTTTGAGCCTCCTGGGCTCTTGCTTCTGTTTGGATTAAATAAGCATGTACTGGCCCATCTGGGCCGAACCAAAAAATGGGCATAACAGGCATTTTGTTTAGTGTTACCGAGTATAAATTCAATGAGAGAATATTTTAAGTTAAAATCACTACATTAAAGCCATAATATCAAAGAAAAGAAATAATCTATCATTCCCAACAATATTATGATATTATAATTTATGAAAAACTTTTCAATAATATTGTAGATATATTACTCTTGTAATGACAACGTTAAGAAGAGTCTGGGTGATGAGATGAAGTTAGTTTAATGGTGATACAATTTACATCCACATTAATGACAAGTGATGTCTCACCTCTCAAACCCAAAATACAAAAAGTCTACCTTATATTTGTAACAATTACATGCTCCTGTATAAAAGTATAACATATTGTTTGTTTTGAACTTTGACATTTGTAATTTTGTTCTCTAAATTTCAATTAAAGATTTGAGTTAACCACACGATATCAATGAGAGGTTCATTTATGGTACCATACAAATATATATATATATATATATATACGTATGTATGTACGTATGTATGTATGTATAATAATAGCTAAGTCACACAGTTTTGTGATTGAGTTTTTATCTAAACGCAATTCTTCTTATGTAGAATTAATGACCCTATTTAAATGGTACCTGATAATACCCTGTACTCACAAATTCTTATCTCATGTATATCGATCGTAATACCTTAATTAAGAGTTTAAATTTGATCAGTACAAGTAATCTTAGATTACCAGGAGACAAAATATTAATAGAAAAACTTATCACTATTCATTCTAGACATATATTCAGAATTATATAATTAAAATCAAATTAATCACATTTATGTTTACAATTTTTAATATGTTTATCTTTTACTACTAAAATATATTCAATATAATTCCACCTATGATAACAACACTAATGCAGATGCAGGCACCCACTCTTTGGTGTACAACTCCTTTAAGCTAAGAGACCTTAGTTCAACTCTGCACCTGCCCACTTGATTGTGGACAATTTTCCCACGTCTTGTGGGCTGTTCCTTCCATTTTTCAAAGCCCAATTTTGGATTGTGTCTCAAAACCTAATGTAGAGTACTCGTTAATGTGGGCGGTTCCTTCCATTTTTCGAAGTCCAATTTTGGATTGTATCTCAAAATCCTGATATAGAGTACTCGTTAACGTGAACCGTACTAGTAATATGTACGTGTAATATGTAAAATAATAATAATAATAAATAACAACACTAATAATAATAGTTGTTGCACTAGAAGTCTAGAACGCAAATTACACTTTCCATTAGTGAAGTATGACTTACCACTTCTAGAGAAAAAAATTATTACTTACCACTTCTAGAGAAAAAAATAATAATTTTAAAAAATGCTTGATGGCAGACGCTTTGGTGCACACACTTGGTTAATGCTAGGACAGATTGACAACAGTCTCCCACAGGTTTTACCATCAATACATTTATAATCTAAATCATGGGAAATTTTTATTTTACAAAACAAAGTACGGAAATTTTCATTAACATCTAATCAAGTATGGTTAAAATATATCAAAAATTTGTTGCTTTTGAAAAAAAAAAAAGTAAAATAAAGATAGTAGCAGTAATATAAAAAAAGAAAGAAAATAGAAATTTTTATTTCATAGAAATATATCAATGAAAAATAGAGATGCTCACTGTAATTTCCAAGGTAAACCTAACATTAAAAAAATGCAAATCTATGCATAAAATTAACAAGCATCAAATTCTCTCTTACAGTAAATATACATTTTCCCTTTCCTTTTGATCATGATTCTCATAGATCAAAAAGGTAAATATATAGAGTGTCTTGTATTTTAGGAATCAATAATTTTATTAAAATCATGCTTTTCTCCCTAAAAAAAAAATTGCTTGTCCTCTAATCTATACATTAACTTAGTTTATTATTAACTTTTTTACAGCTGTTTTCATTGTTTATTTGTGTGGAATTTTTGTCATCAACATTTATGAGCATAATGATTGGTTGCATATCATCGACATTCAAATTCCAAGTACGTCCTCCTTAAGTGTATAAACTTGTTAATGATCAAATACTTTAATGAGACCCGCGTAGCGTGGCTAGGATTTAGGAATGAAATAAAAAAAATATTATTTGGATAGATCATGATGTTAAAATTAGGAGTAAATAATACAATATTATACTAATAAACTGCGAAATCAAATTTATTATATCAGTACATATTCAGGAAAATAGGTTAACACTAACTTCTATAGGCATAAGGCTAATGGGATAAGCTAAGTTCTTCCATCAATTATTAGTGTTTTGTTTCTGCTTAAGTTGAGCAATTATCAGTGTTTTGTTTTGACTCACACGGTGCTGCTATCATTGTTTTGTTTCTGAAAAATTGATTTGATGACTTTTCAAAGAATCCGATATCAAATTATGAGTTGAAATTCAAATGATATTTGACAAGTCTTTCTGTATAAAATTTTAAATTAAATATATATTTAACTGATGTCTAATAGTCTTCCACATGAATTTTTATAGTCGAAAAGCATATTATGTATTAAAATCCAAATGATATCAAACAACTTCTTTTTTTTTTTTTTTATTAATGAATTTTCAGATTAAATATATGGATCCATATGATAATTGAATGTGGAATTGTAGATACAAATTATATCTAATAAGTTTGCGATAATAATTTTCAGAATCCAAAAGCCTATTATATACAAAAATCCAAAATTAATATGGTAACTGTTGATCAGTTCATCATATATTTTGGACAAAATATTTAATAAATTCTGGAGAAAGTGTAACATTATTAAAAATAAATAAATAAATAACAAGGTAATAACTCAAGTATTCCTTTCTCTCTTCTTAAATATTTTTTCTTTGAAATTCTATTTTCAAAAAATTTCAAATAAACAAGAAATCCAGTACTCACGATTTAAATAATATATAATAAATAAATTTAATCATGCATCAAATGACCTTCATTATTATTATTGATTGATTTATACATCCGTAATGAGGTCTGACAAACTGGAAATATTTAATGGCGTGATATGATTTAATGTTAGGAAATACTAATTTAATCTAGTAATATCACAATTTAAGTCATTATAGTAAGTATAATATATATATATATTAAATTGAAATGTAACCTAAACATTAATTCTTAAAAGTTGAAAATCAAAACAGTAATGGATCATTTGCACTATCCAAAAATAAAATATTCTATATAGCCTTTAGTTGCTGGCACCGTTGACTAGATGCCAGCAGCCCACATGTCTCCTATTATGTGTGGTATGAGTTTGACACTCATCCGTCATATCCAAATCATTTATGTATAATAATAATAATAATAATAGTTCTTCAACTATTATGTGCGGGTTGTTCTCTCACATTTATGTTGATATTTCCGCCATCTTCGTATAGGTGGATCCCTATCATTTGGGAACAGTATCTCAAGCTATGCCACAGTGTTTTTTATTTTAGTTGGTCCCAATTAACCTCTGAGCCAATCTTAGTTCTCAAAAAAATATATATTAATTAATCAAAAATTGAAGACGCTTATTAAAAGTTTTTAAAATATAAAAGTAAATGACATTTCCCAAGTTAAACATGCGATAAGCCTGGAAATAAGATTGTAAACGTTGTTTTGGGTCTTTTTTTTTTCAAAAAAAAAAGAATTGTTTTGGGTCAAAAATTCAATAATCATATTTTGTCAGTTGGAAACTAGAACATCTTCAGGGTCCATTTTAGACTGTTACAACTTTATTTAAGTAAAAGTTCTAATAATGTGGTGCATTTTAAGTTCTAGTGGACAGATTCTCCATGGTAGAGAAAAAATGATTTCATCTGGTGGTTTAATTTTTTATCTTAAAAATGATTTATAATGATAAATGTTGTGAATTTTATATAATTGTAAATGATTTCTTGAACTCAAATTGTCTTATAATAAGAGAAGCCTTCAATGTCATGGATGTACCTTTCATCTTATAAGAGATTCTCATATATTATTTATATTATTATTTAAGAAAAAGTTTCATCATGTATGCTTAATATCTCAAGCACTAAGAAATTAGAATTTTGATTTCTTCTTATTGCGGTTTGAGGAAACTGATTAGGATTGCAATTCTAATTCACGTTTTGCAACTTTGTTTGGTTGTTAATACCTTATTCAGACATTATTTATATTTGAATAGCTTGGTATCATATTCTATTATAGTAATTTGTCTATTTTCTGTATGTTTGTCTATTTTCTCTGTGTGAAACTCTTTATATTTTTATATATAAAGCTAATAACAGAAGCTCAATACTGAAAACAGTTATCATTATTTTATTTCTACTCAAATTAAACTGCTGATGATGTTTTGTTTTAACTCAAACTGTATTGTTGTTAACGTTTTATTTCTATGAAATTACCTTTTTATGACTTACCAATATTCAATAAAAACTATGATCTAAAATCCAAATAATATCTAACAAGTTGCTTAGGGTTTTATTTATAAGAAATTACTTGTATAAATTCAATAAAAAATTATGATCTAAGATCCAAAGAATATATAATAAGTCTCTCTGAATGTTTCAGATTAAATGTAGATCCCAATGATGACTAACAAGTTTTTCTATATAAATTTTCAGAATCTTAAAACATATTATGAACTAAAATCCAAATGATTTCAAACAACCCTTTCTTTATAATTTTTAAGATTGAATATGAATCCAAATGCTTTGTATGAATTTTTTTATTTGATGTGGGTCTAAATTATGTCTAACAAGTTTCACTGTATAGATTTTGAGAATCCACAGGTTGATTATAAACTAAAATCTAATTAAATTCAAACAATTATTTCAATAAGAATTTTCAGATAGACATGAATCCAAATGTTATCTAACAAGTCTTTTTGTGTAATTTTTCAGATGGGTTTGGACATGATCCAAATGTTATCTAACAAGTAGTTCTATATAATTTTTCATTTTGATGTGCGCCTAACTGATTATATTTGTCTAGATTAGATTGAATGGAATCCTATTTTTCTGTATAAAATTCCTTATATTTTATACATGTAAAGCTAAGATGAGAAACTCCTTGAGCAGTTATCAACGTTCTGTTTCTGCTAAAATTTGTCCGTTGTAAATTTGAGGAGTTGTAAATCTTTTTTTTCTACTCAAACCGTGCAACTGTGAGTGTTTTGTTCTCGAGCATTTGCTTTTATGAATTTCCAAAACCCAAAAGAAGATTCAAATGATATTTAACAAGTTTTTCTGTATGTATTTTTAAATTAAATGTGGATCCAAATGATATCTAATAAATCTTTTTGTATAAATTTTCAAATTCTAAAAACACATATTATGAATTGAATCCAAATGATATCAAACAAGTCTTTCTGTAAAAGTTTTCATATTGAATACGAATCTAAATGATATTTAATAAGTCTTTGTATGAATTTTCATATTGAATGTAGATCTAATTTATATCTAACAAGTCTTGCTATGTGAATTTTGAAAATCCAAAAGCAAATTATGAACTTACATCCAAATAAATTCAAACGAATCTTTCCATATGAATTTTTTGATTGAATATGGGTTCAAATGTTATCTAATAAATTTTTCTTTATAAATTTTCGTATTGAATGTTGACCTGACTGATTAAATTTGTATGGATTAGATTGACTGGAATCTATTAGACTGTCATGTTGAACTTCAAAATGTTATGAATTTGTAATAATCTAATAGACTATTTTTACAACTTTCTAAAATATATATTCATATTTATTTGTTTTACCAGTTAAATAAGGTAGCATTTACAAAATAAAAAATTTTAATAATTTTGAGCAAGACTCACACTAAAATTAACGTCCACGTCTTGCAAGTTCGAAGTTTTTCTTTACATGATTGGTTTCTGAATATTATTTTGACTCGAGGGTTTTCTTATTTTGTTGTAATCAAACGAAAAAGAAAGAAGAATTCAACAAGATAATAATTGAACTCATCACAATTTAAATAATATATAATAATTATGTTTATTTAAGCACGAATCAAACCTTTTCTTTTTTTTTAATTAAACGGGTCGACAAACTTTAAATGTTTATTTAGGTGATGTGGTTTAGTGTTAGCGAATACAAATTCATCCTGAGAATATATATTTTAAGTTAGAATTACTGCATTATAAGTATAATATCACAGAAAAAGAGTAATCTATCCTTCCTTCCCCACAATCTCAAATCTCCATAAAATTGAGAGGTGATGGGAGCATAAATTTTTAAAAGTTGAAAATTGAAACTGATTTCCACTGTCCAAAAATAATAGGTTAATTAATCAGAAGATGATGAGGCTACATTTAAATTACTTTCAAAGGCTTTTTTTAAAAAAAAAAAAAAAGAAAAAAGAAAAAAAAATAGAAGAAGAAGTTTTAAACGCTTGTGAAATATGAAAAGTAACATAACATTTTTCAAGATAAACCTGTAGTAAGCCTGAAAGTGAGAATACAAAAAGGTTATAGGTTTTAGGTCAAATTTTCAATCATCACATTTATCAGTTGAAAAGTTGAATATCATAAGGTCCATTTTGAACTGTTGAAACCTTATTTTAGTCATGTGCATCTAAATGATTTCTAACTTTCTACGTTAGTTTTCAAAATCCAAAAGAAATTATGAATTAAAATTCAAATGATATCAAATAAACTTTTATACGAATTTAGATTGAATATGGATCCAAATTATATCTTGTTATGTGCATTTTTCGGACTCACTAAATGGGCTGGTAAAAGCCTATGAAGCCCCAATCAAGTCAGCCCAAATGCAAAGGCCTATCAACTCAGTTATCAATTCAGACCTAATAAGTTCTGCAACTTAGCTCGCCCCAGCAAGCTGTTCAATTCGCATCAGTTAGCTCATTCCAACTTGATTACAGTTCATTATGAAGCTCGCTCTATATATAGCTCGCTACTCAACGAGGTCAAGCTCGAGGTCACTCAAGGAGGTGAGCAGTTCGCTTAATGGACAGTCAATGCAGAATCTTTCATTTCAGATATGGCAATTATCCAATCTAATCGTGATTCTCTCTCCAGATATGAAAGTTAATTCAAATTCAAATTCAGTCAACATTATCTCGAGATATTTGGGACAGTTTCATGATTTTATTCTAACTGATTAGGAATTGTAATTAATTCATAATTCTCTTTCTATTTCATTGTTACTAGATTTGTATTATCTTTTTCCCTATAAATAGGGGTGAAAATCATTGTAACGGACGACACAATTAATAGCATACTGTCATACTGTAGAATTTTAGAGCGACAGCAGTGGACGTAGGCACACTCGCTGAATCACGTTAAAAACCCTCTGTTCTTTCGTTTGTTCTGAGTACTTTACTGTATTTTTCTCGGTTTTTGTGTTTTCTCATATTGATTGCAGGTATTGGGATTTGAGTTCTCGTCGACTGGATTTCAACGTCGATATATCTAATAAGTTTTATTATCTGATTTTGAGAATCCAAAACCTGATTATAAACTAAAATCCAAATAAATTCAAAATAATTTTTTGTATAAGTTGTGATAATGAATATAGATTCAAATGTTTTCTAACAAGTTTTCATGTATAAATTTTCATAATGAAAGGGGGTTTAACAGATCAAATTTGTATTGATTAGACTGAATGGAATTCATTAGATTGTGATGTTGAACTTCAACAAAGTTATGAATTTCTAAAAATCTAATGGACTACTTATTTGGCCTTATAAAATTTACACTCGTATTCGTTAATTCGTTATAGTAGTTAGATAAGACAATACCCACACAAAAATTAACGTTCATGTCTCACTGTCAGTTTCTTGGTTTGTGAATTATTATTATTACTGCTTTAAATCCATGTTTTTCTTACTCATGTACTTTACAGCTTTACTCTCTTTCGAAATATATATATATATATATGTATGTATATATGTATTGAAACTTCTCCCCATGAAAATTTCAGATAAACAATAAAATTGAGTAAAAGTTGTAGATTGAAAGTTCAAAATAATAATAATAATAAAAGTGGTAGATTGAAACAGTAACCGATCATTAACACAGTCCAGAAATAAAATATTAATTAATAATTTTTGTTACGTCCATGCATTTTTTTAGGTGTTTTCGTTAGGATCAAATAATATGGTTTCATATTATTACAAGTAAAATATCTGCACATAACCATCATCACAAAATAAGAAAATAAACAAAGTATTAACCACTTATTAATGTATTTTAGGTAAAAGGATATTTATGAAAAAAATTGAAGAAAATCTCATATTATTGTTTTTTTTTCCCTAAGAAATCCTCAATCTAAAATATATAGCTTATTTGATAATAATTTTGTGTGACTACTAAAAATTTAGAAGTTGGAGGAAAGGGATAGGATTAAAACCCGGTTTCGTTAATGTGACGTTTTTTTTTCAGAGCGATAAGCATTAATGTGAGTGTTAATGACTAATCATTGAGAGAACTTCAATTTGTCATAATTTTCAGCGGTTCAACTTTTTATCTAACCAATAATATTATTTAAAAATATTTTAAATAAAATAATATTATCTAAAAATTATAACCCATAAATTATGTTAAAGGTAGGCATTAAAATCGTCAATTGGCTGCTGGCGCAGCTCAAGTAAACTGCACAGCAGCCACCATACCTCTCTTTATAAGGGTATGGGTTTGACATCCTTAGTTTAATTTATATAATATTAATATTATATAATACAATAATAATAATATTATTATTATTATTGATAATTAATTTTTTATTAATTATATAAAACACTTCCCATTCTAATATGAATCTTTTCTTAATTTTCGTGGTGATTTTCTTTCTAATAAGAATAATTTTTCTTAAATTTATTCCAAATATAATTATTATATTAAAAAATATATATTAAAGTCGATTCAAATATTATAATCTATGAATAACATCAGCGAAATAAAGTAGCTAGAATCAATTTTCTACAGTAACTTTTCTTTTGTTTGGTAATTTTAAATCTACCTTGAGTATAGGAGACTAGACCATCAATGAGAACCATTAACGTTGATAATTGTGTGTGACAGGTCCTAGAACTCCGTGATAAGTACGAAAGCAGAGTCGAGATTCTTGTGTACCTATTCTTTTTACCTTGTTATTTTATAAGAGGATTTATTTTATTTTTTAAAATAATATAAAAAAAACTCTTCCTATAAATGAGAATAAAAATATATGACAATCTAATCCATCTATCATTTTTAATATTAATGTGTCACTATATGATAAAAAAAATATAAGAAAACGAAAGTTTACATTATCTGGGCACAGATATGGTATTACCAACAAATACTTCTCTAACGTAATTTACATTAAACATATGAAAATAGAAATGTAACTCACCTTTCTAAATAAAACACAAAGCAAACACGAACACATACACCCTAAACTTTGTAAATATCCAATCAAATAGACACACCCAAAAAAAAATTTTTAATTAGAAAAGGAAGGGCACATAGTCATAATCCGACTTTATGTTTATGTTCCCTGCTCTCTCTCCATCTTCCCTGTTATAAAACCAAAAAAATAAAAAAAATAAAAAAGGAAACTTTTTTTTTTCTGCAATATAAACATTATTCAAAGCTCCATAAAACCCCCCCACCTGTCTTGCACTTTTCATTTCCTCTCTCATTCATCATCAGTCTCTGCCTCTTCGCCGCCGCTACTCGCTAGCAATTATGACCTAAAGTCTTTTCATTTTCACTTACCTTCTACTATAACAGCATCTCTCTCTCTCTGTCTCCTCATTAATCAATTAAATAACAACACTTGGAGCATAGCAACCCCTACTCTTCCCTCTCTTTCTCCTCTTTTAAGTGTATTTCTCCACTTTTGGTCTTTTTTTCAAAACTCATTTCGTCCTTTTTAAGTGTGTTTTTGAGACAAAACACGCATACACACACACGCAAGCTACCATCTTCGATTTTCCTCTTTCTTATGTTATTGCTCTGGTGGAGATAATTAAACAGAGAGAGAAAGAGAGACCTCCAAGGCTATATTAACAAAAAGGAAAAATTTTTACTCCATTTAACATTAATTGCATGCCATTTTTGGACGGTCTTTACCAACTTGGGGTCGGGTTCGTTGCACTGTTTGATTAGATTTTATTTTGTTGCCATTTTAGAGAAGAAAACAGTCCCCTCATGCCGGATATCAAGGACTTGGATTTCTCTTCCCATAAAGTGCCCTCTTTTTCTCAGGTAAAAAAAAATCCAACTAAAGCTAAACACTTGCTAAAAAAAAGAGAGGTCTTTGTTAAGTTGATGTTGGTTTGAACACAGGTTGTTGAAGAGCTAAAGGAGCTATGGAGCATGGTTGTTCCAATAACAGCAATGAACATGCTCGTGTTCATCAGAGCTGTGGTTTCAGTGCTGTTCTTGGGCAGACTCGGCAGTCTAGAGCTAGCCGGAGGAGCTCTCTCAATTGGGTTCACAAACATCACTGGTTACTCTGTTCTTGTTGGTCTGGCGTCCGGTCTCGAACCGGTGTGCAGCCAAGCTTATGGTAGCAAAAACTGGGACCTACTCTCTCTCTCCCTCCAACGCATGATCATCATACTCTTCTTCGCGATCATACCAATCAGCCTCCTCTGGATCAACCTCGACAACATCATGGTCTTCATGGGCCAGGACAAGGACATCACAGCAATGGCTGCCACCTACACCATCTACTCGCTCCCTGACCTCTTGACGAACACGCTTCTGCAGCCTTTGAGGGTGTTTCTCAGGTCACAGCAGGTGACGAAGCCGATGATGTGGTGCTCCCTCGTAGCAGTGATGTTCCACGTGCCGTTGAACTACGTGCTGGTGATGAAGATGAGGCTCGGGGTCCCCGGGGTGGCGATGGCATCGGTGGTTTGTAACATGAACATGGTGGTGCTGATGGTGGGGTACGTGTGGTGGGTGGGTGGTGGAGGTGGTGGTGGTGGGAGGTGGGAGGTGATGAGATGGACCGGTGGGATTGGGGCGGTGTGTGGTGGGGTGGGGCCGCTGTTGAGAGTGGCAGTGCCGAGCTGTCTGGGGATTTGTTTGGAGTGGTGGTGGTACGAGATAGTGACAGTGATGGCTGGCTATTTGGAGAATCCAACACTCGCTGTGGCCGCCACTGGCATTCTTATTCAGACCACTAGCATGATGTACACTCTCCCTATGGCCCTCGCTGGCTGTGTGTCTGCCCGGGTATGCTCCCTCCACTCCCTTCTATTTCTTTTCCTTATATGCATCTTCGCTTCAAGTCCCGCTGTCACTCGCCACCTTTAGTAACAGTGATCGGGGTACCCACTTCGATCCTGGTAATGGGTTCAAAGTCTCGCCATTTTTCTTTAAAACACAGTAAGTGAGCTGTGAGTCTTCTCTGCTAGGAGATATTATCTAGGAGATATTATCTTATTGGTCATAGGATGGGAGTAGTCATTTAAGTCATACTATCAATGATTCATCCTGATAGATCCTAATAATTATATCACTCCTCATTGGTCATTGTTCCAAAAAGAAAAAAAAGGAATGTCCCCACTATTTAGATGGTTTCAATCAGAGGTCCACAAACACACCCTACATGCACTACATGCACTATGTTTGTCTCAAATCATGCATGTTTGCATATGTTTGTGCATGAGTCTTTTATGTGATTGTTTTTTCTCCCTATTGTATTTAAGCGCGAGTCTTTCATTTGATTTGTTACTTGTGTTATCACCTAATATGAAGTTAGTAATGGTTCAAGGGTTTGATTACTTTATTAGTTGGATAAGGTTACACATCAATAATAATTTTTGGTATTTTTTAATAACCACTCTTATCAATTTAAGAGTTGTTATTAATGGATATCCTTATCCAATTGGTAAGATAGCCAAACCTGTCGTTTTAATGTAGTGCGGCAAAAGTCTAAGAGTTTTAGTTTGTAGTAATGTTTGAGAGGGTCAAATTGTCACAAAGTATTTTAATTTGATCCTTTCGATCCCTATGTTGACAGTTATAAAAAATCAATGACAATTCGATTATGAAATATATAATCTGGTTAACTACGTAAAACGGTCAAAACACTTGTGTAGATACGATTATTAAATGAGTTGCAAGATATGTGACCCCGCTTATTAAATAGGTTATTCGAATTGAATGGCATAAGATGATTGGTTTTCTTTTATTTCAGTAAGTTTGTAATCGATTTTGTGGTAGGTACGAAATTTTAGAGGAATATTAGTATTATTAACTTCCAAGAAAGGGAATAAGATAGACATTTGATTTGTTACATGAAAACAGCACCTGGTAACCCGAGGTGGACCCATTAAGGTCACACATGTAATGTGATTCTTGCATAAATTGGTACAAGACAAGTTAGCAATTGTTTACTTTTGTCATAATTGGTGGGGTGACGAAATTATGTAGCCAACAAAAGTGAACCAGGTGGTGGTAACGGCTTTTTGTCTCACTAATAATGTTTTCAATAACCTTTTGGAAATATTCCTTACACTAGCTGTAAATACATTTGTCATACACAGACACACTACAACACAATTCTATTATGACCATACTGAATGATGAGTTTGACTATTTTACTGATTGGGTAATCTTGCCAGTAATTATATCTATTGGATTAGTTGTAATGGTGGTTATTCAAGTCAATCTAACGGTTGTAATTGTTAGGTAAAGTTGTTTAACTAGTAAAGTGGTCAAATCCTTGAATGAAAAAAAGTCTGCTCGATATATAAAAGACTCTTGATTTTCTGTGATCAATGTAGGTTGGAAATGAGCTTGGGGCCGGTAAGCCCTACAAGGCCAGGTTAGCAGCCACGGTGGCATTAGGTTGTGCATTTGTGATCGGCATCATCAACGTGACGTGGACCGTGATCCTGAGAGATAGGTGGGCCAGTTTGTTCACCAAGGATGATCTGGTGAAGGCATTGGTGGCATCAGTGTTGCCAATAATAGGGCTTTGTGAGCTAGGTAACTGCCCTCAAACAACAGGCTGTGGCATCCTACGTGGCACGGCCAGGCCCGCAACCGGAGCCCGGATCAACTTGGGCTCATTTTACTTTGTGGGCACACCCGTGGCAGTCGGTCTGGCATTTGGGCTCAATGTCGGGTTTAGTGGGCTGTGGTTCGGGTTGTTGTCAGCCCAAGTTGCATGTGCTGTGTCCATTCTGTATGCAGTGTTGGTCCGTACGGATTGGGAAGCTGAGGCTATGAAGGCTAAGAAGTTGACAAGCTTGGAGTTGGAGGTTAGAGAAAAGCAGTACGAGACAAATAAAGAAAAAGAAGAAAATGGTGAAGAAGAAGAAAGTAAAGGTTTGTTGAGAAATGGAGATGGAAATTTGAATGACATTTTGTAAAAAAGATAAGTACTTTCGGACATAAATAAATTTCCTGGTACGTTGAGCTTCTAAAAAAAAAGGGAAGTGATTGTGGAAGATTTGGGACAGTGGTGCTTAGATTTGTTGGATTTGGATTTTTTGTTGTTTAGCTGCTTTTTGTTGGAGGGAATCTGAGTCATACTTGAATTTTGTGCATGTTTTCTTTTTTATATATTAAAAAAGAAAAAAATTTAATTGGAGGTCTTTTGTGGATGTTGACAAACAGAACCTGTTATTGGGGTTGGCATGGGATGCGGGTCCTCTTTTGTTGAGAAGTATGTCACTCTCCAACAAAGATGATGCTGTGGTGAATATTTTAACAGGGGATGCCATACAATGTCTCTAGATGATCTGCTTCTTTTAAAGTGCTTTTGTTTTTTAATAATAAGGTGCTGCTGAATGATGAAAGTAATAGCTGTTTTGGAGCCTACACCCTATATCAGTAGTGCACCAACTAGACCAAAGTATTTGTGTTTTTAACAGAATAAAGAGTAAACTTGTTATTAATGGTAAATGGAAAAAGTAAAATGACGAGGAAAAAGGGTAGTTGGTGTCAATAATGATTGACATATGAGAAAGTATTCAACTTTATATTCACATTTGAACTTACTATTATAATGGAATAATGGCTCTTCACAATTAGACATATCTTTATATATTTATTTATTGTTTATCTTGGCAATAACCCTTGAACATTTTTGAATGCGGCAATTTCATAAACTTTCCTAAGTTTGATGAAATTATACAAAATGACGGTATTTGGGCCCATTGTTGGAGACAACTCCATTGCTGGAGGTTTCCAATGATGGAAATCGTCTTCATTACTGGAAACAAACTCTAGTGATGGAGACGGTTTTCATTCTTAGAGATTTTTGGTCTCTGTGAAAGACCAAGATTTGGTCTCCCAAGGAGAATAGATTCTTGTTTAATTTTTTAATTAAACTAAAAATATATATAATATTAATTTTAAATTTACAAAAAATAAAAAGTTTGACTTTAAATTTGACTTGAGAGGTATTTTAATCTTTTTTATTTTTGACCATTGATGATGTGAATTTAACCATAGTTGACTAACAATAGAGAAAGTTTATGCTGAGTTTTTGAAACCTCAAAGGAGGTTAGTGCGAATTACCCAAACATCGTTATTTTTCTACAATTTCGCCAAACCTTATGGGATTTGTGCAATTTACCCTTTTAACTAAGATGATGATAGCTAACAAAATATATATATTATATTTTTTTTTTCAAATTACCGAGGATTTTTTAAGGCTAATACTTTACGGGTTAGAAACTATTAGAAATTATTAAGATGGATCACTAATAACACAACTTAAATGACTACTCTTACAACCAAAGAGATGACAACTCTTTTGTATGAATACTTCCACAACTAAAGAAGATAACAATTTCTACTAAGAAGAGACTTATATCCCACACCTTATATTTTAAGGATAGATGTGAGGCTTAAATGTTGATTTCTTAGGATCGATATAAGTACTTAACCACTCCTATTAATTTTTTTTTTTTAACAAGTTTGGTAAAAACACAACACGAAAACATATAAACATGATAATTGAGATGGGATCATACATAACAAAGCGAAAGTTGTTGTTGGGCCCAGCACAAGGCATTGCATCACCTGAGTGGCCTACATAAAGGATTCCAAAATCTTAGCTTTTCTAAAGCTATCTACTCCTTCTGAGGAAGTGGCATCCATTTGTTTCTCATTAAAAGTTTTGAAAAGGAGAAAAAAAAAATGTTGTAGATTTTGATGAAATTTATTTAATAAATTTGGAGGGTTGAGTGATAGAAATTTCTAGCGTGCACGTTTTATTGAATTGTGTAATCTATAAACGTTCATACTACATCTATGTTATTATATCATTATTCACGTTAATTCTGTGCAGTTGAAATTCAATTAAAATTTAAGAATATTAATTATAAAATATGCATAATCTATCTCATAAATTTTTAAGCTATCATGTGAATATGATTTAATTTGAGTTTGTTAATGAACATTTATAGTTACAGAAAAAAAAAAAAAAAAAAAAACACTATCAAAAAAGATTTTTCATAAAATTTAGTTAAAAAGAAGAAATAGAAAATATAATTAAGTAATATCAATTTAATTAAATATGATATTTATTTAGCTCTTGGTGCGGTGGACACCAACCCACCTGCCCAACGCTCTAACATGTAAAAAAATATGTGGCAATTTTTCCACTAACACATAGGTTAGTCTCTCCTGCACCTGGGAGCAACTATTTGGGCCACGCGATAGAGTCCTTCCCAGTTAAGTTAGACAAGTGTCTGACTTAGTGTGAGAGGGTAAAAAAAAATGATATCTATTTCATAATTAAATTCTGTGTATAAGAGTCATTTTCCTCAATAGGTGCCTTTGATACCCATCACTTATTTGAAGGCCAAGAAACATGCATTTGTAGGGGATCCATATAAATATTGTGAAGACAAAGAAACAAGAAAGCAATAGGCGTAGCAATCACAAAGATTGATGTTGGGGATTTAGTAGAGAGCTGAAAAGAAAACAGGGGTCCATATAAAGCACCCTCAAAATGAGAAAAAAGTAGTGGATGGGGATGATCATGAATTTATTTTTTGAGTCGAGTCTTTACTTTTTAAGCAGAGAACCCTGGAAAATGACATCTCATTCTGGGGGGCTTTGCCTGGAAGAGCTCAACTCCCTTGGCTGCATCTTCTTCAGCCTTTTGGAGTGGAAAATGATATTTCTATGCTCACTTTCCTTTTTTATAACAGTATTTATTCTAAGAATATATGTTAAAATTAATTAATGTTATAATACGGAATGTTAAATGAACTTAAATCAACAAAAAAAAGGAAAAAAAGAATGTTAATTGAACTCTTCAATCCTTAAAAAAAAAAAAAAAGAATGTTAAATGAACTCTTCAATCCTTAAAAAAAATTAAAAAAGAATGTTAAATGAACTCTTCAATCCTATTTTAATAAGATGCTAATGGTAAATTTTAGAATTTTAGACAATTGCTCAACATTTGTGAACTTGAAAAATAAGTAATTGTGCAACTTTTAGAAAGGTTTTTGACATGTTTCATGAGAGTTTTATAATAATTTTTAGAAATTTGAGAGAACATTTGTCACATCTTTTGTAGAATTTATAAACAAATTACATAGATTTTGATGTTAGAATTTGAATGAACATAAATAAACTAAGGTTATCCCAATGGTACTTCTTTCACACTTCAATAAAATTATAGAGATCCAAATAGCATTGCTCTTTTGTTACATGGATAAGAAAATTGCATGATTCCCATCAGATGAAAGGCTTTTCATGTTATCCTAGAGGGTTGTCAAATTCATAAGAAGTTTATTAGGAAAATATCATAACACAAAGCACAAGAGACATCAATGACATTAATGCTAAAAATTAATATAAAAACTGACAGTTGAGATTTCCTCTTCAATATTACCATTTTTCTTCAACAGTTTTTCATTTTTATTTTTTTTTTTGAAATATCAACCCTTTTTTCAATTTTGTTCATTGTTGTATAACCAAAAATTGAAAGAGAATAATAGGAAGAGTTTTGACAGCATTAAATGTGCTTTTTCTTAAATACCAATTGGAGTGCAATAACTTAAATTAAAAATATTTGGACTCAGTGATAGACCAAAAATTCTTAATGCCTATCACAATAAGCTCCCTTAGGTCACTAAAATTGGAAATAAAATTATATAAATAGATACAATTATTTTCTTTGTTTAGATAAAATAAGTTCAGTTTCTCAACTGACATCCATTAGATTTAGGGAAAATAACCCCTGACTCTGATAGATTATCAATTTTTCTCATATAGTTTTATGTTTATCAAAAATACCTTCTAACTTTAACATAAATACCTAAAATAACCCCCGAAGATATATAGAAGATGATAATGTCCCTGACGGTAACAGATTCCGTGAGGTGAATACGATTGACCGTTTTACTCCGGGCGAAAAATGGAAATACGAAGAAAATTAATTAAAATATGAAAAATCAAAATAAATCCTAGTAAATATAAACATATAAAAAAGATATTTAATTTAAAAATAAAAAAAAATCCAAAACTATTATATAAAAAATTCAATCACTTAGGTCACTAAGAGTCGCTCTCTCTTTCCTCTATGGCGGCCAACGGCTCTCTCTTTCCTTTCTACGACGATCAATTCATCTCCTTTTTGCCTTTATCTCTAGTTGGCGAGTGTTGGGTTCGACATTGTGTCATTACCCCTCTCTCTCTCTCTATTGCTTTCTCTCTCCCTCTTCTATGGCGGCCAACCGTTCTCTCTCTCCCCTTTACGACAGTCAATTCATCTCCTTTTTGCCTTTATCTCTAGTCGATGAGCGCTGGTTTCAACATTGTGTCACTTACCCCTCTCTCTCTCTCTATTGCTTGCTCTCTCTCTCCTTTATGGTGGATGACTGCTCTCCCTCTCTCTCTCTTCTCTCTCCTCTACGACAACCGACTCATCTTTGGTGAATGTTGGGTTTGACATGATGGCGGTCTTTAATGGTGGAGACTTCTGGGTCTCTATGATGGAGACCTGCACTGGGACTCCACCATTTAAGACCTATCGGGTCTCCAATGGTGGAAACCATTTTGGGTCTCCACAATAGTTTGGGTTTCCACCATTGGAGACCCAATCGGGTCTCTAATAGTATGGGTCTCCACCATTGGAGACCCAAGGAGACCATTGGAGACGGTGGGTTTATTTATTTTTTTCCCCTATATTGGTTGGTTTTTTGTTTTATGATGTCTGCTAAAGATTGTGAGAGATTGATGTTTGATGATTGTGGGAGATTAATGATGAGAAGAAATGTGGGAGGTTAAAGATAGTAATGATAGAGTTCATAGCTGTGGAGACCAATCTGGATCTCCAATTTTTAAATTTTTTTTTTTTTTAATTGAGTGGTTTTTTGTTTTTGAAAATATCATATCCAGGGGCAGTTAAGCCTTTTTATACTCTGCACATGTCAAACTCATTTTTCTATTAACAAAGTGATGAAATTAAATATTTTGGATAAAAACAAAACCACGTGGGGGAAATAGACAATTCGTTAAAAGTTTGGCGGCTTTTTGGGATTTTCCCTTAGATTTATTTACTTTGATTTAATAAGCATTTCGATTTAATAAACATTCATTATATTTAATCAATTTATTAAATTCAGCTTGCACAGATAATATAATTATTGTATATATACAACGTTAACGGAAAAAAAGAACAAGAAAAATAGCATCAACCATGAAAACTCTATTTCTAAACCTTTTGATCATTCTAAGCTTCAGATAAGAAAATACTAATTTTAACATAACGTTTCTTTGAATTGGGTCAAATTTCATTTTCATCTTTTGATTTTTGAAATTATCAATTTTTTAAGTATGTTTTCACTATGGGTCCAATCATCCCTAAGGTTACATAAATAGATCAATTTAGTCCCTTTGATAAAGAAATTTAATAGTCAACCTTAAAGGAAATACAAAAAGTCCATTTTACCCTTATTCATTAATTCTAAAATTACTATTTTGTCCTAATTTTTGTATAAATGGGGATCCAACACGTGTCAAACAAAATTTAAAATTTAAAAAATTAAAGCAATTTTTTCATCAATGATGAATCAACACATCATCATTTTATAAATTAAAATGTTTATGTAAATATAACAAAAATATATATATTTTTTAATTTATGAAACAAATTTTTAAAATTAATAAGAGAAAAAATATATATGAATTCCATTTGGCGGATATCCAAAGTAGATCTTCATTGTTAATGGATCCCTTGCTAGATCTCCACCATATGGAGTTTTATAGGTTAAGAATGAACCCAAATATTCAAAGATATGGTTGAATATCATCAAATATGGATTCAATCAAACCAAATATTGAAGATCTGGGTTTAATTGAACCTAGTGCATGAAGATCTAGGTTTGATAGAACCCAGATCTTCATGGATGTAGGTTCCATCTAACCCACGACATGAAGACCTGCGTTCGATCAAACCTAGAACATGAAAGATCTGGGTTCAATCTAACCTAGAATAATAAGTTCTTAGTTCGATCATTAGATCAAACCTAGATCTTCGACCCATTATTAACGTTTTCTCCGCTTTCCATCAGCCTTCACCTAAAACCTATTCATCTTCCATTACAAAACCCAAGAACACAAACCAATATCTATTATTTTTCACCTTCATCTTCTATTACAAAACCTAGGAACACAAACCAATATCTTCATCTCCATTCAACCCAGACACATTATCCCCTATAACCCAAACCCTTTAGGGATCCTCGTCTCCATCCATCTATGATGGAACCTCCATCTCATCTATCTCCATCTCCATTTTCACATCTCAAATGGATGAGGATCGGGTCGTTCCCTATATCCATCTTTCATCTACACAAATAAAGTAAACATGAGATCTAGAATTTTTTAGATCTCATTAGACTTTATTATTTTAAATTTCATTTATTATTTTAATTTTTTTAGTTGATTTATTTTTTAAAAATTTTTTTTATAGCAAATTACAATTTAGCATACTAGTTGGAAACTTATTGTAAACAGAGTCACATTTTGTGGTTTATTAGAATTTAGCCTATCGTCGTTAAAAAATCCCTATTAAAGTGAACTGAGACATAGATAAAATTGTCTTTTGATCTTATTTTTAATTTGCTATTAAAATAAATTTTAAAATAAATTAAATAAAAAATTAATCAGATGAGATTAATTAAATAAAAAAATTGTAAAAAAAAAAAAGGAGATCCAATCTAGATCCATAACCAGAAAAAAAAAAAAAGAAATTGAAAAATTCATCCTCAACTGAGGAAAAAAAAAACACTATCTTCCATCCATCTTCAACCATACACCCACGTACTTAATTCATCTACAATCATAATACAATCAATATCATCAACACAAATATTCAAATGAACTCAGAATCATCAACCCAACCATACAACAACACCTCGTCTATCACACACTCACCTACCCAGTTCATCTTCAACCATACAACATCATCAATGTCATCAACCCAAATTATTTAGATGAACCTATAATTATCAACCCAACTATACAACATCATTCACAAGAATCATCAACAAAACACCCAAAAACCATCAGCAAAATAAACCACCCAAAATAAACAAAATCAACAAAAATCACAAGTATAATCAACAAAACCCAAAAAAAATAAAAACCAAAAAATGGTGAGGTTGAGAGAGAGAGAGAGAGAGAGAGAGAGAAACCCAGATCCACCCACCACCACCACACCTACCTTAACACTTAGCAAAATCAACCACCTAAAATCAACAAAAATCATCAACAAAACCCACAAAATAATAATAATAATAATAATAATAAAGACCAAAAGATGGTTAGGGAGAGAGAGACGAACTCAAATTCATCTAGGTTCGAACAAACTCAGATGAATTTGTTCGTTCCAAAACTCAGATGAAATCTAGGTTCATTCAAAAGAACCCATATGAAATCTGGGTTCTTGAACGAGCCAAGATTCACTTCATCTGGGTTTAAAGAAGAAGAAAAGAAGGAGGAGGATGAGGAGGAGGAGGGAGGGAGGGAGGGAGAGACATGAACCATCTGAGTTTGTCTTTTTAAAATTATTGTTATTTTTTTATTTATAATTTTTAGGGTTTTTAAAAAAAAAAAAAAATTGATTTCTATCTTCTATCCTAAGATCTAATGAAAAAGATTTGTTTCATTTTTATTTAATTTTTTAATTTTTTGAATTAATCTCCATCGTTCATCTTAAGATTTTTTTTATATACTAATTAATAATTTTTGAAATTTCTTTTTAAAAATAATAAAAAATGTGAGGGTATTTTTATCATTTTGTCAGTTTCTGGTTAAGTTTAATAGAATTTTATAATGGTAATAGACTAAATTATAATAAATCACAAAATGTGACTCCGCCTGCAATAAATTTTCAATCAATAGGTTAAATTGTAATTCGCTCTCTCTCTCTCTCTCTCTCTCTTTTTTTTATAAAAAAAAAAAAAATTGTGTTTACTTGGTTTTGATCTCCACCGTTCATATAAAAAATGGACGGCGGAGATCTTTTTTTTTTATTATTTTAATATTTATTTTGCTAATTAATTAATTTTGATCTCCACCGTCTATTTCAAAAGAGGACAGTGAAGATCTTTTCTTTTATTTTAATTTTTCAGTAATTAATTGATAATTTTCAAATTACCCTTTTTTGTCATGGTCAAGGAGTAGTTTGACTAACGACGGACTTATGGTAGGGATTAATTAGATGTGTTTATAAATTTTAGGGATTATTGGGACAATATACAATACATAGTTAAAAAATTAATAACTTTTCAAAACATAGAGATTAAAATGAAAATTTTATTTTGAAATGATATGATTTCTGCTTAAAGATTATACTAATCAAGGATAGTTTTTTTTTTTTTTCCTTTTTTTTTCTTTTCTTTTCTTTGAAGATGTCTCTTCATATTTCCAAAATGAAAATTTATAATGATTACATTCTAAATTTTATAAGAAAACAAAGTTATGCAATTAAAATAATATCATTAAATTATTTTGAGAATGTATAAAAAATTGATAAATATTGCTAGTCAGTCGAATTATATATATATATATATGTTCTTTTTAATAGTGCCAAGTTGTCACTTCGCTGTTTCCAAATTGATTAAAACAACAACAACAACAACAATAATAATAATGGTGACAATAAGTTCAGCCATGATTATAGACTGATTATATATTGCCAAATTCCAATGTTAATGGGACAAATTTAGTTTTGAAAATGTTCATCAGATTTTAGGTCCTATATATTAACAATATCATTATTTACAAGATTACTTATTGCAATTTAACAAAATAATATAGTAACTTCACATTTTATAAAAGATAGAGAAAGTAGAAAAAATGATAAAGATAATGAAAAGAAAATTAATTGACATTGTATAAAACCTAAAAATAATTTTGCAAAATTGAGGTGGGCCATGTGCCCCACTTGGATCTAATGTAGATCCGTTCATTATTAGACTTAATAAATACTCTGTACCATTTCGAAGTACAAATATTATTGGACTAAATAAAGATTGATAGTCTTTCTACTATCAGATTACAATGGGCGGAAATAGAAGTATCAATTCTCACCACAAAAACTGCTTTATGTTGCTTGACTCAAAAACATACATATTTTTCTTTATAAAAAGCCATGAAAAGAAATTTCTGCAAGAATCGTCCACATATAGTAAGGACATCAATTGGGGACCTTTTACATGAAAAAGACAAATAAAAAAAAATTTAAAAGTGAAGTTAGATATCTTCTCTCATGATCAGTGTTGAGTTTGATAAGAAAGGGTATATAAATATAAATGATAATGTCTGATTCTTGTTTTGTTAGTGTTTGGTTCCACCATGAGAGAAGATTTTGGAAGCTCACATGGGACTGGCTCATAAAGGTTAAACATACGATATGTTTTGTTGTCAACTTTTTTTTTTTTTTTTTTTTCAAAGAAAAAATAAATTTTTATTTATTTTTTTCATTAAATGTTAAATGATATAAAGGCAAAATCTGTAAACAAGATAAAGAGAATAGATTAACACCCACCCTCTTTATTTTTTATTTTTCTTATTCAGCAACGAAACTTGGTGTAATTAGACTCTCTCTCTCTCTCTGTCCCTCTATGTATAAATTTAGATTAACAAAACGCTTATATGTATAGACTTGTCCAGGAATTTCCTTTCATCTTCTGTTTTTCCATGTAAAATGAAGATATATTACTAAAAATAACAGATAAAAAATGAGATTGAGTTTCCTCTGTGTGATTCTTTTGTACCAAAACATGTCATGACATAATTTGGTATATAACATCTGGGCATGGTAATTCCATCCACGAACTGGTGAACCTGGAGATTTTCATCGATGATAGATGGATGCTGATTTTATTAAATGGATTTGTGAGTGAATATAGATGTGAAATTCCACACCTGTAATAGGTGGCTAGTTCAGTTGTAGTGCCATTTGCTCTATTTGACCCTAAAAATTAAAAAAATAAATAAATCAAATTTTAGTAGTTTCTTTTTTTTTAACATATTACAAATATAATAACCATAAGCCGGATTCTCTTAAATACAACACTGAAAAGTGACTCGAAAGTAAAGCTTAAAAAAAAAAAATCAAATTTTAATATACATATATTTGACATATTTCAAGTGTAATAACTATAAACTGAACTCTCTTAAATACAACGTTGAAGAGTAGCTTTTACTCCTAAAAGTGGGAAGAGACGGGGGCTCCCAAGCGCGAGAAAGAACAACCTGAAAATTGTCCACATAGAGGAGAAAATGAGATTCGAACTTGCAAACCAAGAGGTTTTAAAGTTGGACCATGACTTACCACCCAATCAGACCATGATTCTCATTTAAGTAGTTTCTCTCATAAACATTTTATTGATAGAAATTCTCTAAATTAATGCAATTAATTTGAATAAAAATTAATAATTGATCAACACTAAATCGATTTCTCTCTCACAAAGCCAGCACCACCGATCAAATTCAAAATCTAAAAAGCTCTCAAAAGTCAAAACACTAAATTGAAATAATTAATTAAGCTTAACAAGATTCCTTCTTTCTAAACAGAAGATCACCCCTAGTTGGTGTAATGCTGATTGGTTTAATTACTAAAAACTTTACCAACAGATACAAGAGTTTGAGATCAAATTGCACTAATGCAAACTATAGATGTAATCCAAATTACAAATCTTAAAACTCTTGCAAAACATCATCAAGCGCTCTAAATACCAATGTTAATGTGTCCCTCCAATAATGCATTTATGTATCACAATATCATGTTACAAAAACCTCATCCTGGCACATTTCTGCATAACTTAGGCTTCCTGTCTTCATAGGAAGTTGCACAAATCTCTGCTACAAGAAGGTACTGCCTAGCAATTCTTGCAATCTGTAACAATTTGTTCCACAATACAGGTGCGATGGGGCGGTGCAGAAGAAGATGGTCCACCGTTTCTATGTCGCTCTTACACATAATAAACCACTTAGAAGACAGGCTGACTTTGGTCGTCTTTTGAACCATATTAGTTTGTTTGATTCTGCTTATTGCAAAGAACCAGGCCAAAAATCAGTAACTGCATATCCACTTTGCATGGTCATGTGTATCCACAGACCAAAAAACTAACAAAAGGAGAACCAAAGTAACAAAGATGGTTGGAAGAAAATTCAATCACTGCTAGATGCATAAATATATAAAATGCAAAATAGTTTCTGGAAAACAAGGGTTGAAAGTGTTGTGAATATAAGACAGGATATTAACAGCCCTTGCTACAATGCAACCTTTAAGTCATAGAGAAGGAGCCTTAATGAGTTGATTTGCAAAATCAGATGGAATTCCATCCTGGGAAATATACAAATCCAGGGATACGCAGGAAGGTCCTGTTTGTATCTCCTCTAATTGCAGATTCTTTACTTCAATGCAGCAACCACAATACGTAATTTTCCACCAAATTATTTGAGACAAAACGTTGAAGTAAACAACTTCATAGACTTTATAAAAGATTTAAAGTGTGAAAACAGTAATCCAAGATTTTTAATAACATGCAAGCAGCCTATGCAGGAACATACATATTTCTAAGGGATTACTTGTTGCCATATGTACATCTTATTCATTGACAATCAATGACCTGATTACTTCCCAATAGTTTCCACCTTCCTCTGGTCCTGGGGATGAAAACCAGGGATTAAATTAGAACATGAGATGTGTGCAAGTCAACAAATGATTTAAGAGAACTCTTTTTACAAGACATCATCAGGAACTTGGCATGTCAGCACTCTCTCACCAAACTATGTACTCAAACAACGCATTGACTACTGATACTTGAAAATCCTATTCAATTATGTTCACGACTGCAAATCCTTGAAGTTATAAGGAAACAGATTGTAGGATGCATAGAAAAGAAAGAGATGTCGTGGTTGTGGTAAGATAAATTAACAGCGTAAAAAGACTGCAGTGTCACTTTCACATTCTTATGGCAACTCTTGAAGCTGCAACTTGCAACGGTAGGATGATGTATCTTAGTAGGTGAGCAGATCTATTAAGAAATGACTAATGAGTAATCATGTAAGAAGCAATAAAACCAGGACCATATACAAAATGCACAAGTGATCAATATTCTTAATATACATCGAAAATCAATTTTTCACCCTCCTTTGCTGAGTCTTGGTTCATGCTATGATTATATTCTTTCCTTATTGCTCTCTTAAAATTTTCTTATATGTCTTGCCAGAAACATTCTCTCCTCCTTTATGGACTCCTAAACTGCTAATAATATAATATTTCCATCAAATATATTCATAAATGCAGGTATATAAAATTCAGGTATTAGGTAAAGATAATCAACGAACTCAATTTCAGGACTATATCATATTAAACATATTGAAGATAAAATTAATAAGCACAACACGAATTCAAAAAGGAGGTCAAGATCAAGAAGCCAACCTTGTGTCAACTGATAACAGTACATCATTTCTAAACAGAAATTTTCTTATCTGACGACTTCCTCCTGCTCCTATTTGAATTAAACCTCTCTCCTGAATTGCCAGGGACATTATTCTCACCACCCCGCCTTTCCCTTCTTCCAGGATATTTTACCAGAACTTCTTCCTTAGCATTTTCACTGTGTTTATTACCTCTTGACTTTCCTCTTTCAAGACTTCTCGAAGCTCCTTTCTTCTCAAAATTCTTCTTCCTACTATATCTTCCTCTACTAATTGCACCATTTTTATTAGCACCTCTCCTGTGCATACCCTTTTCCTCTTCCTCGTCATCATCATCATCATCACTCGCATCCTCTTCTTCCCTACCAGACAAGTCATTCGACTCAACATCATCATCTTCCACACCCTCCCCGTGAACAACCTCTTCATCTCCTTCGTAGCCAACCAACATTCCCTTCTCCTGCTGCTTGTTTCCACTCTGCAAAGAAACCATTTTTTGATCCTCTTTCACTATGTTCATTAAGTGAATGTACTGACTCCTAACATTCATCAACGGATCACTCTCAATCAATGATCCCCTCTTATAACCATCCCTCAACACGACAGTATACGTTCCAATCTTATTCGACACATAAAAGATACCGGGATAGTTAAGCAAAACCCTCTTAAACCTCGACCGTATACCCAGAAACTCTCCAAAACACAAGATATTGTCCCTCTCCACCTTCTTCCCACCAAAAAGACTAAGCACCTCATGCAAAACCGCCACTGCCCACTTATCCGATTCATCGCTGTTAACCAAAAGATGACTAGCATCCTCATAAGGAGGAATGTAAGGCAACTTCTGCCAATCATCCAACACCTTCTTCGTCTTCTTATCCATCTTAAATCCACTTGAAAACTTCATCGGAAACATGATTCTCTCCCCATCCACCACCTTCTTCTCCACAACCGAAACAGCCAATTCATTACTCCAACAAACCAACTCCAATTTCCCATTTTCGCCACCAACGATTCGAAAACAATCTGGGAACTCAGGAACGATGGTTTCAGCATAATCCTGAGGAAGACCGAGATCCCATTTCAGGATTTCGATAATCTGAAGTGGGATCTCACTGGTTTTCGAAGTCATGAGCAGTTTCAAGAGCCTGTCCGCAACGAGTTTCTTGTACGTGTGGCTCTGATAAACAAGCTGCTCCTCGGCGTCAAGGTTGAGGACCTCCGGCGTGAGCTTGATGTGGGGTTGGATACCGATGTTTCCGGGGAAGAATTCGTGAAAGACGGAAGGGTATTTGCGGATGAAGTCGATGGGGCGGATGGGAATCTTGAGGGACTCCTTCTGCTGGGCGATGATGCTGATTGGGAGCGACTTGGACGGCTCTGATTTGATGAGATTCTTGATGTTGAGAAGGGGTTTCAGGTTCTTCTCCCTCTCTACTGCATGGTCGAGGCCGCGGTCTCGGACCCATTTGGTAGTCGCCTCCGCCAAGCTACGCTGGCAGTACCGCCGCCGGAAAATCAATTGCATTGGAGACTCGAGATTGGATTGTTCTGTTTTGCAGAAAAACGAGGGTTTTGGAGGGATTTTGATTTTGTATTTTCATCCTTATTTTTTTCTTTTTTATTATTATTATTATTTTTTATTTACATCTTCCAACACTTTATCAAACTGATACAAAAACTAGGTTAATATAAATTTCTTATTGAACTAATGAGACTAAGCTACTATAAATCTCTTATTGAATAGTCCGAAAATCTATTCCAAAATTAGAAGAAGTTGATGACCCAACAAGTTCCAATTTTCTTATTCTAAAAACTAAAATTCTAACCAATTCCTAAATCATAATTTTTTTTTTTTATATTGTATCAAAATAATTAAATACATATTTACATAAAGAAAATGAATACGTACAGATCCGATTTTTCCATTTAAGATTGAATGGTACATTATTTGATTTTGCAAGTTATAAATCCTTTAAACAAGTTTTAAAGTGGTTGAAAGTGGAAATTTCCTTTATTTTTTTTTTCACTTAATCAAAAAGTAGGGTGATGCTATTAACAATTTATTAAATATCTTTTTATATTTATATTTTTAATTTTGTGTTAATAACAATCTTAATCTTCTTATAATTACTGAAAGAAACCAAAAAAAAAAAAAAAGTTTACACTTTAGATGAATTGTTTGGACTCCAAGTTTATTTTTTCCCTTTATTTTTTTTTTAAAAAAGAAAATTTTCTCCTTTTATATGTTCATAAATCTAGAAATTTCTTCATTTTTCTACTTATTTAAAGATTAATTTGATTTCAAGTGTTAGAGAATGACATGCAATCAACAAATTATGAAGTGATAAAAAAATTATTTCCAACAAGAAACAATCAATAATGATTAAATAATTTTTCAGATTCATATTGGTAACTGTACTATGAAATAATTAAAATAATGATAATATAACATCACATGCATAAATAACAGAAGAGAGAAAGAAATAGCCTCCAATAGGAATAAATCCTTTGTTCAATCATTTTTATCATTATTTACAACTATTTTTGTCGACGTCTGGAATTGATCGATGAGATCCAAAGGTCCAGACTATAACTCTGATAATAAATGAGAATTAATGTGGGTTAAGGTTGGTGTAAATAATAAAGAGACAGTTAAGAAGTAATTAAGAACAGAGAGGGAAGAGGAAGAACAAAGCAAAGATAAAAGATTTTTACGTGGTTCGACAAGTGTGCCTACATCCATGAGTTACTCTGAATGTATTTTGATAGAGTGACAGTAATACTAATATTCACTTCCTTTTTTACAATGAAATTCACCCCTATTTATAGAGAGAGGGAGATTACAATTATGTGTTTTACACGTCAAAAGCCATCAATATTTTAACAACTCTGACTTTGGTTATATTGCATTAATTACTACAACACTAATTATTCTTACATGTCCATATATGTATTAAATGTTTTATATAAAGTATTCACCATATTAAATGTACAACCGTTACTGTATTAAATGCCTCTCGAGAACTGTAGAAGTTATGTCGGCGTGAAATCGAAAAATCAGAATAATCTGACATCGGTTCCTTAAGACATCACCTGATGCGAGCTCAGGACCTGACTTGTTCATCTTCGCGAGCTGAAGATGTTCCGAGATAGACTTTGACATGGATACGAGCTGAGGATGCATTAAAGTAGATCTGACATAGGCACGAGCTGAAGAAGCCAGCGAGCTCGCCACTGCAACCTGAGGACTGGGCTCTTTGGGCCCTTTGTCACTGTACTCAACCTTTGGGCTTTCAACGGTCCATTTGTTCATGTCGTGAAAACAACCATAATAATTCTTAAGTATATAGATAGAATGATAAAATTCTATAATAGTAAGAATATAATTATAATAGTAAGAATAATTATTATAAATAGGATGACAAAATATATGACGAAGATTATGAGAAGATGAAAAGATGAAGATTATTATCATAAATGAATTCGATAGGTAGTATTATATTATCTAAGAATTTATATAAATTTATTATCTAAATAATATGATAAATTTATATGTAATTAATAAATTATTAATATATTATTTTAAAATTAATATGATAGTAATAAACTAATTTATATATCATTTGAGTAATAGGTAAAATTTTTGGATAGATTTTGAAGAGGGTGCGTTATTTTTTATCGATGTTTGAGAAGATGAAACGAAGAAGATTTTTATAATTAAAAAAAAATGCCGAATAATATAATATATATATACATATATGCTATTCCCACTTCTGCACGCGCCGCGTAGAATGCACAAACCCCACAAAATCCGTTCGGGCCACAAAACAACGCAGGTGGGAAACTTTATCTCCAGACGCTGCCGGACGCGCTCACGCAGGCGCCGGAGACCATCCATGGCAGCCTCCTCCGCCGGCAGCAGCAATCCGATACGTTTCGACTTCTCCTCCTCCTCTGCCGCCGCCGCTGCCGCCGATTCTCCCCCTAGAATGTCTCTCACCGCGGATCAGTACATCCGCTGCTCCGAGGCTCTCAGCTTCTTCAAAGCGAAACTCCAGAACTCGCCGCACCAGATCACCACCGAGTTCGCTCAACTGGAGGCGAATGGCATTCGACCATCGGAAATGGCGACGAGCTGCACCGCCGCTCTCGACGGCGTCAACTGGAGCAAGAACCGCTACCCAGATATCTTGCCATGTCAGCTCTTCAATTCACTGCTTAATTACTCACATATTTATCTTTTTAATTTTTAATTTATTTGTTTTTAAAATTTCAGTTGATAAGAATAGGATTGTTTTGGGTCAACGTAAAGATCATAGACCGTCTGCTGGAGGCTACATCAATGCCAGCATGATTACGGTATACACGAATAATGCTCTGCTTTTGCCTGAAATTAGGTTAATTAATTAATGTGCTTGTTCAATTGAGGAATTGTTATTCATTTATTTATATATGTGTTAGACGTCTTCGTCAGAGAGTGTTTCGAGGTTCATTGCCACGCAAGGTCCGATGCTTCGCACTTACGAGGACTTTTGGGAGATGGTGATCCAGTATCGTTGCCCTGTGATTGTCATGCTTACTCAATTCGACAATTACGAGGTGGTTGTCTTGAAAATGTTTGTGAGCTAATCCTATGTGTAATGTAGTACTTTGCTTTTGTATTTGAAAAAGAAGAATTTTTATTGGTAGTTTTGTATGTAGAATTTGAATAGTGAATTAGCAATTAAAAGCATTTGTATTATTTTGTACGAGTGTGAGAAAAGGTGAAACTTTTCGAATTGAACATAATACAATCCACTAGGTTTTGTTGTGAGTCTGTGACATTGTTCGTTTTGATCTTGATATTCTCGTCAAGTGCATGCTCATGCCTGTTATGTTTCAGATAACTTCATTGCATGGTCTTTTGGTTAAGTATGATTTTTTATTTGTTATTTAAGGGGCCTAGCATTACTTGGTGTATTTCATTTGATTTTTGGAGCATCACTTGTTATGAATTCAATGTGCAGACGATAAAATGTGGAGATTACTTTCAAGCCGAAGATTGTCCTCCTGGGGACATTGGTAATATATGTATTGTCACTAAGGGGATGAGATCTACTGAAACTTCTTTAGTGTTGCGCAGCCTGGAGGTGAATTACAAAGAGGTAAGATGTTTTATTATTTGTAGGAACTAGGAACTTGCTTAGTTTGATTAGGAAAAGAAATGAATGAAGAAAGGAGCTTGCTTGGTTTGTTTTGGTTGAGAGAATAATACTTAAGATACAGAGAAGAAAGTTTTTGGTAATCGGAAACTATGATGGTCTTGTTTTCAAAGTGACTAGGACTTTCTGTGAGGATATAAAATGACAGTCTTGTGAGCTTGGAAAGACTTTCCAAGTTAATTTTAAGAGAAAACTCTTACAGCCAGTGAAAAAGGAACACTTGGTTGAAACTGGATTATATACTTGAATGAGGGTGTCAAGAACAATGGCCTTTTATTGCATAAGCAATGCAAGTCTAAGACCAAGCTACTTAACAAGATTGGATATTGATAGGAAGCTGTGGTATTGGAAATATTGGTATGAGTATAGATCGTAGACAAACACCAACTCTAGAAAGTGGCATGCCAGCTCTGCTTAATCTTTTGACAAGGATGTGATTCAATTCGTAGTTACACCACCTCTTCAATTTGTCCAGGGTGTTGTTTAACATTTTGAAATGTTTATTCGTTTATTCGTTTTAATCTCTTTAGAGACCCCCTTTAATAGAAGGATAGATGTTATTTACTCATTTGATTTGTTAATGTTGCTGCAGTCAGAGGAACCACCAGTGTCTGTGTTGCATATTCAGTATGCTGAATGGCCTGACCATGGAGTTCCTCGGGACACAATTGCTGTTCGTGAAATTTTGAAAAGAATATATCATTTGCCACCTAATCTTGGCCCCATAGTTGTGCACTGCAGGTTGAGCTCATGTTTATTACTTCGATGTACCTCAACTTACTTTCTCTTTCAGTAAGTCATATTTTCACATGGCTGAGAGAGAGTGTCTCTCCTGCACAGTGCAGGTATTGGGAGAACTGGGACATACTGTGCAATTCATAATACAATTCAGAGAATCCTTGTTGGGGACATGACTGCATTAAATATCGCTGATACTGTATCAGTATTTAGGTCTCAGCGCATTCGAATGGTTCAAACCATGGTATGATCTTATTTCAAATTGTTATTTTTCACATTTCTGTTACTGTCGGCATCTGAGCTAAGAACATGATTTTACTAACACCATCAACAGCATAATAGTGGTGAACCTAGTTTTTGATATTGTTAAGTAGGCTGTTAACAATTGTACAAAAAAAAATTAATCAGATAAACAATGTGAAAAGGTTTTCTATGAAAAGTGAGACTTTTTATACATAATAATTTATTGTTTTCCTCTGAGCAATGATGGAGCAAAAATTTACTAGCTGTGTTTTTATCATATTTTATTGGGAAAAAAAAAAAGATATTCTCTAAATTGCTTATTTTATACATAGTGCTACTGTGTGGCCATTTATTGTTGGTGAAGCATAATATTACTATTATCTTAGTTTTGATGAAACAGTGTTCAAGTGGTTGGCCAAGATCTTCATATTTCAGGTGTTCCTGAGCTTTCATTTTAATACTTTTTTCACATCAAACTCATTTCTGAAGGAATTTTATGTCGATTATATATTTACGTTTCAGTTTGTTTTCAAGCAGTTCGATCCATTTTTAACAAAATCCTGTGTTAATAACTTGGGTTGGGTGCATACTTCCCTCGTCAAAACTGCCCTTTTGTGAAAGTTCTTTGTTAATCATAGACTACTACGTATACTGACACAAATTTGGCGAATGTCAAGTGACTATATGCTGACATGAATTTTTTATACTCATCAAGAGTTTAGCTATCTGGTGTCTGAATAGTTACACCTTTGTTCACTGACATCTTAAGTTTCATTACAAGAAAAAGAAGAGGAAAGGAATAAAAAATACTGAGGTTGAGGGCAGTAAGTTCTGTCATGATTGTGGTCATTTCTGTGTTTCCGGAATGGACTGTACTAACTTGATGCTATGTTATTGTTATGTTCCTTTGGTTATTTGCTTTTATCATGTTAAATGAAAAATAAAGTAAAATTAAAAAAAAAAAGTTGTGGCAAGTGCTACTGACACTAGTTTTTTCTACGCTCCCTTTTCCCACTTCCTTTTCAAACCTTTACCTAATGTTTTATTTTATTGTTTCATTGGGTATAGGAGCAATATCGTTTCTGTTATAGAGCAATTATTGATGAATTGGAAGACCTAACCTCAGATTTCAACAATGAATCAAGCTCCAGGTGGTACGTCCTTGCTTCCGTTGATCTTTTAAAACTTTAATGAAATTGTGCATCACATTGCATGCTCACCCTTATAGTGTAAAAAATTTAAACTTTAGATCTTAAGCCGTAACATATGTCATTGTTATACAGTGCTCTGTAGAATACAATTTTGAATCCAGCGATTCTGCATGTATTGGCAGCTAAATTGAAGGGTGAAGACTGTTGCTCTTGATTAAAACCAATGCGTGGAAACATCAAAACTACTTGCTCGTTTCACGTGAAGTCTAGGCAATACGCAATTTTTCAATTCTCCAATATGCCTTCTGTGGCTGCCTATGACACTGCTGAAGAGCCAATTTAGTTTCCTTCGTTTCATGTTGCGGTGGATGTATTCACAATTGTTAGACTATGAGCAGAAACGTTAACGATCACAAGCTCAATCCCTTTTCTTTCTTTCAAGTTGGACTTTTTGGGGAGCCTTTTTGCTGTGTAGTGCCAATAATTTCCTCCTGTATGTTTATATTGTCATTTTGAACTTAGTATTTAATTATTATTGTTTTTTTTTTCCTGGTTATGGATGCACATGAACTTGACTGCTGTTGATTAACCCAGTAAAAATGATGCACAGTCTCATGTTGTCACTATGCAATTCACCTGATCTAGTTGGTGTGTGAATCGGCTTTGAAATTGCTAGAGTTCACTGAAAGATTACTGTCAACAAATTCATAGAAATGAGTATGACTGACAACATTATTTGTATTGGAATTATAACAGACATCCAAATAGATTTTGGTATTAGTTCATCTTTTAAGCCACGGATATGCACATATTCAAGCATCCCAAATCCCAAGTGATATTGATTGATCAACTCTACCAAATAACCAACATCTACTATTTGGGTCGAACCCATCGTAAACAACGTCTACTCTTTTGGTCATATGAAAGATTTATTAATTCATACACCAGATTATTTTATAATCACCTTACAAAAGTAATTGTCTAGCTATTTCTTAAAATTGCTTTCAAATTTATTCAGATAGTTAAATAATCACTTTTGAAAGTTTTATCAAATATCATTTTAATACCAAAATTATTAAATATTCATATATCAAAAATAATAATTAATCATATTTTAATTATGAATAAAAATATTATTAATATATATGAAAGTGTTTTAATATTTGTTAAATAATTTATTATAATTGTTTGTATTATATTAAATGAATTTATATAACAAATTAATAGTAATATGATATAAATATTAAATTACTAGTTTTTTTTTTTTATATAATTTTAACTTTAAAAAACAAACAAGATTACTATTCATTTAAATGTGACAAAAAAAAAGATATGTCATTCAGATTTCAAGTTTCAATTACTATTCAGTTTTCAGTTTTTAACAACACTATTCAGTCTTCGGATAAAAGAAAAGGACCTTTAAGAGAAGATAGAAAGAAATAGCCTGGAAAGAGAATAAATCTTTTATTCATCAATTTTCATCATTTATAACCATTCTTAAATGTACAAATGGAACAATAAAATTCATAATAGTAAGGATATGATTATAATAGTAATAATAATTATTATAAATAGAACGATAAAATATATGATGGACATTATGAGAAGATGAAAAGATGAAGATTATTATCATAAATTAATGGATGGGTAATATTATATTATCTAAAAATTTACTCAAATTCATTATCTAAATTATATAACAAACTTACATGTAATTAATACATCATCAATATATTATTCTAAAATTAATATAGTAGCAACAGATCAGTTTGCCACATTATGTGGGTAATGGATAAAATTTTTGGATAAAATTTTGGATAGTGTAATATTATTATTGATTGATAATGTGAGAAGACGAAAAAACAAATGGATCATTTGTTTTTTTATCTGAAATCGAATAGTATTGCTGAAGACTAAAAACTAAATAATGACGGAAACATAAAATCTGGATAATGTATGTTTTTTTTTTTACCTTTAATATGTTGTAAATTTATTTTTTTTTTAAATTTAAAATATTTGAAAAATAGTAAGTTAACATTTATACATTTTTTACTATTTATTGTTATGTAATTTTAATTAATTTAATACAAACATCTAAAAATAAATAATTTAATAAATTTTAAAACATTTTTTATGAATATATCAATAATATTTTATTCATAATTAAAATATTATTAAAAAATATAGCAGTATTAACCATATTTAAATATTTAAATATATTAATATATTTAAGAAAATAATTAAAAAATGAATGTTTAAATTTTAAATTAAAATATATTAATTTAATTTTAAGATAATTTGGAATGAGATATATTTAAATTTTACTTTTCAAATATAATTTTTGTAAGTATAAGGAAAAACAATTGAATAATATAAAATTAATATGAATTTGAAATTATATTATTTCGAAAATAATAAATTTGAAATTAAAACTTTTAAATGTCATTAAGTGATTTATAATTAAGTGAAAAGTTAAAAATTTTTACAATTAAGTGAAAAGTTAAAAATTTTTACTTATTTTTGATAGTTTTAAGTAATTTAATTTTTTAAAAAATAAATAGAAATAATTTAATAAGTGTAATTTCTCATTATTAATTTTTAAATAGAAAAATAAAAGATTCAAAAATTATATAATTATTAAAAAGAAAAAAAAAAAAAAGACGAAGAGAGTAATATTCATCTTTGAAAACAGAAAAAAAAAAAAAAGAAAAAAAAAAAAAAAAAATCTTTGAAAAAAGAAAAAAAAAAAAAAAATTCTATTCCCACTTCCGCACGCGCCGCGGGAATCCGCACAAACCCCACAAAATCCCTTCGGGCGGCAAAACAACGCAGCTGGGAAACCTCATCTCGAGACGCTCCCGGACGCGCTCACGCACGCGCCGGAGACCATCCATGGCCGCCTCCTCCGCCGGCAGCACCAATTCTATACGCTTCGACTTCTCCTCCTCCGCCGCCGCCGCCGATTCTCCCCCAAGAATATCTCTCACTGCCGATCAGTACATCCGCTGCTCCGAGGCTCTCAGCTTCTTCAAAGAGAAACTCCAGAACTCACCGCACCAGGTCCCCAACGAGTTCGCTCGCCTGCAGGCGAATGGCATTCGACCATCGGAAATGGCGACGAGCTGCACCGCCGCTCTCGACGGCGTCAACTCGAGGAAGAACCGCTACCCAGATATCTTGCCATGTCAGCTCTTCAATTCACTGCTTAATTACTCACATATTTATCTTTTTAATTTTTAATTTGTAATTTATTTGTTTTTAAATTTCAGTTGATAACAATAGGATTGTTTTGTATCAATGCAAAGATTATAGACCGTCTGCTGGAGGCTACATCAATGCCAGCATGATTACGGTATACACGAATAATGCTCTGCTTTTGCCTGAAATTAGGTTAATTAATTAATGTACTTGTTCAATTGAGGAACTGTTATTCATTTATTTATATATGTGTTAGACGTCTTCGTCAGAGAGTGTTTCGAGGTTCATTGCCACGCAAGGTCCGATGCGTCACACTTGCAAGGACTTTTGGGAGATGGTGATCCAGTATCGTTGCCCTGTGATTGTCATGCTTACTCAATTGGTCGACAATTACAAGGTGGCTGTCTTGAAAATGTTTGTGAGCTAATCCTATGTGTAATGTAGTACTTTGCTTTTGTATTTGAAAAAGAAGAATTTTTATTTGTAGTTTTGTATGTAGAATTTGAATAGTGAATTAGCAATTACAAACATTTGTACTATTTTGTACAAGTGTGAAAAAAGGTGAAGCTTTTCAAATTGAACTGAACACAATCCACTAGGTTTTATTGTGACATTGTTCGTTTTGATCTTGATATTCTTGTCAAGTGCATGCCCATGCCTGTTATGTTTCAGATAACTTCATTGCATGGTCTTTTGCTGAAATATGATTTTTTTAGTTCTTATTTAAGGTGCCTAGCTTTACTTGGTATATTTCATTTGATTTTTTGAGCATCACTTATTACGAATTCAACGTGCAGATGATAAAATGTGAAGATTACTTTCAAGCTGAAGATGGTCCCAGAGAATTTGGTAATATATGTATTGTCACTAAGGTTAAGAGATCTACTGAAACTTCTTTAGTGTTGCGCAACCTGGAGGTGAATTACAAAGAGGTACGATAAGTAAGATGTTTTATTATTTGCAGGAACTAGGAACTTGCTTAGTTTGTTCGATTAAGGAAAGAAATGAATAAAGAAAGGAACTTGCTTGGTTTGTTTTGGTAGAGAGAATAATACTTAAGATACAGAGAAGAGAGTTTTTGGTGATCAGAAACTATGGTGGTCTTATTTTCAAAGTGACTAGGACTTTCTGTGAGGATATAAAATGACAGTCTTGTGAGCTTGGAAAGACTTTCCAAGTTAATTTTAAGAGGAAACTCTTACAGCCAGTGAAAAAGGAACACTTGGTTGAAACTGGATTGTATACTTGAATGAGGGTGTCAAGAACAATGGCCTTTTATTGCATAAGCAATGCAAGTCTAAGACCAAGCTACTTAACAAGATTGGATAGTGATAGGAAGCTATGGTATTGGAAATATTGGTATGAGTATAGATCATAGACAAACTTCACCTCTAGAAAGTGGCATACAAGCTCTGCTTAATCTTTTGACAATGATGTGATTCAATTCATAGTTACACTGTCTCTTCAATTTGTCCAGGGTCTTGTTTAACATTTTGAAATGTTTATTCATTTATTCATTTTAATCTCTTTAGAGACCCCCTTTAATAGAAGGATAGATGTTATTTACTCATTTGATTTGTTAATTTTGCTGCAGTCAGAGGAACCACCTGTGTCCGTGTTGCATATTCAGTATCCTGAATGGCCTGACCATGGAGTTTCTCGGGACACAATTGCTGTTCGTGAAATTTTGAAAAGAATATATCATTTTCCACCTAATCTTGGCCCCATAGTCGTGCACTGCAGGTTGAGCTCATGTTTATTACTTCGATGTACCTCAACTTACTTTCTTTTTCAGTAAGTCATATTCTTACATGGCTGAGAGAGAGTGTCTCTCCTGCACAGTGCAGGTATTGGGAGAACTGGGACATACTGTGCAATTCATAATACAATTCAGAGAATCCTTGTTGGGGACATGACTGCATTAAATATCGCTGATACTGTATCAACATTTAGGTCTCAGCGCATCGGAATGGTTCAAACCATGGTATGACCTTATTTCGAAGTGTTATTTTTCACATTTCTGTTACTGTCGGCATCTGAGCTTAGAACATGATTTTAGTAGAGCCATCAACAGCATAATGGTGGTGAACCTAGTTTTTGATATTGTTAAGCAGGCTGTTAACAATTGTACAAAAAAAATTAATCCAATAAACAACGTGAAAAGGTTTTCTATGAAAAGTGAGACTTTTTATACGTAATAATTGATTGTTTTTGTCTGAGCAATGATGGAGCAAAAATTTACTAGCTGTGTTTTCATCATATTTTATGGAAAAAAAAAAAGAAGATATTCTCTAGATTGCTTATTTTATACGTCGTGCTACTGTGTGGCCATTTATTGTTGGCGAAGCATAATATTACTATTATCTTAGTTTTGATGAAACAGTGTTCAAGTGGTTGGTCAAGATCTTCATATTTCAGGTGTTCCTGATCTTTCATTTTAATACTTTTTTCACATCAAACTCATTTCCAAAGGAATTTTATGTTGATTATATATTTACTTTTCAGTTTGTTTTCAAGCAGTTTGATCCATTTTTAACAAAATCCTGTGTTAATAACTTGGGTTGGGTGCATACTTCCCTCGTCAAAACTGCCCTTTTGTGAAAGTTCTTTGTGAATGATAGACTTCTATATATACTTTGACACAAATTTGGCGAATGTTGAGTGACTATGCTGACATGAATTTTTTATACTCATTAAGAGTTTTGCTATCTGGTGTCCGAATAGTTACACCTTTGTTCACTGACATCTTAAGTTTCATTACAAGAAAAAGAAGAGGAAAGGAATAAAAAATACTAAGGTTGAGGGCAGTAAGTTTCGTCATGATTGTGGTCGTTTCTGTGTTTCCGGAATGGACTGTACTAACTTGATGCTATGTTATTGTTATGTTCCTCTGGTTGTTTGCTTTTATTATGTTAAATGAAAAATAAAATTAAATTAAAAAAAAAAAAAGTTGTGGCAAGTGCTACTGATACTAGTTTTTTCTAAGCTCCCTTTTCCCACTTCCTTTTCAAACCTTTACCTAATGTTTTATTTTATTGTTTCATTGCGTATAGGAGCAATATCTGTTCTGTTATAGAGCAATTATTGATGAATTGGAAGACCTAACCTCAGATTTCAACAATGAATCAAGCTCAAAGTGGTACGCCCTTGCTTCTGTTGATTTTTTAAAACTTTAATGAAATTGTGCATCACATTGCATGCTCACCCTTATAGTGTAGAAAATTTAAACTTTTGATCTTAAGCCGTAACATATGTCATTGTTAAACAGTGCTCTGTAGAATACAATTTTGAATCCAGCAATTTTGTATATATTGGCAGCTAAATTGAAGAGTGAAAGACTGTTGCTTTTGATCTAAACCAATGCGTAGAAACATCAAAACTACTTGCTCGTTTCATGTAAAGTCTAGGCAATACGCAAATTTTCAATTCTCCAATACTCCTTCTGTGGCTGCGTATGACTCTGCTGAAGAGCCAATTTAGTTTCCTTTGTTTCATGTTGCGGTGGATGCATTCACAATTGTTAGATTATGAGCAGAAACGTTAGTGAACACAGGCTCCATCACTTCTCTTTCATTCAAGTTGGACTTTTTAGGGAGCCTTTTTGCTGTGTAGTACCAATAATTTCCTCCTGTATTTCTAGATTGTTATTTTGAACTTTGTATTTAATTATTATTGTTTTTTTTTTTTTCCTGGTTATGGATGCACATGAACTTGACTATTGTTGATTAACTCAGTCAAAATGATGAGCACATACAATGCTCTTGATCTAATTGGTGTGTGAATTGGCTTTGAAATTGCGAAAGTTCACTGAAAGATTACTGTCAACAAATTCATAGAAATGAGTCTGACTAACAACATTATTTGTATTGGAATTATAACAGACATCCAAATCGATTTTGGTAATAGTTTCATCTTTTAAGCCACGGATATGCGCGTAGTCAAGCATCCCAAATCCCAAGTGATGTTGCTTGATCAACTCTACCAAGTAACCAACATCTACTGTTTGGGTTGAACCCATCGTAAACAACATCTACTCTCTGGTTCATATGAAAGAAAAATTAAATCACACTTCAGATTATTTTGTGATCACTTTACAGAAGTGGTCGTCTAGCTATTTCTTAAAACTATTTTCAAATCTATTGTGATTGTTAAATAATCACTTTTGAAAGTTTTATTAAATATCATTTTAATACCAAAATTATTACATATTCCAATATTGAAAGTAATGAAGTGGGATCTAACGATGGTTATTTTAAAAGCTTTAGTTATACTAAACTGACTCTTCATATAGTTTACATCTAGAGATTGTTTGTTTTTCCTTCTTGTTATGTTCGTTTTCTCGACCTAGACAAAAGGGCCGTTAAAGGTCCAAAGAACGTGAACATTACTGAAGCCTAAGAAGCCCAATAAGCCCATCCCAAGCTCGCCATGACGAGCTCAGCGAACTCTCGAAGCTCGCAACACCCACAACTCGTCTCAACTTATTTACAGCCTGTACTTGTCTGAATTCGCCTCCATAACTCTCCAGCCCATGTTCATCAATCCGCCCTAACATCTTTTCAGCTCGCGCAGCCCGCTAGGTCGAAGAGTTCGCACCAGAAGGTGCCTTGTAAAACCAACCATCAGGTCAACCTACTCCCCAGATTTCACGTCGGTGCAACCTTAATAGCTCCCTAGAAGCATTTATTACGACGCCTGCTCATTTAATGAATGGAGAACTTTATTACCTAATACATTTAATAGAGGCGTGTACATTAAGAGAATAATCATTGCTATATCATTAAATGAATTATGGCTAATGTCAGATTATGTGAGAATAATCATGGTAAAAAACGTGTATGATACTTCAATTGTATCTCCTCATTCTTTATAAATAGGGGAGATTTTCATTGTAAAGCAGGTTGAACACATTAGTATTGTCGTCACTCTGCCGGAATTTATCTAGAATGATCCGTGGATATAGGCGCACTTGCCGAACCACGTAAAAACTACTGTCTTTGCATTCATTTTCCCCCCTCATTTCTTTATTAATTGCTCTATCACTGTCACCCATCTACCTTAATCAACATTTAACTCCATCTTATTGTGCTCTACCAACCTTACTATTCACTACATATTTATTACATCTAACATCATTTATTATCACGTTCACGGTCTGGGTCTTTGAATTTCTTAGTCGACCGTTTTCGGACGTCGACATCTTTTGGTGCTAGAAGGAGGGCCCAACGCCGACTTGGTAATTTCTCCATTATTCGATTTCCTTCTAACCATTTTTATTTCACAAAACTGTGATGGCTAAAGCGAGAACGACAAGAAGTGTTGGTGTGGTAGATGAACGACCCAAGGACCAGGAAGACCAGCAAAACACCCTACCTTTTAGGGAAGAGGTCGCTCATGAGTGGCGACAACGTCAGTAAGCTTTGGAGGATACAGTAAGGCAACTGACTGAGACAGTCAGGGCGTTGACAGAAGTCCAAACCCGCGCTGTGCAGAGGCGGGTGGAGGTCGCACCCCCCGGAAGAGCTCGCCAATAACTCGCAGAGGAAATCCCAACCCCAGAAGGAGTAGTTGGTAGGGACAGATCACTATCTGAAGAGTCCGTCCACTCCTCGAACTTGAACCCAAGGAGGGATAGACTGTAAGCTCAGAAAAATGAGACCTCACCTCGCCCAGCTGACATAAGAGTAAAGATGAGCAGTAAAGGTGATCGATATGTCGAAGATAGTCGCGAGCACGAACGAGCTCGCGAACAGCGTGACGGTCATGAACCCGAGCCGCAGAGGGGCTCTCGACTTGTTGGAAATTTTGATGAGATACGCAGGTCGCGAGATCGTTATGCAGGTGAGCAGGAGAGCACCAGTAGACGAAACCGAACTAGGTGGGTCGAGCTCCAGGATTCGATGGTGGAAAAGTTGTTGTAGAGGGTCCAGCAGCTGGAGGCTCGACTTGGACCTTAAAGTCAGGAAGAGCAGGATGATTACAGGGTCTCATTCGCTAGGGAGATCGAGACAGTGCCTTTGCCACCCAAGTTCAAACTCTCAAGCATTCCGCTCTATAATGATAGAAGTGACCCATATGACCACCTGGACGCCTTCAACGTACAAATGGATCTACAGATGAACAACTCGTTGGTCAAGTGCCGAGTCTTCCCGGTTACCCTGGGGGATGCCCCGCGAGCCTGGTTCAAGGGCCTCCCAGCTCGCAGTATAGGGAGTTGGAAAGAATATCAGCAGAAGTTCCTCAACTAATACAAGGCCCTAAGGAAGCAACTCGCGCCCCTGTACCACCTCACCACCATTTTTCAAAGGCAGGATGAGTCGCTGAAGGATTACATTGCCCGATTAAGAGATGAGGTGAGCAATATTGAAGCGCCCTCAGATGAGAGCATCTTGATAGCAATTTCAGCAGGACTCAGAAAAGATGGGAAACTATATGAAAACATCTACAAATCACTAATGAAGGATTTGAGTGAGTTCTACGAGAGGGCCGCCAAAGAAATCATATGGGAGGAGACTTTCGGATCAAAGAAGCCCAGTAGCCAGTGGGGTGAAGTGAGTAGTTCCCACCAGGGGAAAAGAAAAGACTATAGTGGGGACAGACAGGGTGAGCAGAGGCATCAGTCTTCTAATGTTGTGGCAAAGCGAGCTAGGCCCGAGCTGAGAAGGGAGCGGCCTAAGCGTCAAGGACGGTATGAAAACTACAACATCCTGTCAGATACTAGGGATCGAATCTTCGCTGCAGAAAGGAATAGGGAGAATTTTGGGAAGCCCAACCCAACAGGAGTTCCAAGTAGACATCGAGACCCGAGGAAATTCTATGCCTACCACAACGAGACTGGACACAATACCTTAGATTGTTGGCAGTTGAAGGATGCCATAGAAGAACTAATCAAGCCAGGTCGGTTGGGAGAGTATGTAGTGCGACTTGCAGGTAGACGACCTCACTAGCAGCGTCCTCAAACCCAAAAGTAGCAGCAGCTCCAGTGAGCTACAGAGCCCGAGCCCGAGCCCGCTGTAAGAACTATTTTTACTATTTATGGTGGTCCTCACATGACAGGTATTTCAAACAGGTCGCACCAAAGGTATGTGAGGGAAGCCAATCACACCTTGTTGGCAGATTATGGTGGGGCAGAGGGACTTGCTAAGAAGACGAATGTGTCATCGGATGATATCATATTCACTGAAGAAGATGCACAGGGTGTGCACTGGCCCCACAACGATGCTATAGTCATCTAAGCTAAAATCAGCAACGTCGAGGTGCGGCAGATCATGGTGGATACTGGCAGCTCGGTCAAAATAATGTACAAGGACTGCTTCGATCAGATGGGGTTAGGAACCGAGCAGCTCATGCCTTCACCAGAACCCCTATATGGCTTTACCGGGGATGCAGTAACACCGATAGGTCATATCAGACTCCCACTCACTCTAGGGGAATCAGGTCGGCAAGCTACTGTATTGGCAGACTTCTTGATTATCAATTGCCCGTCAGCGTACAATGTAGTACTGGGACGACCATCCATGAACGACCTGGACATGGTGACATCCACCAGGACGCTGACAGTTAAATTTCTAACTCCCAGTGGGATAGGATGTGTTCGAGGAGAACAGCACCTGGCCAGACGCTGTTATGAGGACGCCGTGAAAATGGGAGTCTGGGGGAAGAAGGTAAATGTGGTTTCAGGTGGCGAACCACGAGCTGTAACGGAAACAGGGATGAGCTACGACTTTGACCCCCACGAATTAGATGTAGATCGGGCTACAAAACCTGTTGAAGAATGGAGGATGTGCAAGTCAGCGAGGTAGACCCAGAAAGATGCTTGAAGGTGGGACGAGACCTATCCCTAAAGGTCAAGACCTAGCTCGCTGACTTCCTAAGGGCAAATCTGGACGTTTTTGCATGGAATCACGAAGATATGGTGGGGATAGATCCTCAAGTTATGTGCCATAGGCTGAAGACAGATCCCCAACATAAACCGGTTTGTTAGAAGAGGAGGCCAATGACACCAGAACGATATGTAGCCTTGAAAGAGGAGGTTGAGAAGCTGTTGACCAACAGATTCATTCGCGTAGCTCATTACCCTGTTTGGGTGACCAACCCTGTCCTCATTAAGAAGAAGAACGGGAAATGAAGGACATGTATTGACTTTACCGACCTGAACAAAGCCTACCCGAAGGATAGTTTGCAATTGCCCAGGATTGATCAGCTTGTGGATGCGACAGCCAGGCACCAGCTCCTGAGCTTCATAGATGCCTACTCGGGCTAAAACCAGATCCCAATGAGCCCAGAGGATGAGGAGCACACTTCATTTGTTACTGACCGATGCTTATATTATTATAAGGTGATGCCATTCGGACTGAAGAATGCAGGGGCAACCTACCAACGACTGGTCAATGCGATGTTCTAGGAGCAGATCGAGAAAACTATGGAGGTATATGTAAATGATATGTTGATGAAATCCCAGTAAGGAACAAACCATGTCCGCGACCTGGACGAGATCTTCAGGATCCTGAGAAAATACCAAATGAGACTGAATCAATTGAAGTGTGCCTTCGGGGTGACATCTGATAGGTTTTTTGGCTTTATGGTGAGTAGCAGGAGGATAGAGGCCAACCCAGAGAAGATCAGGGAACTTGTAGAGATGAGATCCCCAACTCGAGTTAAGGATGTCCAAAGCCTTAACGGCTAGGTCGCGGCCCTCAACTAGTTCATTTCAAAAGCCACAAACAAGTGCATGCCTTTCTTCGAAGTAATAAAGAAGGCGAAGAATTTCGAATGGACCGAGCAGTGGGAGGAGGCGTTTCAGCGGCTGAAGGAATATATGGGTCGAGCTTCTCTCCTGTCAAAGCCAAAAGAAGGAGAAAAGCTCTTCCTATACCTGGAGGTATCTGAACATGTATTGAGTGCTGCCTTGGTAAGGGAAGAGGAAAGGATGCAACTGCCGGTGTACTACATTAGTAAAAGACTAGTGGACACAGAAACCAGGTATTCACAGATGGAAAATTTGGCGTACTGCCTGGTGATCACATCAAGAAAGCTGCGTCCTTACTTCTAGGCCCATCAGATCGAGGTTCTTACATAGTATCCTCTTAGGCAGGTCCTTTAGAAGGCAGATACTTCAGGCAGGTTATTTAAGTGGATCATTGAGCTCGCACAGTTCGATATAGAGTACAAGCCCAGGACGGCGGTCAAAGCCCAAGCTCTCACAGACTTTATTGCTGAATTTACAGGACCTATAGAGCAGCATGATGAGACCACAGGAGGCCCAACGTGGGAGCTATACGTGGATGAATCCTCCAATGAACGCAACTCAGGAGCAGGAGTGCTACTGATCAGTCCGGAAGGTCAAGATCCTCAGTGCCCTGAGATTCGGATTCCATGCGACAAATAATGAGGCCGAGTATGAGACATTGCTCGCTGGACTCCGCCTAGCAAATGAAGTGCGAGTTGAGCAGTTAAAGGTTTTCAGCTACTTTAAGCTCGTGGTGTGCCATGTTCAAGGAGAGTACCAGACCAGAGGGCGAAAGATGACAGAGTATCTCTAGAAAGCCAAAGAGTTGCTGGGGGTTTTCTAAAAAGTCAAAGTGAATAAGATCCCGCAAGCTCAGAACTTTCATGCAGATGGTTTAGCACACTTAGCAACCACCCAAGACGTAGACCTCTTGGAGTCCATACCAGTAGATTCCTGCCAACTCCAAGTATAGAAAGAAAGGATGCGTTAATGATCATAAATGTCCAACCTGACTCCTGGATGAGCCCGCTACTAAACTACCTGCAGGAGGAAAAGCTACCAAGCGACAAGTTAGAAGCACGTCACCTGCGAGCTAGAACAGCTCGCTACTGTATTTGTGATGATATGCTGTACAAGAGGGGCTTCTCAGCTCCGCTTCTACGATGTATCGACGGTTAGGACTGTGAGATTGTTCTGAAAGACATACATGCTAGTCATTGTGGAAATTATGTAGGAGGATTATCTCTGGCCCAGAAGGCATTCAGACAGGGGTTCTACTGGCCGACCATGAAGCAGAATACCGTTGATGTGGTCAAGAAGTGTGACAAGTGTCAGAGATTCGCCAAAGTCCCACGAGCTCCACCAACTTACCTTCAGCAGATGGTCAGCCCCTGACCTTTCGCGATCTGGGGAATGGACTTGATAGGGCCATTGCCAACAGTTAGGGGAAGGTGTAAACATGCAGTGGTGGCCATAGACTACTTCACTAAATGGGCTGAAGCCAAGGAGCTCACAGAAATCTCCACCTCAAAGATAGAGAAGTTTGTGTGAAACAATATCATATGCAGATTTGGAGTTCCACAGCAGCTCGTGACTGACAACGGGACACGGTTCACCAGTGAGCAATTCATCTTCTTCTGCAACGAGCTCGGGATAATGAAGAGCTTTTCAGCTGTAGATCACCCTCAAGCCAACGGTCAAGTCGAAGCTGTGAACAAGATCATCAAGCAGACCTTGAAGACCAAGCTGGAAGCGAGGAAGGGGGCTTAGGCTTCGTTTGGTACAGCTTCTCTAAATAGATCTATTAGAAGTAGATATTTTAGAAATACATCTTTTGAAAGTAGATCTTTTAGAAAAAAGTTATTGGTTGTTTGGTTGTCAATTAAAAAAGCTCTTTTAAATTGTAGAGTGTTTGATTAAATTATTTTTAAAGCACATTTAGATTATTAATTTACCAAAAAGGGTATGAGAGAAAGGAGTAATATGTTCATTTTAGAAATATAATTGCTTCAACCTTAACCATAAAAAATTAATCAATCAAACAACTAATAATTATTTGATGTAAATATATTTTCAAAACATAGATTTTCAATAAAATAAATGTAAAACTATTTTGTTTCACTATTTTTTATTTTCAAAAGAGAAGTGTTTCATAGATTTTCAATAAAATAAATGTAAAATTGCTATAATTAAAGTCATATCTAAACTAAAAAATCTATTATTAAAATAGATGCACTTCAAACTTAAACTATTTGTAAAACATAAAAACCAATTACAACCAATTGTAGTATATATATATACTGCAATTACAATTATATATTGCAATTGCACTGCAACTGCAGTATATATATACTGTAATTGCAATATATATATATACTGCACTGCAATATATATATATATATACTGTATATATATTGCAGTGTTCAATTACAGTATATATACATACCAATTACAATATATATCAATGAACCATAATAATAAAATCAATTAAAATCAATTGCAGTATATATATATATATGTCAATGAACCACAATAACAAAATCAATTGTAAATTACAGTGTATATATATATGTATCTCAATAAACCAATAGCAAAATTAATTGCAATATATATATATATATATATATTACAAATATGACATAATATTTATGACAATAAGATAAAAAAATTACAATATCAACTGAAATCAATTGAAAAAAAAAACACAAAATATAGAAAACTTACCGATTAGAGAAGAGTTCACAGAAGTTTTGATGAAATAAAAAATGAATGAAAGTTGAGACTATGTGTTTATATTTATAATGAAAGTATAATAGGGTTATAAGATTTTAAAGAAATTAACAAAATAAAATAGGAATATATTAGACATTTTAATATTTAAAAAAAAGCTCAAAAAGGTCTACTTGGAGAAGCTTAAAATTTGAGCTTCTCCAAGTAAACCTTTTTCAGCTTTTTTAATTCCCCAAAAGCTCTACTTGGATGTCAACCAAACGACGCAAAAAAAATCAAGTAGACCTTTTGGCATTAAAAAAGTACTTTTGGTCAGTAGATAAGCTGTACCAAACGTACACTTAGATGGATGAATTATAGAAAGTACTTTTGGGCCTACAGAACAACAACTCGCAGCTCTACTGGCGAAACCTCATTCTCTATGGCATATGAGTCTGAAGCTATGATTCCTACATAATTCGAAGTTACTAACCAGCAAAGAGTATCATTCCGACCTGAGGACAATGATCAGCTGCTCGCTGTAAGTCTAGACTTGGTTGAAGAAGCAAGCGAGACAGCTCGCATGAGGGTAGCGATCTATCAGCAAAGGGTCGCCAGATACTACAACAAGAAATTCCGAGCTCGAAGCTACAAGGCAGGCAACCTAGTCCTAAAGTTAATTCTCCTCGCAGCTCGCAAGTCAAGCGATGGAGCACTCAGACCGAACTGGAAAGGTCCCTACCTTGTTAAGGAGAACTTGGAGAACGACGCCTATCACTTGGCCAACATGGATGGATCTGAACTCCTAAGGGCCCGGAATGCAGAACATCTTCATCCCTACTACATCTAAAATTGTCAGCTCGCTCTATAATCTTTGTACATAATTCACTTTGATGATTGTCTGTAAAGTGATTTTACTTGTTTGTTGTTGTATGTACAAATGTTCAATGTAGAAAGAAAGCTAATTGAACAAGCGAGGTCTAATTATTATAAAGAGCAACGATTGCTGGAATTTATTTCTATAAAGCAAATTGTTGTTTATTATCCGTCGTTTCTTGAAGATGTCTCTGCAATCATTCAAGAAATCATTCGCGTCCAGAACACATGTACAAATGTCCACTACAATTGTAAATCATCTGGTAAACGCATCCACCAATCATATATGTTTGTAAGGACGCTTGCACAATCAATTCTCTATCCTCTAATGCTGATTATTCTGTAGGAACTTGCATCCGCGATCAAGAAACTCAAAAATTCCATAAGCCGTGATTGTTTCCTATGAGCTGCGAGCTACTTCTTATTTTTAATGGAGGATTATTACCAACGTTTCTTATAGCGCCCTCATGATCTGCCAGCCGTATCCTCTTATAGTCTGTAGAACTATTATCAGTAAACCCACGATTTTCGCACTCCAAAGGTATTGCCGGTGGAAGGAGTTGCCATCAAGGTGCTCTGGAAGGTATTGCCTAAGGAAGTGCCTATTATAGACTCTCTCGAAGGTGATCCTATGTAGGGGGAAGCTATCTAGATATAACTTGTGGAAGGAACTGCCGTCTGTGTATTCTGGAAGGGACTATCTGAGAACTTTGATTACTGTGCTCTAGAAGACTATTGCCTGTGGAAGAAGTTGCAATGAGGGTCTCGCCTATGGAAGGGGTTGCTCTCAGCACCCCAGAGGGCATTACTAGGGACCCGCTAATAGTACAAAAAGGGTTTTCCCCACGGAAAGGACTGTGATCTCCGTGCCCTAAAGGGTTCAACTGGGGACCTCCAACCACTCGAAAATCTTGCAAAGGATGCAACCTGCTAGCTACTGTCAAAGTCTACCGAAAGCATGACCTGCAAAATTGCCTCGCGACCTCGCGAGAGGGGCTACCTGCGCTGGGTATTGCTCTCAAATTGTAAAAGCTACCTCGTGACCTTGCAAGAGGAGCTGCCCGCACTGGGTATTGCTCTCAAATTATAAAACTGCCTCGCGACCTCGCGAGAGGGGCGACCCGTACTGGGTATTGCTCTCAAAGTATAAAATATTATCTCGCGACCTCGCGAGACAGGCTGCCCTTGCTGGGGGCCGCTCTTAAATCACATTGATATCTCAAAATGCCTCAACGGGCTAAGGCCATTGAAGTTCGGGAAAATGCTATATCATGCTCGCTAAACCTTGATGCAAGGTACGCTCAGAGCAGTATGCCTGAAAGGAGCACCATACGAGCTATAAGTACTTGTCCAGCAATATGAAAATGTGCTATCACTTGCTAACATACGACTGAATTGTTTGCAGGTCGAAAGTTTATGAGCTAACATATTATCTTGGTATGTTTATATATCTTGATTGTGATGTGTCTGTTAATAGATCTTGACAATAGTTCGCTATGTATCAATGAGCATCATATATCCGCTATGTATATTCAATGCTTTGTCAAAAATGCTGGAAAGTGCAGAAAAAAAAAAAAAAAGTAATCCTGATCTGCGAGACCGCTATCCATTACAAATGAAGTCCTCATCAGGGAGGAAAAGTCTAATGGTTACAAGTTGAACAAAAGAAAGAAAGCTAAAGATCTGTCTAAGTGTGGGCAGGTGTTTCTGAAGGAGGCTGGTCCAATGAGGCCTCTACTGGAGTCTCCTCAACAAAAGGATCGTGAGAAGCTAGAGGTCCTTCAGGAGCTGGTTCTGGCGGAAGATCTGAAGCAGTGGGCTGAGTGACTGGAGGAGCTGAGGAGGTACGCTGCGCGCCTCGAGCATTGGTAGCATGGTGGGTGAACACCTGAATTGCTTTGGCTGCGTTTGGCCTAAAGAATGAGTAGACCATATCTGGGTGGCGCCGCCAGAGTGTATATAGGAACGCATTCTCTATATCCGCCGTAGCAATTTCTCGCTCCCGGGTAGTTTGGGCGTGGGCACGTTCTTCCCCTCGAACGACCTCTTTCTGTGCCCCAGCGAGCTCGTCCTTAAGTGCAACCATTTCCTGCTGCAGTTGGCTGACTTGTTTCTCTACGACCTCAGCCCTTCTTCCCGTGGTCTCAGCTCTCCACCCAGCGGCTTCAGTCCTCTTGTTCGCAGAGTTAACTTTCATTTCTACAGCTTCAACCTTTAACGCAGCAGCCTTAGTTTTCTTCTCGGCAGCGTCAGCTCGCGCCACAGCTACACTCAATTCGTCCTTGGCCTTCTCCAGCTCCTCCTGAATCTTGCGAGTGGCTGCTTCTTTACGAGCCATCTCTTGAGACAGAGCCACATCGGCATCTTTAAGCTTGTTCTCAAACTGCTGACGCTCTTCTTGGAGAAGGTTTACTTCATCTTGCAATCTTCTTCTTTCAGTTTCGAGCTCCTTCTCAGTAGCCCTGAAAGCGGTTCTCTCATCCTACTGAACCTTAACTTCCTTCATTAACTTTATCACTGTCATACTTATCTTAAAAAAAGGACGACGATAAAGTTTGAATCAGAGATACCAAATAAAGGTAGATGAATCAGCCGCTTACCAGTGTTGAGTGGCGAGCTACATAAAGTGCCAATCTCGGGCAAGCGAAGTCCTCCCTATAAAGCTTTGGGGTGCGGTTCTCCAAGGCTCGCGGTACTAGGTCCAAGAAATTATTGAAGTACGGCATCTCCGTCCTCATCTTAGTAAGTAGCTCGAGGTCCACGGACGATGACTCTGAGGTTCCTCAGGTCGTCCTGGGGCTTGGGAACTTGGACCTTTACCTATGACGACCGTCCTTGGCCTTACGACCTCAGTTACCTTATGGCGCTTGGGAGATGGGGCTCGGCTACGCCTTTCCCTTTCTCCCTGACCGCGGGCTCGGGCTCTGGTGCAGACGAGCTCTCTCCAACAGGAGTTCTGGCCCTCTTAGCTGTGGAAGGGCCGTCCTTCTTCCTTTGCCCCTTTTGCTTGGAGGGCTTGTTCTTTAGGTGTCGCAGCCGTCTCGACCTGTGGAATAACTGCTTCGACAATCTGAGGATGCATCTGCCGAGAAGGGTCTGGCGAGGTATCATCTATGACGAAAGTCTCTGGCTTCCCGGGTCTAGGCACAATGCGGACTAGAGGAATGTCTAAGATCGGTCTACCCATCCCGTCTGAAGAGGAACTCGTGGATGAGCTTGAGACACCTTCTGGAGGAGGTATGAGTTCAAGAGTTGGAGAAAACTCGAAGACTGAACGAACTTCGCTCCTCTGTCCCCGGATCCTGAGATCGTTGTATATGCTCAAACATGGGCGATCAAGGGATGGGGCAAGACCGTGAGCCTGCAACTCGGCTCCTGAAGGGAACGATTCATCATCTTCAACTTTAGCCTCGGCAAAGGCGTCCAAGATCGCGGTCTCTTCCCCAGTAAGACGGATCTTAGGAGTAGAAACGTCTGCAAAATAAAGATGAGCACGTAAAAAAAAAAAAAAAGGGAGGGGATTGTTAAGACGTTGTGCGAGCTAAATCTACCAGGGTCTAAGACGAAAGAACGATTCTGCAAATTATGAATGGAGAGGCAAGAAATGAAAACTCAATAAGACTTGTAGTCTCCCACATTAGACTTGATTCTGCTTCTTGGTAAATGTTGCTTGAAATCAGAAGTGCAGTCTGAGATATAATACAGCCCATCCCTATACTCGACCTGTCATCCATGAATCCTTTTGAAACTGTACAAGGTACGAATTATGCGGGGTGTAGAAGGTCTGAGCTCGTTCTTTATGAAGATAGCAGCCAAAGAGATCAACTGGGCATAAGAATTTGGAGTCAACCGGAATGAGGCCAACTTGAGATCGTTCAGCAGGTCTACCAGGTAGCTGTGAACGGGAACCTGAACCCATATTCTATGTGCTCGCGACTTATTGCAATGAAATCTTTGGGTGAGAAGGCCGCGTGATCAGTCCTATGTGGCACGTTAGCTCGACAACCTAATGAGAGGTCAAACTCCCGAGCTAAAGTCTGCAACGCCTGGAGATCCAGACTAGAAGCAGTGTGATAGAAGGGTACTCGAGCTCCTCTCCCTTCGTACGCAGGATGAAAGGTCAGTTACTCAGCTTGCCCGCGGGCTCCTCCGTGACCTCGCCACTTCGGGAGGTCGCACCCTGAGCAGCTCTAACCTGCTGTTCCACTTGCTCTTCAGAGGAAGTTTCGTCTCCGACCCGGTGACCTCTACGCGGACGACCTGACATCTACAGAACAAAAGAAACAACATCAAAACGTTGAAAACATGCTGAACCCAGCGAGCTAAAGCAAAAAATTTCTAAAATTGCTATGCTATATACCAGGTCGCACACTTCACCACCCCAAAGGCGGTAGGGGCCCAGAACACAGGCCATTAAGTAAAAAAGTTTCTTAAAATTTAAATTTCTAACACTATTGTTACAGACACTCTATCAAACAGTTCCTAGACAAATCATCTAAGACAAGCACCAGAATCATGTCAACAACAAAAAACCTACGAGCAGCCATGACAAAGACAAGAAATGGTGCTCGACGTCCAATTTCAAGCATAAAAATTTTCATAAAAGGGCATTAAGACTCACTGACAGTGGAACCATTCGGACCAACAAACGCAAAATCTCGAACAACATAGAGTTATCAAGCACAACATGCATATGAAATCAAGACCAAATGGAGCAAGCTAAGCACACAGGTAACACTCATAAAGCCAGAAAATAAGATAGAGAACAGGTATCGAGAACCAGAAATAACCAAATAGAAGCAAGAAGCTAGGGTAATGGACTTACTGTGTATATCCGACAACTGGAGGAGATCTGAAATCCAAATGCTGAGCTTTGAGAAGATCTGTCGCGAAGATGAGAAGGAAACAAAGAAGAAAATGTCGAAGAAAAGGTTGGGCAACGTTTCGTCTTAAGGAAGCAGAAGTAGAAAAAGAATGGGACGTCTAGTTTATATAGGCTCGGGTCTCGAACCCTAACCATTAGATCGAGCTAAAAAGGGTAACCGCCACAGATCTAATGGTTCAGCCCGTGCTCCGGTCGCCTGTGTCAGTTACAAGACGTGCGCATTTAATGCGCACGGCCCGAGACGTGTTGGCAGTTTCAGGAGCCTGCGTCAGAAGTAATGGTTCAAAAGTCAAAGCGTCACCTCATAAGCTCGCAAACGGACATTAGATACATTGTTCAGCTCCCAGTCCGCAGGTCGCACTCAGAGCTGGGGGGCTTGTGTTATGCCCGTTTTCTCGATCTAGACAAAAGGGTCGTTAAAGGCTCAAAGAATGTGAACAGTACTGAAGCCCAATGAGCCCATCCCGAGCTCGCCATGATGAGCTCAGCAGACCCTCGAAGCTCGCAACACCCACAACTCGTCTCAACTTATTTCCAGCCTGTACTTGTCTGAATTTGCCTCAACAACTCTCCAGCCCATGTTCATCAGTCCGCTCTAACATCTCTTCAGCTCGCGCTGCCCGTTAGGTCGAAGAGCTCGCACTAGGAGGTGCCTTGTAAAACCAACCATCAGGTCAACCTACTCCCCAGATTTCACGCTGGTGCAACCTTAACAGCTCCCCAGAAACATTTATTACAGCGGCTGCTCATTTAATGAAGAGAGGACTTTATTACCTAATACATTTAATGTAGACGTGTACATGAAAATAATAATAATTGCTATAACATTAAATGAAGTATGACTAATGTCAGATTAGGTGAGAATAATCATGGTCAGAAACGTGTATGATACTCCAATTGTATCTCCCCCTTCTTTATAAATATGAGAGATTTTCATTGTAAAGCAGGTTGAACACATTAGTATTGCCGTCACTCTACCGGAATTTATCCAGAGTGATCCATGGATGTAGGCGTACTCGCCGAACCACGTAAAAACTATTGTCTTTGCATTCATTCTCTCCCCTCCTTTCTTTATTAATTACTCCATCACTGTCACCCATCTACCTTATCAACATTTAACTCCATCTTATTGTGCTCTACCAACCTTAAACCCCGTTCACTACATATTTATTACATCTAACATAATTTATTATCACGTTCGCAGTCTAGGCCTTTGAATCTCTTAGTCGACCGTTTCCGGACGTCGACATTTCTAATATTTGAATGTAAATGTTAATGTTTTTTTTTGCTTCCTTGAACACGAATGAACATGTTGATAGTTTTTTATTAATAGAAAAAAATATAAAAATAAATATTTTTATGCTTATATCCTTATAATTAATAATTGTTGTGTACTTTTATTTTAAATTATATATAACAAAAAAATTATGTAATAAATCCTAGCCAAATTTATCTATATATTTTTAGTTTTACATAAACGTAGTTTTATAGATAATAATGAATATATATTATTTTAAACAATATTAGTCTAAGAAAATATTAAGTTCACATAGTTTATACACCCCTTTTAAGTTATCAAATAAATTTTGTATAAAGATTCAATTAACTAGTAACAATAAAAGATGATAATTTATAGGATATTAAAGAAGATAAAAATTGAAAATATGTATATTTTATAAGGATAGTTATGAAAGAAAATATTTTAACTATGATTAAGTAGTTAGTGTTAAGTGATAAGTTAGAATTTTTAACTTTTAATTTTAAGTTTCTTTTTTTTTTTTAAAAAAAAGAATTGTAAGGTAGGGGGCTACTTAAAAAACAATAAAAAATGATTTAATAAATCAAATTCAGACTTATTAAGTAATAAGTTAAAAAAACAAACAATCTCTTGTCACTTGTGCATTAGTTGCAGTGTCGGTGCACAGCTTGGTACCACTTTTGATCCCAAGTTTGACACCTAGCGCCACAAAAATTATGGCTGCTTTTTCCCATCTGTGTGTAGACTGCCATCTACACTCGTGTGAGTCGCTTCCTCATTTATGAGTGAATTGCTTCCTCCTGTATGAAAATCACTCTTCAGGCTATGCCACTAATGTTCAATTCCGTTTAGTTTTGATTTTTTTCTAGACCAGTCACGGTAATTAAAAAAAAAATAAAATCCCTTAATTAGTTAAAGAAAAAGACTTACAACTCAATGCATTTAATTATATTGTTATAGAATTATATAATAATTATTGACCATACTAATACTAATAATGTTAGAAAATGAAAGAAGCACATACTTTATTTTGCTCAAGCTGTGTGCATTTCCTTATCAACTTTAGTGATGAAGATTAAATTTCTGTTATGTACATTTATCGGCATACAAATTTCTATTCAGTATATATTTTTTTTTTGGGTGTGAACTTCAAAAATAAAAAACGCTAATCAAAACCTACATTAACAAGTCAAAGAAGTGAGTTGTATAGCGTGGAAAAAACAATGGCAGTGGAACAGAAGTTGCGAGTATTTTATTTAATATTCTATGACAATGAAAAGCGTGACTGAGCTGCAATTTGCTGGTCGGTGCTCTCAAATCTCAATTAATGAGAGATTAAATTAAAGTTAAAAAAATGTCTACGGTGAGAGTTATTGTCACTGTTTAATTTCGTGAGGGACTGAGGGAGACAGGCTCTATGTCATCATCGGCCCACTGGTCCCTCCAGGAGCGTCAATTCCACTCTGCACTATTTTCCAACTTTGAATTTTTGGTTATTCATTTTGTTCAATCATTTTAACTGCCAGCCTAAAGAAACTTGCAATTTCTTTAAATTTGAATAAAATTTAATTTTCATTCACTTGTTTGTTTTGAGAGAATAGAAGTTTTGTTTTTTTGTTTTTTTTGCTTAAACTTGAAATGTTGTATTTATATATAATCTTTTTTCAATATAGAAGAATATATCAACTAATCGTTTCATAAAAAACAGAAAAACTTTTTTCAACACCTTTATTAAGAAGGTAGGGGTAGTTTCGACCCTTAAAAGGGGGCGCTCTTAGCCACCCAAACAAGGGGAGAGGTCCCACAAGTTTAGCAACTTACAAAAGATTTTGATTTCCCTAAGTATAAGTTATGCGATCTTTATAAAATATGTTAACGTATTTGGGGTCATCTTTGACTTGAAGTCTTAAGAGGGACCATCATGGAGTGTAAGACTCGTTAATCATTGGCTATGTGAATAACTTTTTTTATCCCTTTGTTATTAATATATTGATATAAATTATCAAATTTATAAAGAAAATGAAGTTGCAGAATATGTTATAAAATGTGGATTTTAGAACTTTTAGTTAATTTTGTTCTATAAACATTAAATTATATTAAACAATCAATCAAGATTCTATTTGATAAAATTTATCCATATAAAAACTTTAAACATATTTTTGCCTATAGTTGAAGAAACCATTAATAAAGTCCAACCTGTTTTACTACATAACAATTTATCATTATTAAACGATTTTTCTTGTAATATTCAAATTAGAAAAAATAAAATAAAATTAGCTCTTCATTTGCAAGAATTTGACAATATCTGTAATAATCTTGAAAAGAAAAATAAAATGAAAATGGTAGCGCGTAATGAAGACGCGCCAAGAGTGAGGTTGAGAGATTGAAAAACAAGTTTAGGCATCAGTAAAGTAGTTTCAGTTTGAAAGACAAGTCAAAAACCTCAGTATTAGTACTAGCAAGCAAATAAAAATTGGTGTTAATCCTTATTTAAAAAAAAGAAAAAGAAAAAAGGGGTTAATCCCATTTTTTGCCTATGGTTTTAATTAATACTTTTTTTTTTTTTTAGTACTGGTACTAAGTCGAATGTGCAACTCACATGAGGTAAGTAGGAGTAAAACTCATACTGTTCATCAAAATTATGAGTTGAGTCCTAATTTATCATTTAATCAAACATCAATTCTTAAAAATATATCTCGTTTAGTAATAAAAATAATAATTTTAACTATTAATTTAAACTACACGAAAAAGTTCAAATTTTTCTTAAAAAAGAAACAACCAAAATTTTTTTTTTTAACATTTTAAAAATTTTCTTTTTAACAATGATGTTTGCACGAATTATTAGAAGTTATTGAGATAGATATTTAATATAACGGTTTAGATAATTATTTTTATAATTGAAAAATAATAAATTTTTAAGCAGAGATGACTTTTTATATTTTATATTTTAATAAAATAAAATGGGGTTAGAACCTTATGTAAAAAGTATTCAACTATTTCCATTATTAATTCCATTATTAATTCCATTATTAAAGGTGGTATTAAAAAAAAATTAATAAAAGAGCAAAAAAAAAAAAAAAAAAAAGAAACTATGGTTGTGTGAGTGTGGTGTTTTTGACCATGTCTTCGATGAGAAGTGTAAAATGGGTTTGGCAGTGCTTCAGAGGCTGACACCACCAAAATCTCCCCTTACTGCGTCTCCCTCCAGACCCCTCTTCTTCTTCTTCTTCTTCTTCATTGTTTTGTCTTGTTTCCTGATATTCTCTTGAAACAAGTTTGTCTTTTTTTGGTAGACTGACCCAGAACAGATTCCCTCTTTGCAGATCCATTTTTATGCTTCTCTCTAGAGCTGGGTAAGTTTATCTGACTATCTTTATTGGTTTGTTTTGATTGTCTTTTATGTATGGGTTTCTGAATCTGCTTCTGTGAACTGATCTTGGCTTTTTATAAATTTTGTAACTTTCTTGTTGTTATGGGTTCTGGGTTTGTTTGTTTATTTTGATTTTAATTAGGTCGTAGTTGTTGTTGTGTGGTGATTGTATGTGTAATAGTTTCTGATGATGCTTTACAAGCTCTTTTGTCAACTGGGTTGTTCTTAATTTTGACTTTTTTTGGGTTGACTATGGAGTTTGTGATATATGGGTTATTTTGGCTTTTGACAGTTGATTGATTTGGTGTGGATGAACTGGAGCTTCAGTGGTCAGAGTGGTTACTCTAGGTTTAGACTGGTGTGGTTGAATTGTTAGTGTGGGGTGGATCAGTAGGCTGTGGATAAATTGTTAGGGAAAGCTTCAATTTTGATCCTGGTCACTTAATCTTTTAGTTCAGTAGTTGAAGGTGCTTTCTGTTTTGTGTATATATTCCGACTGTTTTGGCTGGTGTATGGAAAATTTGGACAAGATTGAGTTATAATATTTGGTGATCAACACAATGGGAGGGCTTTGCTCGCGGAGTTCGAATGTAGATAATGCTCCCGGTGGAAGCTTTCCAGGTGTTAATGGTCATCTTGATTATGAGCCTCCAGTGGTTTATCAGTCTCGTGAACTGAAAACGAATAATAATTCGACTCCCTCTCCTATTGGGGTGAATGTGGATGATAAGCAATTGCAAGACCCCTTTTCATTTCCAGGAGTGAATACAATGCCATATGGAATGAATGAAGATGACATTGATGAAGGCATTCCTCGCTTGTCAAGGGCTCTTTCGCAGAAATCTAGGTCTACTAAATCTAAGCCTGCTGCTGTTGCGAAGGTGTGCTGAATCCTTACTTCTTTGGTCATCTTTCATATCTTCTGAGTTCTGCCTCTGTTTGTTCATGCACTTTGCTTTTGTATTTCTGTCTATGCTGCATTGAATCCTTATTTACGTCTTTGGTTATCTTTCATATCTTCTTCCCCTGTGTTTTCATGCACTTTGCTTTTTTTTTTTAAAAAAAATTATTTCTGTCTATGCTAATGTTGCTGGAATGCATAATTTGTTATGTGCTGGTAATGCATGGCATAGAAAATTGTTTTAGGTTTGTTTACTGTGGTTGTGCCTTTGAAAGTGCTTACATTGCTAAAGAGATGCGGTCATAGATATTGTGATGGTTAAGAAGTGACTAGGGATTGGATAGGGATACCAATCTTCATCCGCATATCTGTTTGAGATATATGTTCCTATCCCCATATTGATTCTAGTTTTTAAGTGAGTGGGGTGGATTCAAGGAATTGAGGTAGGGATATCCATTCCTTCTCTGTTCATATCCAAAAGTTTTTCGTTATACGTGAGAAAAATATAACTAATGTCCGTAATCATGCTTTCTAATGATACTGAAAGGGAGAAATGATTCATGAAAGATATTTCAAAAATTTCCTTCACATAAAACATTCTAGATATATAGCAAAAATTTAACACATAGATATTATATCAAACATAAAATTTCACAATTTGTCATATTTTATGTAAGTAATTTGTCACAACCCGCGCTCCAGATAGTTGGTTTCACTGGGAGCAATTTCACAAATATGTAATTTCATATGTTTGCTTCTTTAATTTTTATAGAAGCAATATCACAACTTAATTTTTATGGAATAAAATAATTGTCAATCTGTAGAGAAGAAAAGTGAGAAATGAAATTAAAGATTGAAGGACTACAACACTAACCAAGAAAGTTGCTAACTATGAATCTCACTTTTAGACTTTGGTGAGACAAAAAAAAAAAAAATTATGATTATTTTGAATAATTATATGGTAAAAATGATATTTGTTATATTTGTAAAAAATTGAAATTGCTAATGGAGCTGGATAGGGATGGATATCCATAGACCATGTGCATCCCCATCCCGAAAATAAAATGGATATAAGGATTGTATCTATCCCTTCTTTGGCTCTCATATAATGGTATCCTACCTGTTTTAAATGGATTGGTTCACTACGGATATCTGTATCCTTGGATGATTCTGCCATCCCTATGTGCAGTAGTGTAGTCTGTACTAGGATGCTTCTCTGTATGTTCATCACAATCAGTTAGGGTTGAAAATATTAAAATCTGATTTTGATATAGACGAGGCAAACATGTGGAATGATTGTTTGTTGACTTCTTAATGGAAAATTTGAAGCCTTATTGAATATTTTAGGTATTGGCAAAGGTTGTAGCTCTGCAAATTGTTACTAAAATGTAATTCTTTGACATGGAGATGAAGATTCAATGTAACTTTGACAGAAAAGATTAAAGAACAAACATTGTCCAAGCTGTGCTATGACTTGTAAACTTACTTTACAATTGTTGTTATCCTCTGTTTTTCTGCCTCTTTGCTAGTTGGTGTTTTCTTCATTAATGTAGGATTACTTGGTCCATCAAGAGATGCTGAGAAACCATATAACCTAGTTTTCCTTGGTGTTGAGGTTACATGTCATAAGCTATTTGAGGATTATGCTTCCTTAGTGGTTATTTGGGCAGTCTGGGGAGGGAAAAATAATTTAGAAGAAGCTTTCATATTTTCCATTATTTTGGGAGAGTGTTACATTCTGTTGACCGAGGAAAATCCAATTGTTCCTGTTTTGGTGAATGGATGAGTGTAATTTCCTTTTGTCTAAATATACATTTTATTTCTACTTCCAACTTTATAGAAATGCCCATAATGTAAGTAATATAACCCACTTAGAAAAAAGTATTGGAAAGGAGAGATGGAATAGAAAGGGAGGAGAGAAGATAAAAAAGGAAGAAAAGTAGAAGAAATAAAGATGAGAGGGATTAGCGTTTTGGAATCTCAATTTGTTACCCGTGAATTCATGTTTGTCAAATATTACAAGGTTCTATTTATAAGTCAACCTATTCTACTTCAAACAAGTAAAAGAGTCTTAAATCAACACAAGTCCTATAAAACTCTAAAAATGGAGCATGCTAAAATGTAAAATAACTGCTAAAATAAGTTTTAGCCCAAAACAATATGTTCACCGTCAATGAGTGAGTTCCATTGTATCTTGCTCCCTCTAAATGAAGAGAATAATTAGATTGAGCTCAAAATAGAGTTCATTAGGAAGCTGAAGAGATTTCATGAAGAAAAGACTGCTCCATATTTCATATGAACACAATAAACATACATATATATAGGAAGTAGCAGTGCTAAATCTGCGTATAAACAATGGTTATGATTATCTACCTAATATAGATAGTCATCCCACATAACGAGGAATAATGAAGAGATGATATTGGGTAAATATTTAACCAAATCTCTTTATTGAAAGACAACTTGTAAATCCTAGGATTAATTACTGATAGAATGTCTACACTTCCTCTCGAGCTGGATAGTAGATGTTAATCATACCCAGCTTGTGACAAAGATCATCAGAATGAGTCTTAGGTGAAGCCTTAATTAAGAATTAAGATGTCAGTTGTTTGATGAGCTGTTGGAGTGTGCAACAAGTTGATGACCCCCTCTTTGAATTTGTCGTTGGTGAAATGACGATCAATTTCCACAGGTTTGGTTCAATCATGATGTACTGGATTCTTGACAATGCTTATAGCAGCCTGGTTGTCACATTACATCTTTATTGTCTTTTCAAACGGAATTTTTAGCTCATCTAGTAGTTTTTTCAACAAAATTCTTTCACAAAAACCTTGTGATATTACTTGAAACTCAACTCCTGCACTGCTTCAGGAAACAACTGATTGTTTCTTCCTCCTCCAAGTTACCTAATTCCCCCATACAAATGTGCAGTAACCTGAAGTTGATCGTCTGTCTGTGATTGAACCAGCCCAATCGGCATCTGAGAAAACTTCAACATCCCTGCTAGTTGTTTTCTTGAAGTATAGACCTTTACTAGGTGTAATTTTCAGATACCGCACAATGCTATAGACCGTATTCTAGTGTTCCTCAGTGGGGTTGTTCATAAACTGACTAACAACACTAACTGGAAATCAATGGCCGGTTGAGTATGGGAAAGATAGATTAGTTTGCCTATCAATCTCTGATATCTTCCTTTGTCAACAGGTGCGCTTTCCTTAACAGTTCCCAACATGCAAGTATAGTCAATGGGAGTGTTGACAGGTTTGCAATCTAGCATTCCTGTTTTTGTTAATAAATCCAACACTTATTTGTGTTAAGAAACATAAATCCCTCCTTTAGACCGAGGGGCTTCCATCCCAAAAAATACTTTGAGTTTTCCCTTGTCTTTGATTTCAAACTCTTTCTTCAACACATCTCTTCCTCAGAATCTCCTGTTAGTACAATATCATCCACATATATAATTAGGATAAATATTTTACTTTCAGTGGAATGCTTATAAACAATGTGTGATCAGTTTGACACTGCATATACACCTTCATCTTCCCCACTCTTTTAAACCTTTCGAACTGTAACCGAGGAGATTGCTCGAGATCATATAGTGAACTTGGAGAGGGTTGAACTTGGAGGTAGTAGAGTCCAGCACAACTTTTGGCACTGCCAATCATCCTCTCCAAAGTTAAATCTTGAAACACACAAGTAGACAAGTGAAATTCTATCACACAATTCTTATCTTTTATTAGTCTGCTCACAGTTTAAAATTACAGAAGTAAGAACCAGCTCATTAAACACCATCACCCTACCGATTCCAGCAACCCTTGATAAGGAACCATCGGCAATGTGAACATTCAGATCAGTTTCACAGGGAGTAAATTGTTCAAACAAACTCTTATTTCCTGTCATATGATCTGATGCTGCAGAATCCACAATACACACCTCTGCAGATTCCTGTTTTACTGCCAAAGCACTAGGATAGTTACCTGTTTGTGCAAGAGTCCCTAGCTCTCATTTTCTTTTGGCTTCCAATCTGCGGACTTTTGCCGTGGATGCCTGTAATGTTCACACAATGGCTTGCCTCATTTTCATTATGATGGTTGAATACCCTAGGCGGTCAGTGCTGAGGTTTCACTGCTAGTCGGACTAGGTTTAATCCCAAGTATCAACTTTCTGCGACTTTCTTCTCTCCTCACTTCCGAGAATGCTTCTCGGAGACCAGGCAGTGGCTTTGTGCCAAGTATCCTCCCCCTGACTTCATCTAGGCTTGGATTCAGTCTCAAAGAAAACTTGTAAACTCTCTTGGTTTCAGTGATCTTCTTATACAAGTTACCATCCTTAGGTGTGTTCCATGAGTACTTCTCAAAAGCATCACATTGCTACCAATTTTTCTGTAACTAATTGAAGTATTCAATAACAGAGAGATCACCTTGTCTGAGATCATGGAGAGCTCCTTCAGTTGTCACCAACTCTGATGTGTTGTCTTTGTTAGAGTAGGTCTCTTTTACGGCATCCCAAATCTTTGTAGCAGTGTCGTGTCAAAGAAAATTCTCTCCAATATCCGGTGTCATGGAACTGATGAGCCATGACATGACTTGGCTATTTTCAGTCGTCCATGCTTTGTAGCCGACATCTGTTTTTGCTGTTTTGTAACTTTCCCAGTTAGATAATCATCTTTGCCTTTGCCATGCACATACAAGAGAACCGACTGAGACCATTGAACGTAGTTTCGGCCGTTGAGTTTTTAGCCGGTGATAGATATGTGTGGAAAGTTTGGAATATCATGTCCTCCATTACTGCCAGAAAGAGCAGTGTTGAGACTGGAGGTATCTCTGAGGAATCCTCAGAGTTAGCTGTTCTTTTGGACATGATGACTGTCGAGAACAGACAGTTACAAAGCTAGGGTCTGCTTTTGGAAAAAGCAGTAGGGAGGCTAAGGCTTATGCTTTGATACTAAGTTGTTATTTTGTGAAATTAAGAGATTTGTTTTTCACACATTCAACTTTACAAATTGTACAACACACACACACACACACACATTAGGGATAGTAGTAGTCAACTATGGTAGCTACAATTAAGGATTTGTTTTTTTTTCTTGAAAAGGAAATAATCAATCTAGGATCCTAAATATCCCCACACACTCACACGCATTAGGGATAGTATAGTAGTCAACTATGGTAGCTACAATTGAGGATTTTTTTCCTTTCTTGAAAAGGAAATAATCAATCTAGGATCTTAAATATCCATACACACACACATTAGGGATAGTAATATTCAACTATGGTAGCTACACACACACACACACATTAGGGATAGTAATATTCAACTATGGTAGCTACACACACACACACACATTAGGGATAGTAATAGTCAACTATGGTAGCTACAATCAAGGATTTTTTTCCTTTCTTGAAAAGGAAATAATCAATCTAGGATTCTAAATATATCCTCAATTATACTTCCTAGAAATTAGCATCATATCTTCAACATGATTCCTAGAAATCAGAATCATATCTTCCAACATATCTTTAACAGATTTCATAAAAAATTCCCACTGAATCTCTATGAAATCTATAGAATTCATGAATTACACCAAAATCTATCATTTCTTATTTTAAAAAAAAGAAACATCTTGTTTTAAAAAAAAGAAATCATCTAACTTCTATAAATTCTAGATTAAATACACCTTTCTTAATCTAATTGATCTTCAATTTCATCTTTTTCTTGGCATTAACTTCTGACTTTGGCTTCTTTGCATGTTTACTTCATTGATGTTACACCATGTTTCAGTTTGATTAATTTGAAGAACCATGCTTCATTAACAGTAGGTTGAGTTATGTTTACTTAATTTAAAACCACTTTGTGGCATTTCTCCAGTTCTTTGCAAATAACCTCTTAAACTTATTTAAGTTACCATGATAATTACTTATTGACGTAATGGGAATGTTCATAGACTGCTGGTCGTATATCCCAGTATTTCTCATATTTGCTGTTGTGGTTTCTTTGGTTTATTATGTCATCGCTCCTGATGTTTGGTAAAATATTGATAATGTCATATTGTAGAGTTGGTTGCTGTATTTTTGAATAAACCACTTGGTTATTTTTTGTATTATAGGTTTCCGAAGTGAGCTCTCTTTTGGGCAGAGCCGGTACTGCTGGGTTTGGGAAGGCGAAGGATGTTTTGGACACACTTGGTAGTAGCATGACCAACCTGAATCCCAGCAGCGGATTTAACTCAGGGGTGACAACAAAAGGGAATAAAATCTCCATTTTGGCTTTTGAAGTTGCAAATACAATTGTCAAGGGTAACAATCTAATGCTGTCCCTTTCAAAGGATAACATTAAACATTTAAAAGAGGTGGTGCTTCCTTCGGAAGGTGTACAAAATTTAATATCCAAGGATATGGACGAACTCCTAAGGATTGCTGCTGCTGATAAGAGGTGGCTAACACAATAAAAAAGCTTTTGAAATAACTTCTTCTCCGCAATGAATTTATCTGCTGGCTATATTCTATATAATGTTAGAAATTAATGATTTGGTTCTCGATTTTGGCAGAGAAGAATTGAAAATATTTTCTGGAGAAGTGGTACGGTTTGGAAATCGTTGTAAAGATCATCAGTTGCACAACTTGAATCGTTATTTTGAAAAGTAATCAAAACAGCATGTTCTCTACTTTGTAAAGTGTTATTCACAATATTTTGTATTTTGTGCTTATATTGCTTCCCCCGCTGTCTTTTATGATTCTAGGCTTGGTTCAGAACCCACACCGCAAAGGCAATTGAAGGAAGAAGCAGAGACAGTGATGCAACAATTAATGGTTTTGGTTCAGTATACAGCTGTGAGTATTTTACTTGACAGATGGACCTTAAAGTGGCACTTCTAAGTTGCAGTATACATTACATTATTTAGCTGTAGTGGCCCCTTTTTTCTAAGAAATTTGACCTATTGTTTTTTGTCCTTTATTGGTAGAAATTAAACTAGTGGCCTTCAATGAACTTTAAAATAGAAGGCATGAACAATAGATTGTGTTCTTAATGTTTTCATGGACATTATACAAGGCAGTCTTGTGAAACGATCGTTAATTTTTTCTGTTGCAGGAATTATATCATGAGTTGCATGCCTTGGACAGATTTGAGCAAGATTATCGGCGTAAGCTTCAGGAAGAGGATAATTCAAATGCTGCACAAAGAGGTAAATTGGGGCTTGGATCTGTGTCACTATTGTTATTAAATAGTTGACTTTGTAATACTAGTGTGAAAGAATGTGTATCTATTCTTTCCTGGCATGATATCAAAGTGTGTAAAAATTTTAAAATTCAGACATTTCATGAGGTGACAATTGCTCTTAACTAGTAATGTTTATTCAAAACTTCGTGGGGCCAAGGGCCAAGCTAACCTTTGTTTGTGTGGGTACAATATACCTCATCATCATTCTCTTGTCTGTCTGTCTGTTCCAGCCAATTGATGCTTCAGCGATAGAAATTTGTGATTATCTTATGTGAACATTATTATTTTTTAAATGCCATTTAATCATTTATTTACTAAAATGCTGTCATTATACTGCTGTCTGTGCATACATCACTGACCTTGCATGGCAGAGGCCAGCTTTTTCATCTAATCTAATTTTTATACTGGCATTGGTGCAGGCTATGGACACTCTAAGATAACACTTAAGTTCTTTGCAATATTCTCCCATAAGTTCTGAAAAATTTAGAAGTTGGCTTTGATTTGGCTCTCATTTCTTCGTTATCTTTATAGATATTATTTACAAAGTTTGTCATCTTTATATATATATAGACATACACAGACACACACATTTGTGTTTCATTTTATTTATATCTATATTTGGACATTGTAGGGGACAGTCTTGCTATCTTGAGAGCAGAGTTAAAGAGTCAAAAGAAGCATGTAAGAAGTTTGCAAAAGAAATCTCTTTGGTCAAAGATTTTGGAAGAGGTATGAATTGATACTGCTTTGCGTATCATGCTGGCAGGCATGCATTCAAGTGTGTTTAGTGGTTTCGAATGTGTTATGACCCAACCATTTTTTATTTTTTATTTTTTGGTTTTTCGAGTCAGTTATGACGGAACGATGTTGGTTAATTTGTTTTCATTGCTGCATCTACCTTGCTCTTTATATTCTGGGTTACAATTACTACATTTTCAAGTGATTTTTAAAAACATTTTTTTTTTTTTTAAAATGCGGATCCTGTTTTCATCTGTTAGGCTTTAAATGTAATACTTAGCCCATTGGTCATCTATTGAGGTACACATAAGACTTTCCTTTGATATCTTCTATGTATAGGTGATAGAGAAGCTTGTAGACATTGTACATTTCTTGCATTTGGAGATTCATGATGCCTTCGATAGTGCTGGTAAGAAATCTAAACACCAACTTTCTGAAGTTGTCAGAGGAATATTTTTACTTCATTTCATATTTTTCTTCTTGGGGTTTAAAGAGTGGAGAAGAAAGATATTCTAGGTGCTTGTTATTAATAATTTGTAATGCTGTCCAATTGATGAAAATCAACAGGGGGCAAAGAGAAAAATGAAAACAATTGAATTTACATTGTGAGTATCAAAATGATGTATTTAAACAGCTATAAAACTATACAACTTTGTATCCATGTAGCCATGCCTGTGTAATATGGGGATTAAGGCTTAAAGGAGTAACGCAGAAATATAAGATAACTTCTTTTGCGTTTTTCAGAAGGTGACATAATTATTTTAGTTCTCATATATTTGCGCCGACAGACAGTGTAGGACTTAGAAATTGAAGCTCTATGAAGAATTCAAATTGTTATTTTTCTTTTTTCAATTGCTATTAGACTCTGAATATATATTTTAGTTTCCGTCCCCAAGCTTTGCTGTCACAAGATAATTATTTTTTTCCTCCCTTGAAATAAACTTGAAATAAAAACTCCCTTAAAATAAACTTGAGATAAAACCTATCTTTTCTGAACTTCCATCTATTCAGATGCCATATATTACATTTTTCTTCAATGACTCCTTCAAACTACTAACAATTTAGAAATCCAGTATGAACTATTTATTGAGTTTACTAATTCAATGGAGTTTTTGTGGATGTTCTTCATGTGACCAAGCAGATAGCGATAGACCTGTAAAAGGTACTCTGAACAGCCATAAAAGGTTGGGGTCTGCCGGTCTTGCATTGCATTATGCAAATATTATCACCCAAATTGATACCCTTGTGAGTTTTTATGATCTTGTTAAGTTTTATATTTTCTTTTATTTCTTGTTTTCTATGTTATGTTTTTTCCATACAGTATCAGCAAACTTATTTAGTTAATGTGAAATTAGGGAAGGAGAAATGAGACTTAAAAGGATTGATACATTCTTTAAACTGCATTTACATGATGTATTATTTCTTCTAATTTTCTTTGCATCTTGCATGTACATGATGTGATAATTTATTGTTACTGCATCTATCGGATCGTTATCATAATTTTGTGGCTTTTGGACAGGCTGTTTGTAACTGAATTAGAGTATTACATGTTAGAGGCTATTGGAGAGGAATATATATTTGCAAACTTTGATAAGTTGAAACATTTTTTATGGCAGAGACAAATTTTAGCATAGGTTGTAATTCAAAACTCATTGAGAGAAGCCCTTTGGTCTATGATGTTCCAAATTCTTTAATTTTATCTGGTCAATCAGAGATAGTTCTACCTCTAACTTGTGGTTTTTGTTTGGAGTGATGTCTCTACATGCAGAATAATCATTACCATGCATATAATTGGAGAAATATCCTTGTAGTCTGTAAATGAAATGACCATTTTACTTCATATTTGCTTATGCTTTGTGACCCTCATTATCATTTAGAAGGCTAATTTAACATCAATTGTTAAACCAATCCTAATTGTTTGACCATTCTGTTTCTGTGTTTATGATCATTGATAGTTCACAAGCTAACAAGAACTCCTTTGATTGGAGAAGTTACTACTTTGCTCTTAGTGTTCATGGAAGAGGGGTGTTTCATTTTTACTCTACTAGTATGTGTAAATGTTAGGCTACAAAGCCAGCTATAGTTTTAAAAAGCCCAAGGCGCACTGAGGCGCAAAGGGCCATGGAGTTTGAGGCATTAGGTATGCCTTTGCAAAGCGAGGTGCATTTTTATAAAAAAAACTCAAAATATTTTAAACTCATAAACAACAAATAATAATAAGATAAATTCATAGAATAAACGTCCAATCATGAATCATCATTCATCGTATTCAAATTCTAAACTAGTAACATGACTAGGCTTCATCGAGACGCACCTAGCTTCCGCGCTTTCTTCGGTGAGGGGCGCTGTGCACCTCTCACTGAAGTCGCTGCACCTCACCGGTAGTGAGGCGCTGACTGGTCACCTTGCAGTGCCTTGCGCCTAGGTGCACTTTTTCAAACTATGAAGCTACTTCAAGCCAGCACATTCTGTGCATTTAACTTATAGGAATATAAAGAAACGTGAAATGTGATTTCTTGTCAACATGATATCTCATCCTTACAAGTGGAAGATTTCTGGATTTGCTGACTGTGGGTGCTGCTAAGAATGTCGAGATAGAATCATGATTGACTGTTTTCAAATGCAATAAGACACTTTTGCAAATTGCTTCTTTGTTATATGAATATATAATCTTGGATAGATTTGCTTTTCTGCCTTGCATTAGACTTAAAAGTTTATCCAAAGGCTGGTTTCAGAATGTTTTGCAGTTCCATTCTCCAATTACTTCTGTTTTTCAATCAAGAAATTAAGAGGCTATGCATTAAATAAGAAGTTGAGAATGTTGGTCAGGACGTTCTGCTAATTTTGAATGTAATTAGGTGTCTCGGTCAAGTTCTGTGCCTCCAAATACGAGGGATGCATTATACCAGGGGCTGCCTCCTAATATAAAGTCCGCAATGCGCTCCAAAGTACAATCCCCCCAGGTTAAGGAAGAGGTATTTGGCCAATGTTTTTAGAACTTGAAATATCAGTTGGCTTAGTTTGGAGTTTTTATGTTTGTGGCTTTGAACGTGTAGTTAATTCCTGATTTCTTCACATGTATACTCACTGACTAATAATTATTCTCTTCATATTTAGTTCTTCCAGCTTACTGTCCCACAAATAAAAGATAAAATGGAGAAAACTTTGCAGTGGCTTGTTCCTGTTGCAACTAACACAACAAAGTAAGATTGTTGGTTGCTCTCTGCAATTCTTATTTTTCTAATCTGGGTTGTGTTGACTTTTGGTACCTTGTATTGTGCTCTGAGGGCATGATGACCTCTTCATCCTTGAAGGACAAGTGTATTTTAGTTAACTATATCTTTTCATTGCTCTAAATGTGGTTTATAGGAAAATTGAATTTAATTAGGTGGTCACGGGCTTTTGTTATACCTAAGTTAGTTTTTCTATTACTTATCCATGTGTTTTCTTTTTCCCAATTTGAACTGACTAGGGCTCATCATGGATTTGGTTGGGTTGGAGAATGGGCTAACACAGGGTAAGTTAATGTGCTTCTTCTTAATCTATATATGCAACATATTTTCACCAAGTTTTTCTCATTAATGTTGTTCAGCTCTGAGGTGAATCGGAAACCTGCTGGCCACACTGACTTACTGAGGATTGAGACACTGCACCATGCAGATAAGGATAAAACTGAAGTTTATATTCTGGAACTGGTTGTGGCTCTTCATCATCTTGTTAGCCAAGCAAGGGCTACCAATGGCGGAATAAGGTCTCCTGTCAAGTCCCCAATTCGGTCTCCCAACCAACAGGGTATTCAATTATCTACAAACAAGGCTCACCCCCCATCCCCATTGTTGACGGTTGAAGATCAAGAGATGCTTCGTGATGTAAGCAAAAGGAAAAAGACACCAGGAATAAGCAAGAGTCAGGAGTTCGACACAGCCAAAACCAGGTTAAGCAAGCACCACAGGTTGACCAAAAGTAACAGTCACTCTCCGACAAGTGAAACCAAGAAAGATCCTTTCCCCATTAGGAGGCCTTCCTCAGTTCCAATCATTGACTTTGACATTGATCGGATCAAAGCCTTGGACGTCATTGATCGTGTGGACACCATTCGAAACTTATAACTGAAATGCAGAGACTGATGCAAAGTTGAAAGGGGTAAATCTGCTGCAATTTTCCATGTTGGGTGCTCTCTATTAGTTTTTAGTGGCAGTGATTAAATGTGACGCCGGTTAGCATATGGTAAGTGATAAATGTCATTACATTTTTTTTTTTTTAAATGTGGAAATTGAAGGTGAGAATGCTTTGTTCATGGGCAATTTATTTGTTCTAAAATCTCCAATGAATGAATGTCAGGCCATAGCTTTTGTTAGTGTTAGTTCTGTTATATGTACAGAATACTTTTGACCTTTCTATAATAATTAAAAGGCTTTTGATTTTCTCATGTCCATTGATTTTGTTTTCTGTTGCTTCTGAATTAGTGTTAGTATATGTACAGAATATTTTTGATTTAATTGCTTTGCTTAAATCTTCTCTAATTTTTTCTAGTAGGTAGGTAAGTTTCATTGTGGAAGGCTCGTTTGTGAGTGGTGTAATTGGCACCACTCTCTTTGTCTTCGCTTAGAGAGCAAGGTTAGAGCACCGTTCTCATCTATGTATGAGTTGTGTTGGAGGTATCTTTCCACTTGTATGTGAGCCTATACTCTCAGTATATGAAAGCTTGTTTTGGATTGCATTTTAGAGTATAGATCAGGAGACTGTGAATGTAATACTTGTAATATGTACTTGTCAAAAGAAAAAAATTCATTGTGGAAGATTTCAAAAGAAAAAAATTCATTGTGGAAGATTTCTTTGTGAAAATATATTTATCGGTCTAAATATATTATTTTTTCGTAAATACATGAAAATTTGTACATGCCTCTTCTCTCCATAGAGATAGGTTGTGTATCTTTCCAAGTATTTATGGTGGAAAATTAAGTCTCAAGATAGTTGTCTTTTTACCATGAGAGTAAATATTCGATTCAAGTGAAGTAGTAATTGACTTTGGCTGTTCTTATATATACATAAGATTTATTTGATATCAACTCTTAAATAAATTACATGAAAAATCTGAGTTTTGGAATCGGAGGAATGCATGAGATTAGATTGGATTGTTATGTATAATTTTGAAAGTAGTCTAGTATATTAAAAGACCAGAAAGAATACAGTTAAGGCTGGTGTTTTGCTAGACCTACGTATTGGAGAGTAAAGCTAGGTTTATCAATATATGTATTAATTATCATATCATTAATATATTATTATAAAATTAAAGTGGTGGTTATAAATAAATTTATTACATCATTTGGATACATTTTTGGAAAGTATATCATTATTCATATTTCTTTAATTTTCATTTAAAATAAATATAAAATAATATAAATTCAATCGCAAATCCATAATCCATGAACAATCGTTTGTGGGTTATGATGAAACCCACCTTACAAGTCCTTTTCGGCCATGTGGACAGAACATGGAATGGTCAATTTGGTCCAAACGTTGGTTCAAACAACAAATCTAACATTTCGGTTCGATATGGTCCTAATTTCATGTAACACCAGTTGCAGACTAGACAATTTTATTTTCGCTATGAAAACAACTGGCCTTTGAATGTAACTAAGAGCCACTTCGATACAACTATAATCTATGTTTAAAAGCATAATCAAAATAATTAACTATCCAGTAAAAGAAGGGAACATTTTCATTCTAGTTCCTATGTTATGATGAATTATCACCTTTCAACTCATAAAATCCATTTTATTTCTTCATCTTTAAAGATACGAAAACTCTTTAAATCAATCATTCATTTAGTTGATTGTTAGTTAAACTTAACAATTTGAGAGATAGGTAGTTTTTAAATAAGTACATGTCACATGCCAACACTAGAAATAACATTACATATTTATATTAAAAATTAAATTTGATAAAATTTAAAAATTTTATATAAATTACACATTTTAAAAATAACAAGAAAAGAAAAGAAAGATGAAGTTGTAGAGATGGAGATTCAATGATGAAGGATCCTCGTCATCCATCTTGAGATAGATGGTAAGGATAAATGAGTTTATTATTATTTTTTTTTTAAAGCACAGATAAAGTTGTAGAGATGAATTATTCAAAAAAATAAAAAATAAAAAGTTTTAGAGATGGAGATTCAATGATGAACCGAGTTTAGGGATGATGAAGAGATGTGGAATTGATGATGAAGTGATGTTGACTTTTTTTTTTTCCAATTTTTTTCAGTGTATAAATTATCACCTTTGACCACTAAATGTTTGGGCAAGTGACCAAATTGATGAGTTTTTGAAATTTTAGGGCTCATATGGGCTAAAAATGAATGTGCAGGTAAAAGTTAATAATTTGTTAAAGTATAGGGACAAAAAATAAAAATTTCCATAAACAAATATACGTTTGGCTATTTGTGTTTAACAACTATCTTGGGATTCAAGTGTGTGTCAATTCTCCATTAAAAAAAATGTCAATTCTCCTATGCATTTGAAGAATAATGAAATTTTAATGTATTTATTCTTATCATCTACATAATGTAAAATATTCATGGCTTAGTATCCCAAGAAAAATCCTTTTCATACGATCATTATCCCAATTTTTTCTTCTCTTTCAATCATAATTCCTTCCACGAGCATAATCATTGTCATAAACAAATGGTGGTTTGTAAATTGACCACACTTATAATTTTCCGCAAGCCATAACCTATGGATTGTACGAATGAAAATTATTATACATCGATCCTTCAATATGCATAATCATTACCATTAGTACATGGTGTTTTATACATAGACCTCATCGACGAACTATCAGCCATGGTTGGGTTCTTTAGATTGTTAGCACTCATGGGGCCTTGTTTTGGGACATTAGCACTACTTTAGTAGTTTGAGTGTCAACACCTAAAATGATTTTGAGACCAAAATGACCCAAGTTATGAGGATATAAAAGTGTCCTCTTTACTCTCAATGCAAAAATGACATTAGGTACTATATTAACAGTTTTGAACTTGGAGAGGGAAACAACATGAACACAGACAGAAAGCTATGAATGAGACCAAACCCATTTCGTCCATTTTTTTTTTTTGTAAGCATTAAGGAAAGAAAAAAGTATGACGATTTGGCAATGCTTGATTAAACTTGATTGTAGTTGGAAATATAAATTATGACGCATTCTTTTAGGTTTTATAGCAATTACTTAGGGAAACTAGGACTGGTGTTTCTTTAAATGGTGACTTGATGTGGTGGAGAAGATGAATAGTGGATTGCATGGAGAAGAAAGACACCATTTGAAAACAGAGAGAGATGAATAGGTTAATTAAATATCTTGTTTAAATTTCTACACATAAAGAAATATAAAATTTACTTCTTTAATAGTTAATAATAATATATGCTTATAAAAGTTTCGCAAAAGTAGAAGTTAATATCAAATTAATTCCTAAGTGGTTTAAAACTTGCACAATAATTTTTCCATGAAAATGTGTTTATATAATTCTAAAGGTAGTCGTTAAGGTATATAATTGTACAGGTAGTTTTTAATGTGTCATATATATATATATATATAATGTTTCATCCTTTCCAATTGATCCATAAATTGTGTAATTTGAATTTACCCAAATTGGTAGATATAATTTAGTATGCATTGAAATTTCATATAGTATTTGCAATTAAGGATAGTGTAATATATTGTCATCGCCAAAATATGTCAAAATCATTGATCTGACCTAGCAAGGTCTCAATTCCATAGGACTAGCTTTGGAGCATTGAAACTAGCTTTCAGGTAAGGTTTAGGTCAAAAAAGTTTTGTCCGACTTATAATCTAATTGATTCTAAGTCAAACACTTTTAGCTCATCCTAACCTAGTTACCTAATTTATCATTATTTTTTATCATACACTAATATTACATTTATTATAATAATAATAATAATAAAATAGCTTATTTTCAATTGTTATGCGTTATTATATTATTCATTTAATGTCATTCTTATAAATTTGTGTATGAAGCAAACTATTATCATAGATAATGAGATGTTTTAATGGAATTTAAAATTTTCGTTTTGGTAATTGGCACTGTTGTATTATACTTAATGAATTTCATGTTCTTTAAGTTATTTTGGTGTCCGTACCTCATTTTTGAAGTTAATGTTTATTCGTTTTTTATTATGTTTAATTGAATTCTCATTTATGTGGAAATTTAAATAGATGTTAAACTATATGTTTGAATTGAAGCTTATGTTTAAATTTACTGATATTCACATGAATAAAAGTTAAATTTACATTTAAGTGTACGTTAAAATATGTATATATAAGCATATGTTTAAATTTAATGATATTTACATGAGTGAAAGTTAAATTTACATTTAGGTGTACGTTAAAATGTGTATACAATAATAATAATAATAATAATAATAATAATAATAATTTGGGTCAAAACGGATCAAATCTGTGCAAAAAATCGAAAACCCATTGGGTCATGGATTGAGTGTGAAACACCCCACTCAAAATAAATTTCAAGTTTGGAGTGGGTTGATCCAACACTGATTCGATTATATTGTCATCCCTAACCACCATAAGCACCATACTCTTTAATTATACAATTACCTTTGAAAGTTAACATGATGTTTTTATATCTATTACTAGTGTTATCATATCATGTTAAGTGGTTTGTTCTTTGTAATTTAAATTTTAATAAGATAAAAAAACTTTAGGTCAAAATATATCAGTCGAAATTTTTCATTTTAAAAATATCAGGATCCTTAAAAAAAACATCGGGATATTATACAAATATTTGGGGATATGTACAGCTACATAAAAGGATATTGGATATTCCCTCGTATTTATATCGGTCCCTTGAAAATTTGGATAATGTCAGGATAATATTAGGGATCACGTCAATATTTAAAAACTTTAGAAACAGTGTCAAACACAATTAATGATAAGGTCAATGTTGATGTTAAAAATCGGTCAATATCCGAATTAATATAAATTGAGTGTAAACGATAATCAAATAAGCGCAACTATGATATAATAACAAGGCAATAATGATGCAAGGATAATAAACAGAGAGACAAAAGAATTTTTAATATGGTTTGACCCTTTTCAATAATGTCTACATCCACAGGTATATTATTGTTTATAAGGAGGGTTGTATTTTTTAATAGATCTTCTATAGGGTTGAATGTATCTCTCCCTTGTACATGTGAGAGACCATTTTTATAATATCGGGGTTCCCTATTTACATACAATTTGTTCACTAAAATATAAAAAAGACTAACATATTTTTCCCATTTCGTATAAAATTGCATTAAGTATATTATATTCAAATCAAAATGCACTTGTGGAAGTTTTTTGTTTAGGGTGATTCTCTGCCTAAGATTCAACCTCTTTTTAATAATATCTACATCCACAGTTATACTATTGCTTATAAGGAGGATTATATTTTTCAATAGATCTTCTATAGGGTTGAATGTATCTCTCCCTTGTACATGTGAGGGATCATTTTTAGAATGTTATGATTCTCTATTTACATACAATCCGTATATTAAAATATAAGAAAGATTAATATTTTTTTTTCTGTTTTGTTTAATAAAATTATATTAAGTATATTTTATTCGAATCAAAGTGCACTGATTGAAGTTTCTTGTTTAGGATAATTCACTACTTGAGATGGAATTCTTCATGTTTCTAGAACCTCGTAGCGTTGAGAAAAAATACGAGTTGTCATATTTTGACATACTTCACGCGCGAGCTGACCATCTTGAGCTGCTCTCTCTGTTTGCTACGTAGAACGATAGGCATTGAAAACTTTATACAGGCGTGATGAATGTTGATGTGGCATTGGCTTATGGGCATCATAGAGCTGGTACCCTTATTGTGTCTCTGGACTTGTTGGTCCCACGGACCTTATTAGGCTAAAAGTCCAAATATCATTTTTGGGCTTAATGGTTATCTTGATTGGAAGACCATTACTTTTTTCCCTGTCCAAATAACAAGATTTACTATCTAGGAGTTTTGAATATTTTTTTTTTTTAGTACAATAACTGCATTTGGGATGAACCCAGGGGACATCCGGGATCTCAAACCGAAATATGACGCTGGAGGCACGGCCCGGGGGACGACTCCCAATTGGAAGGGATCCACCCACACAAAGGTGAGGGAGAGACCCACACTGAGGTGAGGGAGCAACTCACACAAATGGTGAGAGATTAAGTATCAAATAGTATTATTATTAGTAAGATTGTTAATATTAGGAGTTTTGAATATTGGAACTAAAAATCGAGACATTTTGATTTAAGAAATACATGTAGACTACAATTTAGTAACTGAAATCCCTTATGACATGTTGAATGTTAACAGTCAAGAACCCTTATGAGTGAATAAATTCAGTCATGGTTTAATATGGTAATGTTTTACTAGAAACTGTCTAAAATCAAATTAGGTGGACTCCACAAATAAATCAAGAATTAAGTTCTTACGGGAAAAGAATTAAATTCCCCTATCATATAAGGAATCAAATTCTTTTTCCTAATTTTTTAGTAAAATTTAGTTTTCTTTCATTTTCATTTTTAATTAATAAATGTGCCCAAAAATCAGTCAAAATTGGTATAAACTGGGTAGGTTATGTTGATTGATTGGACATAGAATTCATTCATAAATAGACCTCCGACCTCTCAACCAAGTACTTCTGTTCTCACAAACATTGCGTAACTCCTAAGAAAATAGAAGGCATCTTTGCTTTCTTTCCAAAAAAAAAAATAAATAAATAAGGAATCTCTGCTTGAGTCTTTACACTTCATACATGCTTTTTGGCTTCAACATGTTTGCTGGTTACGGGTTCTTCTTACGGTTTGGAATCAAGTTCAATTGTGTAGTGATGCATCAATATTGTGATTGTTTGATTGACAGGATTGATACCAAAGTGACACCTGACCCATGATTCCATACCCACATATATACTTGGATGACAAAGGTATATCTTAATAATTTGTTCTTTTAATTTACTTGATAAGTGAAGTTTTCTCAATATTATGGATATTAGCTGAGATGTGTGTGTGTGTGTGTTTTTTTTTTTTTTTTTTTTTTTTTAAAAAAAGCTAAAATTAAATGAATCAGATTTCTGTATTGATTTCTCGGGATAAATTACTACCCCTATTTGGATATCTATTTTCAATCATGAGATAACAACTACTTCCTAAGAAATACCAACACATTTAAATATCTATTCCTATGATGAGATAATTGCTCTCATAAAGCCCTCACCATTATGGGGATGAGAGATGTACAACCATATGATCTAGTAGGGTTAGGCTTGAGAAGTGTAGTGTTATCTATTAAAAACCATCAAAAGTATAATGGTGCATTTACTTCATTTGGAGGAATCAGAATAGGAATCAGAATGATCTGGAATCGGAATGAAGTATCGAAATCAGAATAAGTTGTTTACATCAACTGCAGAATCGGAATCGAATTAGCAGTATTATCATTTAATTGTTTACTTTGCTCTGGAATCGGAATGGATTAATTATAAGTTACAAAAATGTCCTTAATTAAAATTATGGATTAATTATAATAGTTTGCAATTTTTTATTATAATATGCATTTTGTTTTTAATATCAAATAAAAAACTCCATATTATAATAAAAACTATATATTATTTTAATAGTCCACTAATTTAATGTGCAATTTTTTATTATAATATGTAGTTTTTTTTTTAAATATCAAATAAAAAATTGTATATTATAATAAAAAAACTGCATATTATTTTAATGGTTCATTATGATAATTAAGAAATTAGTGATGAAAAACTAATGATGTGTAATTTTTTATTATAATATGCAGTTTTTTTTTTTTAATATCAAATACAAAAGGTTTTTTTTTTAATTATTTTTAAAGAAGGGTATAAGAGACATTTTATCCTAACAAAAGGAATGGGAATGAGATTTTCAAGTAGGTTGGAGGGAATGAGATTCCCATTCCTCAATCTCAAATTGATGTGGGGTCCACATTTTCATTCCCATTACGAAATGAATTTTAAGCAAGTAAACACTATCAATCAATCTCATTCCCCATTCCTATTTCCTAATCCATGAAGTAAACATACCATAAATGTTTTAATATTGACAAATGCTCAATATGTGTAAAGCGGTTTAGATACAAAGTATATCTTGAGTGCTTCCTTAAAAACCTTTTGACTTGTGGGTAGTTTTTGAAATTCCCACCAACCTTTCTTAGTACTTTGAGTTTACAATAAGCAAAATTTCTTATATTCTCATAATACAATGTAAATCTATTTAAAAGAATTCAGATGATAGGTCTAGTTTATCAAATTGGGTTGTTAATGGGACAACCCAACAAAATCTGCACTATGGCATATCAGTTTTAATTTACCTATAAAGTATAGACATATTTACTACTAAAAAATCTTAATAAAGGAAAAGTATTTAATTTTTAATTTGTGAGAATAGTATTTACTAATATTATTGAGAATCAAATTATGTAGGCCTCACATATAAATCAAGAATTAAGCTGACATTTATTGGTCCAATCAAATCTTCATAATTTTACATAAATAAGAATTTTATACAATTTCATTCTCAATCACAAATTCAAGGGTGGCCGATGAAATTAGTTCTAAAATTATTTAATAAGTAAATATAGAATTGACCCAATATTTATTAAATGATTTTCACTATAATCATGTGAATAAAAAATAAAAATATTATTTCTTGATTAACCATAAATATAAGGAAAATATTCATTTTAATTTCTTTATTTTGATGATTTATTTGGTTTTCAATTATTTATGTGCTATTGAAAGTTGTGGTCGACAAAATTTTAAAAGCTCGTCAAATTGGTGCTTCTATTAGTCAAATGTTAATAAATATTAACGATGTCACTGGCATATTTATAATGCTCGACTCCATCTTATCTTTGTTCACATGTTTGCAATATAATATTAAAAGTTTAAATTAAAACCTTACATATATATATTTTTTATCATTACAAAACTTTGCAGATTTTATAATTTATATTAAAGTGCATTTAGTGTGCCTTTCGAAGCGGAGCAGATCTTTTACTAAAAAAGTTTTTTTTTTTTTTTTAAAAAAAACTGCATTATTTATTAAATTAAAAAAAAAAAGTACTTTTAAGATAGTTGATTTTTTGGCAATATATTGCTAAAAGAGCTTTTGGTTGCCATAAATTACAAAATGGTGAATTTCATTTTTATTCCTATGTTTGAACATATATCACTCAATGAACTGTAAATTCACTTATGGTTTGTGTGGTCACTGGTCTCTAAAGTTTTGGAAACCCCTCATTTTAGTCCCCACTATAAGTCAAGCATGTTGATCAAATTTAACAGAGAAAGAACTAATTTCGTCATTCTACTAAAGTTATTTTATTTTAATTAAAATAAAATTTAAAAAATAAAAAATAGAATAAAGAAAAAATGGATTTTTACTATCCGTCTTTAAATGGGGAGTAGAAATAAAAAATAAAAAATAAAAACAACATAAAAAAATAGATATAAATAAAATAATAAATAATAAAACAATATAGATTTTCATTATCCATCTCTAAGAATGATGGTTGAGACTAAAATTAATTAAACAAATTTTTAGAAACAAAATTAAAAAAAAAAAATAAAATTGATCTAGTTAGAACCAGTTCAATAGTTGATCTAGCACTGGATTGTCATCCAAGCTATCTAGTTTCATCATATCATTGTTTGATGTTCTTGCAATCGTATCATCAAATGATTTGGTGCAACAAGATCAATAGAATCTCTATTGAGTGACGAATATGGGTCCTCCGCCAATGATAAAGGTTCCCTATGGGACCTCCAACTTTGGTGATGGGGATCTATCTTCATCGATGACTAGTGGAGATCCAAATGGCATCTTCGTTGTCTACCAACATTGATGAATAATGAAAATTCAATCTAGATTTCTACTACTTTGCCCTTTTCTTTAAAAAAAAAAAATTGTGTAGTTTAATTGATGTATAAAAAAACTCCATCATCCATTATTGAGTTGGACAGTGAAGATCAAAGTCTATTTATTTTTTATTTTATTTTATATTTAAATTGAGTCACCACCTTCCATCTCAACTTGATAAATAATAGAGATCTGAAGTTTTCTTTATTTTATTAATTTGTAAAAAGGACAGAATTTTATCTTTAAGGCGTCTAGATATAATTATGGACAAAATGATCTTTCTGCATTTCCAGTATGCTTTCACTGCTAATTGGTCGAGAGACTAAAATGAAAAGTTTCCAAAAATTTTAAAGATCATGTCAGTCAAATATGAATCTGCTGTTAAAATGGTTATAAACTGATAAAAGTAGAGACGAAAACCGGTTCACCCACTATAAAAAAGGACATTGACATTTTTTTTATGAAGTTTGATTGCCTCAAAATAAAAACTTCAATGTACTTGGAAGAAACAATTGTCAGCCAGCTTTTAGTTGTGTATGACTAGGGGTTGTTGTAACCTGTATTCTTCACGTATATAAAATAAAATATAATAAAATGAAGACAATGACCAACTTGCTCATAACAGCATCTGTATATTAAAGTTTTATAGTAATACCTAATAAAAGGTAAATTCTAGTTGAGAAAAGCAGATTACTACGATGGTAAGCCATTTTCCATCTACTCCACCACTCAAGTAGCCAGTTTAAATCTCCGTCAGTGTCATCATTTATGTGAACAACCTTCTCTTGACATTTGAAAGTAAAGTTCCAAAACGTGCTATTAAAATCTAATCTGGACTGATCTTTATAGAAGTCTGATCCTGTAAAAAATGTCAAATAATAATAAAAAATTAAATAAATTCTAGTCATTGCTAATTTTACCAAAATAATCTAAAAAAATAAAAAATTGTAGCAAACATATATGTTGTATCATCCAATTGGAGGTTGTGGGCTATTTGATGTGGTTTGGAACTTAAGTTCTTGCTTTTTACTTTTTATTTTTTTTTATTTTTTATTTTTTGTTCTTTTTTTTTTAAAGGATATTTGAACTACAGGATCTATCGAATTTACACATTATTAACACAGTCCGGAGACAAACATATTCACTATGAGAGATTGAATCTATAACCTCATATCAGATGCAGAGATACTTAGCTAACTGCATTGACAGTTGGGGTGAATTGGAAGTTCGATTGATACAAGAGAATAAAGAATATTGGCCTATTTGCAGTAACATGCTGTAACATTATCCGGAGAAGGTAGCGGCTATTTGATATGGTCTGGGGACCTATTGATAATAATGTATGAGAATAAAGAATAAAGAAAATTCGGAGGATGCAGCCGCTATTTGCAGTACCATGATACATTAACATTCCATTCCTTTGATAAAACTTTTTATTGGAAAAATGATCAACGTCCTCATCTTAATATGCTTTGCATTCACGTCATTCTTATTTATTTATTTTTGTTTATTCATGACCAATATAATAAAGTAAAAATAAAAATATATTATTGTTTATGATTATCTGAAAGATTAAGATTAATAATTTGATACCAGTGAAAGATGAAAAACTTCAGTATTTAAAAATATAAAACAAAAGGGTATATATTGATGAATATCTAAAATTCTTAGGTAGTAATAGAGACAATTTATCTTTGATATAAAAAAAAAAAAAAAGCTTTAAAAAATTTTCAAAACCCATAGTGGACTTAACATTATGTTTTTTAATATTAAAAAGCAACTCTTTTTTAGTTTTGCTAAACAATATATATTAAAGGAAATTATTAAAAACAACCCAAAATTAATGGAATTTCGTTTTTGAACTAAAACAATGGCTTAAATAAAACTTCTTACCTCATTTTCATCTTGTGAAACGTTTTGTATGGTGAGATGAAAAAAAGTTAAAATGGATTAAATTTTCTTTTGAGTTTAAAAACAAATAATGTTTTTGTCTAATAAAAAAACTAATTTTTTTTATTCTAGTCTATTATAGGTTAAAAATAAATTTATCCCTATTAAAGAACATGTAACACTATAAAAACTCTTTTGTCCATTTATATAGATATTTTACAATTAATATCGGTTTACTGTTTAATTTTAAATTTCGCAACTGGACATATATATTGCTTTACTTATACAATAATTATCCTTTTAATGTGTATCAAATGTTATAATTTCAAATTTGATTTATAGGCTTAATGTCTTATCAAAGAAAGAGTGGGTACCGCTTTATAGAAGTATAGTGCTAACCATCCTCACCTGCCTCTACTCCAAGTCACGAATTCAAGTGCAAAATATTTCGCTCCTTGTGTATTATTCATAAAAAAGGGTGTAGGTAGCTCTCTCCCATCATTTGAGAATTACCATATAAACCGTATTACTAAGTCTCATCTGAATTGATTTCTACAGTTCTTTGATCGTGTCAGAAAATATAATCTATGGGTTGTAGCCAGTGTGTCCGATGATATAAGATATACAAATTTAGGGCAGACTATACAAACTGATAGTTTGGGTAGCTTGTAAGCATCCGACCCATAGGACCAATAGACTGATGCAACAGAGACCATAGTTGTCAGTCTCTCGTAGCCGAATTTGAAATCTTCACTCTTCACAAAGAATAATCAAATTTCAATTTCTCCTCTGCTGACGAGCCATGGGTGGCCCGTGATAGAAGCAACCAAAGAAAAATGTTACAAAATACAAAATAGGTTGTCAGTTTCTAAAGTTCCAAAAAGAAAAACAACAGCAACAAAAAAACAGAAAAAAAGTTTTTAAAAAAAAACAGAAAAATAGGTTGTTGTCTACCTAACGTCATCGGGCAATCACATTGGGCCGACCAGACATAAGTCAAACACGCGAATCCGGAAGAATCTCGGTGCCACATGAGGAAGACTTGTTCGGTTCGGGCTGGTAGCCCACCCAGTTGCCTCCACCAGCATCTTACGTGGGGACAATTCGCATCCCCCCACTCGCTGCTGTGTGGAATTATTCTGTGTACTCGCTTTGGATGGCTATGAATCAATTAAAGGCAAATAAATATCGATCATGAATGGGGAATATTAGTGTTTTATGTAAAGGAAAAAAATGTGATGACTATTTGATATTCTGTTGTTTTTTTTTTTTTTTTGTGCTCACCTCCTCGAGAAGATGAAGTTCCTTTTTGATATGCTCACCTCCTCGAGAAGAAGAAGAAGAAGAGGGAGGTTTTATTTATTTATTTATCTGATAGCAGATAATATTACCATACTGATTAAGATAAGATTCCAAAGTACGGTCAAATTTTTACTTTTAAAAAAGATGAGAGGATTGTCCTTACAAATGATGAGACATGACTGACTCTATAAATGATGAAAAATTTTACTCACACAAGTGGTGGGAGTTGAGATTGAACCTGACCATACAAATGATGGGAAAATTTGCTCACACAAGTGGTGTACGGTTTGGATTTTTCATTTTAGAAAATGAGAAAGGACTATCCATACAAATAATGAAAAAATTTGCTCACACAAATGGTGGGAGTTGTGATTGAACCTACCCACACAAATGATGGGTAAATTTGCTCATATAAGTGGTGGGAGTTGAGATTGAATTGCCACTTGTGATATAACAAGTGGAAAATGACTTTTCATCAGGCTATTCTACTTTTCTTGAAAAGTGCGGTTTGATGTTCTATTTGAGCAATAATTAGAAGGAAAATAATTAATAAAATTAGTCTCTCTCAAGAGAATAAAAGTTCCTTTAAAAAAAAATAAATAAAAAAGTAATGGTATTTATTCAAATTGCCGATCAATCTAATTCAACTAATATGCTAAAAATTAACAAAAATACTAAAAAGTTATGGCTACTATAACATGAACGTTGATTTTAAATATTATTTCTATGAATAACAGTTAAAATAATTCGCTATCAGTTGTGATGCGACAGTAAAACATGGTCCATTCAATTTGATATTATTCTAAGTTTGAGACACTGTATCTTAGATAATATTCTTTTAAAAAAAGTTAAAATAAAAACAGTCAATGTAATGCAAGTGTCATGAAAACTGCATTCTGATATTATCGTGGTAAAAACAATTGTGAATAATAGTTAAAAAAAAAAAAAAAAAAACTGCATTTTTCATATGTTATGAGAGTAGTTATGCTAGATGGGTTGACTGTAAAGTATATAGATGATTGACCGGTTGTACATCCCTTTACCCACCTTAATGATGCAGATTTAAACATCAAAATTCTACAAAACAAGTATATGAGTTTTCCTCCTTTATTTAGAAATGGATGTCTCTCATATAAGTAATCGTCTGAGACCACATACTAGAGATTGATCTTAATAGGTGCAATAGCTTTTCGATCAACCATTCAAATAAGTTTTTAAAAAGAAAAAAGTTAATTATGATTTTCAATTGATCTCCACAAAATTTAAACTTGATTTTGGTGTTAATTTTAGAAATAAGTGTTATAGTTGATTGTAATTGTTATTTGGATAATGTCTCTCAACTTAAATTTCATTTTATATCTTCATAAGTGATGTAATTCTCTATTAATGATTTTGCTCGTGCGGATTAATTTTACTTGCCACGTGTCAATTGTCACGTGTTAATTGCCAAGTAGTTAAAAAAAAAAAAAGTGATGAAAAGTTTGTGCTATCTAAAAGAATAAATGAATTTTATTACACATAATAATAAAAAAGAAAGTTATGGCATTTATTCGAAGAGAATTCCATATGGATAACATAGAAAAAGTAGAAGGGAGACATTTCCTTTGAACTTTAAAATAACTATTAGGGCTTGATCTTAGAAATAATGAAAGACACGGATATGATTTCAATATTAATTTTAAAATACTTAAAGAAATAAATATTGTCACATTGACTGTAATTGTCATTTAGATAAGGTTTAAGATTTTAAGTTATATATGAACTTGTGAAGTGTATATATCCATAAATTTAAATTTACTTGCCATATAACAATTTTCTAATTAATTTAAGGAAAGTGATAAGTTTGATCTATCTAAAAGAATAAAATTTTGTTTCAGAAATAAAGTTAGGGTATTTATGCAAAGAAAATGGTAGTCAATCTAAGGCACAACAAATATGCCAAGAATTAAGAAAAGCTGTGGCATTTATAATAGGAATTTTTTTTTTTTTTTCATATAGCACCTACATATAACCATTTAAATCTTGTTCCCTTCGAAACTTTATTATTATTAAACTGAATAAAGATTCTCCACCATCAAGATATACTGAGCAATGGTGATAGGATTTTTTTTTTCTTAGTAGTAATAATGTACAAATAGATTAATAAAAACCAAGCATAGTAAAAATTGTATTATAATAATGTCATTAAAAAAAGTAGGAAAGACATATCGTTTTTATCGTGAGAGCAACATTCTATGATGCTGCATTAATATTGTTTGATCTCAATATATGCCAACACATTATAATTAGTTCATGTTAATTAAATAAATAAAATAAATAAATAATGTCTTAGTCAATTGTAATCGATTTAAATAATGTTAAAGATGTCAATTTGAATTTAAACTTAACTCTGCTTGTAACATGACAACATTATTAACTTATGTGTGATGCAAAATAATTTAAATTTTCATATACCAATTCCCAAATTAGTTGAAGGAAATTAAACAAATTTGGTCTATCTAAAAGTGTGAAATAATACACATTCACTTATTATAAGTGTTAGTACATGTTCTCTTTACATCATAAATGGAAGTTTGAGTCCCTTTATATATACTTACGAGCATATTTGGATATTTCTATTTGTTTATTGTGAGATTTTGAGTTGCATCATGCACATTTATTATCAACTATAGATATATTTCTCTTTTCATTATGAGAGGAGATCTCTTCCCCATATTATAAGATTAGATATTCAAGGAACACTTGGTTATTGAATCCCGACAAAATCTTGATCATGTGTCCAATTATTTTATAATTAAATTTAAAAAGTACAAGAATTTTTTTTAAAGAAAAAGTTATGGCATTTATGCGAAGAGAATGGCGATCACTCTAATCCAACTAGTATGCCAAAATTACATTCCAATAATGCCAATGAAAACGTAATTGTGATCTCTTTTCCCTACACTGTGGAGTACTGTTCATATCAAGTTGAATGCTACTTGATCTTGACAAATCTTATTGAATTGTGACTGATCCCAGTGTCCAGTGTTAGAAAATAATAATAAATATGAACAAATAATATCATAAATGATTGTAGTAATAACCTAATAATCTAGACAGCGCTAAAGATTTAACCTCGAATTTTAGTTTCTACTTTAATTTAGTGATTTGCAGTTCTATTAACTGACACATATATACAAAATTAATTTCATTTATCATTTTTTAAGGATAAAATTATTGTATTTTAAATTCGGATTCCTAACATTATTTCTAGAATAGATTGATTTGACAAATAATACAATAGCTGTGCAAAGCAGGGGTGTTGCAGTGGTAAACAACCACTCGTCCGAGCTTTGACTTCAAAGCGTTGGATCCAAACTCGTTTCCTCCCAGTTAATTTATGGGTAATTTTTTCATGCTACATGAGTCACCTTCTTCGAACCCATTTCCTTCCACTTAATTTATGTGTAGTTTTCTTATGTTATGTTAATTATCCTCTCTCACTTTTAGGAGTAAAAATTTAGATTATATTTCAGTATCCGACCTCAACTAATCTTAGTAGCGCTCTGACTTGGTGCTAATAATTAAATATATATATACACACAACAGCTATAATTGCACCATTAGTGTTTCTCCAATGCAAATAAATTAATAATTATAGAACCCAACTTAAATTTTTTATGCTAGATTCCTCATTCTACATGTTACCGAATTCATAGTTGGATGAATGAAATAATAAATTAATAATTTAAAATCACATATATATTACATAGTTATGACATAGTGTTTAGACTATTTAGCACTAACGCAAATTCTCCATGCTATGATAATTTCTATTTGTGTGATATCCGTTTAATGAAAAAGTTAATCAATTGAATCAAAGTTGGTGGCTTGGAAATTCGGTTGCAACTTGAACATGTAAGTCATAGGAGAATAATTATGTGTCCCTACTGGATCGTGACAATTGAATAAGATGGTGATCGAATTAGGTATTTGCATATTACCAAAATTAAAGATTTTTTTTTTCTTTTCTAATTTGATGTGAAGAATTTTATTTAATGAATAAGATACATGTGTCATCCCGATAGTCAGCATTGTTTCAATCATATATATATATATATATATATGTATTTATGTATATTCAATGTTTTCGTACTAATTCTCTTATCAGTTTAATTATTCTCTTATCAGTTTTGTAATTAAATCTAAACTGTATCTAACGTTTTGGCCGACTCGCGCCCTACTGTGCCTACCAACTTAGTGCTTCCCTTTTGACGCAGCCCGCAACTTTAAAGTCAAAAAGAAATTGGACCATGAACACATGTTACACATTAAGGTCTTGGTTTTTTGGTCACACTATAGTTGACTGTCGTCGTAGGAATAGCCATTGTTGCTTTTAGCCTACATTAAAGGCTTTTCAGCTAAACAATGTATCATCTCTATCTCTGCATTTATTCAATTAGCATGTATATACAATTAACCTTATTAATATCTATGCTTTATCATTTGAGAGAAATGTTGGAACTAACTAATATCAAAAGACAAGAACATTCAGTGTAGAAACTCCTAAAATTGTTTTCTAAGAAAATGTGATCAAACTCGTGGTTCAAAGTACTTATTTTCTGAAGTGATGTCGTTTTTAAAATTATATATTAGTAACTATCTAAGTGCCCCACACACAATAAATATATACACATGTATATGTAATGTTTCTCCATCTCACTCTCTAACTCATTCGAATGCATTAAATGATTGAAATAAGTGATTGTAATAATTTAAAAATTAGGATATATAAATTATTAGTATCACCAATTTCAGTAACTCATTGCATTTGAATTAAGTTGGAGTGCAATATAGGGAAACTCTAAATATATATGTATATATATATTTATAGGGAAACTTTATTTTAATCCCTGAGATTTCGAAAAATAACAGGCTTTTAATGCTTTTTAGCTTTTGTCATCCTTAATTTTTTCAAAACTTAAAAATGTCAAAACCGTCAATAAACTAATGATCAACATTAATAGAATGCCTTAAAAATTTTTACATTTAATAGTTGTTAGTGACATTATCCTCATAAAATAATGAATTTACAAGTTAAATTGTCCAAAATGTCTATAAATTTAATTACAACTTAGATTGCTTAAAATCATTGTTAACTATCAGTTGATTGACAGCTTGAATTTTTTTTTTTTTTTTTTAAATAATGAATTGCACAACACACCCCTAAGGGTTACCTAAAATCAAGCGAAAACACATTTACCCTTTTATTACACCAAATGTCGTTAGTTGACTTTCGTCAATTTTAATGGTTGACTAAGAATTTTGATTAAATGACCATTTTATTCATGAATAAGAAAAAAGAATAATTCATTTTAAAAAAAGACAAAAAAATAATTAAAAAATTATAAATTAAAATAAATTAAAAAATTAAAATTTAAAAGTTTATCTCTATCGTCTACCTTAGATGGACGTGACGATTTTTTTTATTTTTTTTAAATATGAAAAATAAATTAAAAATTAAAAAAAAAAACTAAAAGTTAAAATATGAATAATAAAATAAAAATATGGAAAATAAATTAAAAACAAATAAAAAAAGAAAAACAGATTGAGTCTTTTTCTTCTTCGCTCTTTCTCTATGTCTCTCTATATTATTTCTTCACCTCTGTCTCTCTTTTCTCTCATTGCTCACTTTTACCATTTCCTCTGTCTCTCGCGTCGCCTTCACGGATAGTACCCAAATGTCGTCACAAACCGAACTCTCTATCATCGATCCCTCTTCTCCCTCATTCCTCTCATTTTAGCTAGTCTTTCTTCTCCCCGCTCCTCTAACTTTATTGTCGCAGACCAAACGAACATCTCCTCCAACTTTGTCACCGTGCCTCCAACTTTGTCAAGCAAAGGAAAACCTAGGTTTCTAGTCTCTACGTGCAATGAAGACTTAGAAATCTAGATCTCTCTCGTGGATTGGTTCAAAGATGACTGGTCTAGGTTGGTTTGGCAATAGAGGTGTTTGGGTTTGTTCGAAGATGACTGATTTAGGCTGGTTTGCTAATGTTTAGGTGTTTGTTTGGGTGTTCCAATATGATTGGTCTTGTATGTTAAAGATGAACAGAAGACTAAAATGCCCCAAGTGTTTGACCGTGATAATGATGATGATGATAACTATGAGTTTGATTGTGGTGGTGGTGATGATGATGATGTATGTGTTTGTGTTTGATGGTGATGATGATGATCATCTGGGTTTATTAAGAATAGGTGTTTAATGTTGAAGATGAGTTGATAAAGAGTTATTTTTGGGTTCTTGATGATTTTTTTATCTTTTTTTTTTTCAAGATCTTCAATTTTTTTTTTAAATTTTTTTTTGAGATTTTTTTTAAGTCTTTGATTTCCACCATCCACCTCCATTGTTTTTTATTTTTAAGAAAACTTTAAAAATTAATTTTTTAAATATAAATATGAAGTTTTATTTTTAAATTAATTCACATGATGGACTGTGGAGATTTTTTTTTAATAGTTTTTATAATTTTAAAATTTAAAAGAAAACTAGAAAAAATTTAAAAGACGAAATTACCCTTAAGTTGATTAACCGTAATAGAACTTGACTAACGGAGTGAGAGTATTATATAATAAAAGAGTACATATATTTTCACTTCTTTTAGATGAAGTTTAAGAGGGTGTTGTGTAATTTCTTTTGTTGAAGAATTTTTGAAAAGTTAGAGATGAAAATAACTATTTTTAAAATAATTTTAAAAACTTGTTATTTTTTGAAACTTCAGGGACTACATGAAGTTTTTCATATATATATATATATATATATGTATAAACGAGATAAAAATATATATTTTTTAATCAATAATTACAAATCAAACTTAAAATAAGTTCAATGGTTCAAAACACTTTTTGACGACACAATTTCTTATGTTCTCATATTTTAATTACAAATCAAACTTAAAATAAGTTCAATGGTTCAAAACACTTTTTGACGACACAATTTCTTATGTTCTCATATTTTAATTACAAATCAAACTTAAAATAAGTTCAATGGTTCAAAACACTTTTTGACGACACAATTTCTTTATGTTCTCATATTTTAATTACAAATCAAACTTGAATAAGTTTAGCGGTTCAAAACACTTTTTGACGACACAATTTCTTTATGTTCTCATATTTTACCTAGAATCTGTTAAGATATGTGAATGTAAAAGAGCCGTGTAGTTGCAGAGTTCTCCGAAACGAAACGCCATCTATCTTTTTCAAAATTAATAATCTCGTTTTCACACTAGTCAACTTTGTGAAATAAATAAATTGGTTTCATTGAATACAACGCATTTGAAAACGTTATAATGTTTGTATGGTAGGTTAGTTTTTCGTTATCAATAGACCGAAAAGAGAATTGTGATCGTTCAATGCTGTTCCAACTTACAAACTCACATACAGATACGTTGGGTCTTGATAGAATAGTACATAATTTTTCTTTTACATTAATAGTAAGGGCTCATATCTATTTACTCTAGCTAGTATTTTTTTCTTAAACCTTTTTATAACATAATAATAATAAATATTCAAACAGTATTATATATATTGTTTCATTTCCATAGATTTTAATAAATGAGGGAATTGCACAATACCCCCCTGTGGTTTGCCTCAAAACAGTTGAAAACATAGTTACCATTTTATTACACAAAACCTCCATACCGTTAGTTGACTTCCGTCAACTTTAACTGTTGACCACACACACACTCTCTCTCCCCACCATCGTCCACCATAGACCCGACCTCCACCACCGCCCCTTCCGCACGCCGACCATCATCCTCCACCAGAGACCAGACCTCTACCACCCTCCCCCCTCGCACGTCGACCACCATCTCTCTCTTTCATCTCTATTTCTCTCTCCTCTGTTCACGACCGTCTTCTTTTCTTCTTCCACTAGAGAACCCTTCTCTTCTTCCTCTTCCTCTTCTTCTTCTTCTTCTTCTTCTTCTTCTTCTTCTCTCTTCCTCCACCAGAGAACCCAGATCTGGGTTCGAAACGAACCCAGACGTCTGGGTTCGTCGAACCCAAATCTGGGTTCGTTTCGAACCCAGATCTGGAAACGAACGAACCCAGACGTCTGGGTTCGAACTTAGATCTGGAAACGATTCCAGATCTGGGTTTGACGAACCCAGACGTCTGGGTTCATTTCGAACCCAGATCTGGGTTCTCTGGTGGAGGAAGAAAGAAGAAGAAGAAGAAAGGGTTCTCTGGTGGAAGAAGAAGAAAAGAAGACGGTCGTGAACAGAGGAGAGAGAAATAGAGATGAAAGAGAGAGATAATGGTCGGCGTGCGAGGGGGCGGTGGTGGAGGTCTGGTCTCTGATGGAGGATGGTGGTCGGCGTGCGGAAGGGGCGGTGGTGGAGGTCGGGTCTGTGGTGGACGATGGTGGGGAGAGAGAGTGTATGTGTGGTCAACAGTTAAAGTTGACGGAAGTCAACTAACGGTATAAGGGTTTTGTGTAATAAAAGGGTAACTATATTTTCAACTGTTTTGAGGCAAACCACAGGGGGGTATTGTGCAATTCCCTCTAGCTAGTATTTTTTTCTTACTCTAGCTAGTATTTTTTTCTTAAACCTTTTTATAACATAATAATAATAAATATTCAAACAGTATTATATATATTGTTTCATTTCCATAGATTTTAATAAATTTTATAATGTATAAAATTTTGTATAAAATATAAAACTCATCACTTTAAGGTATTTTCTTGTGTGATATATTATAAATACATTTGTAATGTCCGTTTTCGCAACATTAGTAAATGGGTCGTTGGAAGCCCAAAAGATGAGTACAGTAGCGAAAGACCCAAAGAGCCCGGTTTTCAAGTTGCGATGACGAGCTCGCTGGACCCTCAAGCTCACGCTTATGGCAAATATGTTTTGGTGCACGTCCCAGCTCGCGCTTATGTCAGACTTACTTTGATGCATTTTCAACTTGTGTCCACGTTTAAGTCTGTCTCAATACATCTTCAGCTCACATAAATGAACAGATCGGATTGATGAGCTCATGCCAAGTAGTGTCTTGAGAAGCCAATGCCAGATTGTCCCTGATTTCCTGATTTCATGCTGACTCGATCTCTACAGTTCCCGAGACATTTAATACGGTGACGACTATGCATTTAATACGGAGAAGACTTTACCTGAAACATTTAATGCAAGCATGGGCATGTAAGGATGATTAGTGTAGTAGTAATAAATGCAGTATGGTCTGAGTCAAATTAGTTGAGAATAATGATGATTTTTAGCGTGTAAAACACTCAATTGACACTCACATTCTCTATAAATAGAGGGGATGTTCATTGTAAAAGATAAGTTTAATATCAATATTATTGTTACTCTATTAAAATATATTCAGGGTGACTCGTGGACGTAGGCACACTTATCGAACCACGTAAAAATTCTTGTCTTTGCATTTTTCCTCTTCCTCTTCTCTTTTGATTAATTGTTCCTTCATCATCACCCATCTACCTTAGCCAACATTTAATCATCTTTATTACTATTTATCTACATTAAACCATATTAATTATCATTTATTATTAGAATCGCAGTTTGGGCCTTTAGATCTCCAGATCGACTAATTCTGAACGTCTATATCTTTTGATGCTAGAAGAAAGGCTCAACTGCGACTTAGAAACCTTTTCACCTCAATTACTCACATTTCAACAAACTATAATGGCTAGGATAAGAACAATCAAGAGTGTTGGTGTGGTAGATGAGTAACCTGAGGATTAGTAGGACCAGCAAAGCACTCTGCCTTCCAGGAAAAATACCGCTTAGGAGTGGCAATAATGCCAACGAGCCTTAGAAGATATAGTGAGACAACTGACTGAAGCAGTTAGGGCGCTGACAGAAGCTCAAACCCAAGCCGCGCAGACACGGGTGGAGGTCGGGCCCCCCAGAGAAGCTCGTCAGCAGCCCATAAAGGAAGTCCCTACTTCGGAAGGGGGAGCTGGCAGGGAAAGGTTGCTGTTTGAAGAGTTAGTCTGCTCCTTAAGCTTGAATCCGAGAGGGGACGGACGGTACGCTCAGGAAAGGGAAACCATGCCTCACCTCGCAGACTTAAAAGTGAGAGTGAATCGTGATGGTAGCCGACATGTAGAAGTTAGTCATGGGCATGAGCAAGCTCGCGAGCACCGCGATTGTTATGAACACAAGTTGCCAAGAGGCTCACGATAGGTAGAAAATTTTGACTGGATGTGCAGGTCGCGAAATCGCCATTCAGGTGAACAAGAAAGCACTAGTAGGCGGAGCCACACCAGGCGATCTGAGCCACAGGGTCCAATGGTGGAAGAATTATTACACAGGGTCCAGCAGCTGGAGGCTCGACCTGGACCCCAGAGTCAAGAAGAATAGAATGATGAGATTGTCCCATTTACCAGGGAGATTGAGACAGAACCTCTACTCCCCAAGTTTAAACTCCCAAACATTTCACCCTATAATGGAAGAAGTGACCCTTATGATCATCTGGACGCGTTCAACGTACAAATGGACCTCCAGACAAGCAACTTGTCGGTCAAATGCCGAGTTTTCCCAACCACCTTGGGAGACGCCCGCGAGTTTAGTTCAAAAGTCTCCAAGCTTGCAGTATAAGGAGCTGGAAAGAGTGTCAACAAAAGTTCCTCAATCAGTACAAGGCCCTGAGAAGGCAGCTCACGCCTCTATGCCATCTTACTACGATATTCTAGAGGCAGAACGAGTCCCTGAAAGATTACATTGCCCGATTCAGGGACGAAGTGAGCAATGTTGAGACCCCTTCATATGAGAGCATTTTAACCGTGATCTCGATAGGACTTAGAAAAGACGGAAAGCTTTATGAGAGTATCTACAAGTCCCCAGTAAAAGACCTGAGTAAGTTTTACGAGCGGACTGCCAAAGAGGTAAAGTGGGAGGAGGCTTTTAGACCAAAGAAGTTTAGCAATCAACGAGGTGAAGCAAGTAGCTCCCACCAAGGGAAAAGGAAAGGTCACGGTGGGGACGGAACGACGAGTAGAGAAATTACTCTGTCAATGTAGTGGTAAAGCGAGCTAGGCCAGAGCCGAGAAGAGAGCGACCTCAACATTGAGGTCGATATGAAAGCTACAGTGTCCTGTCAAACATGCAGAATCAGATCTTTGCCACGGAAAGAAGCAAAGAGAATTTTGGAAAGCCCACCCTCATGGGTGTCCCAAACCGGCTTTGAAATCTAAGGAAATTCTGTATCTATCAGAACGAAACTGGGCACAATACTTCAGATTGTTAGCAGTTGAAAGACGCCATTAAAGACCTGATCAGACGAGGTCACTTGGGGGAATATGTAGTGTGACCTGCAGGTCAACGACCTCAACCCCAACATCAGCAACCAGCACAGCAGCAGCCCCATCGAGCTTCTGAACAAAAGCATGAACCCGCGGTAAGAACCATTTTTACCATTTATGGTGGTCCCAATATCGCAGGTACATCCAACAAGTCACACCAGATTTATGTACGAGAGGCTAACCACGCCTTGCTCGCAAGTCATAGCGGGTTAGAGGGGCCTGCGAAGAAAGCAAAAGTGACCTCAGATGACATCGTGTTCACTGAAGAAGATGCAAGGGGTGTATGCTGGCCCCATAACGATGCACTAGTCATCCGAGCTAAGATTAGCAACGCAGAGGTGCGACAAATCATGATAGACATTGGGAGCTCTGTCAACATGATATACAGAGATTGTTTTTGACCAGATAGAGCTGGGAGTAGAACAACTAATGCCTTCTCCAGAACCTTTTTACGATTTTATTGGAGATACTGTGACACTAGTGAGCCAAATCAGATTGCCACTCACTCTCAGGGAACCAGGTCAATAGGCCACCGTGTTAGCAGACTTCTTGATCATTGACTGCCCCTCAGCGTATAATATGGTCCTGGGGTGGCCCTCGATGAACGACCTGGATATGGTCACTCTACCAAAACGCTCACGGTCAAATTCCCAACTCTTGATGGGATAGGATGTATCCGAGGAGAACAACACTTGGCCAAATGTTGTTATGAGGACGCTGTAAAAATGGTGGTTAAGGGAAAAAAGGTAAACGTTGTTTCAGGTGGCAAGCCACGAGCTATGATCGAGAAAGAAGTGAATCACAACCTCGAACCCCGCCGTGAGGTGGACACTAACCGAGCTACTGGACCCATCGAAGAGCTAGAGGATGTACAGGTCAACGAGGTAGACCCTGAGAGGTGCTTGAAGCTTGGACGAGACCTAGCCCTAGAGGTCCGAACTTAGCTCGCTGACTTTTTAAAGGCGAACCTGGATATATTTGTATGGAATTATGAAGACATGGTGGGGATGGATCCCAAAGTTATGTGTAAAAAATTGAACATTGATCTTTGCTACAAGCCAATTCGTCAAAAGAGAAAGCCAATGACACTGGAGCGATATGCCGCCCTGAAGGAGGAGGTGGACATACTACTGGCCAACAAATTCATCCACGAGGCCTACTATCCCATCTGGGTCGCCAACCCGGTCCTCGTGAAAAAGAAGAATGAAAAATGGAGGACTTGCATTGACTTCACTGACCTGAATGAGGCTTGCCCAAAGGATAGTTTCCCTTTGCCAAAGATCAACCAGCTCGTGGATGTGACGGCTGGCCACCAGCTCATGAGTTTCATGGATGCCTACTCGGGCTACAACTAGATTCCAATAAGCTCAGAAGACGAGAAGCATACTCATTTGTCACTGACCGAGGCTTGTACTACTACAAAGTGATGCCCTTTGGACTGAAGAATGTAGGGGCAACTTACCAATGTCTGGTCAACTCGATATGTCAAGAGCAGATTGGGAAGACCATGGAGGTGTACGTGGATGATATGTTGGTGAAGTCTAAGCAAATGATAGACCATGTCCGCGACCTGAACAAGACCTTCCAAATTCTGAGGAATTACCAGATGAAGTTGAACTCATTCAAATGTGCCTTTGGGGTAACATCTGGTAAGTTCCTTGGTTTCATGGTAAATAATAGAGGAATCGAGGCCAATCTCGAGAAAATCATGGTGCTGATCGAGATGAGATGCCCGGCTCAGGTTAAGGATGTACAAAGCCTCAATAGTCGCGACCCTCAGCAGGTTCATTTCTAAGGCCACTGACAAGTGTATCCCATTCTTCGATGCACTGAAGAAGGCGAAGAATTTTGAATAGACAGAACAATGCGAGGTGACGTTCCAGTAGCTAAAGGAGTACATGGGCCGAACTCTACTCCTATCCAAGCCGAAAGAAAAAGAGAAGCTCATCTTATATTTAGGGATGTCCCAGCATGCTTTGAGTGTCGTCTTGGTGAGAGAAGAAGAGAAGATATAGCTGTTTGTGTATTATATCAGTAAAAAGCTGGTTGATGCGGAGATTAGGTACTCGCATATGGAGAAGTTAGTATATTGCCTGGTGGTCTCATCAAGATAGCTACGCCCATACTTTTAAGCTCACCAGATCGAAGTCCTCAAGTGGTACCCGCTCAAGCAAGTTCTTCAAAAGTCAAATACCTCGGGCCTATTGCTCAAGTGAGTCGTGGAGCTCGCACAGTTTGACATCGATTACAAGCCCAAAATGATGATTAAGGCCCAGGCCCTAGCAGATTTCATTGCTGAATTCACAAGACCTACAAAAGAACAAGCTCAGTCCTTGGATGGCCCGCCCTGAGAGTTGTACGTAGATGGGCCCTCTAATGAATATAAATCAGGGGCTGAAGTGTTGTTGATTAGTCCTGAAGGTCACAAAATCCTTTACGCCCTAAGATTTGGATTCCAGGTCATCAATAATGAAGCAGAATACGAGGTGTTGTTCGCTGGACTCCGCCTGGCAAAGGAAGTGCGAGCTGAATAGATAAGAATTTTCGTTGATTCTCAACTTGTGGTGTACCATGTTCAGGGAGAGTACCAGACGAGAGGACCTAAGATGACTGATTATCTCCAAAAGGCCAAGGAGTTGCTAGGAACTTTCCAAAGGTTCGAGGTGAATCAAATCCCGCGAGCTCAGAATTCTTATGCAGATGCACTAGCTCGCTTAGCGACCACCTAGAACGCAGATTTCTTAGGACCCATACCAGTGGAGTTCTTGTCAGCTCCGAACATAGAAAAGAGAGATGCAGTAATGACCATAAGTATCCACCTCGACTCGTGGATAAGCCTAATATTGAGTTACTTATAAGAGGGGAAACTGCCAAATGACAAACTGGAGGCACGTTGGTTACGAGCTAGAGCAATCCGTTATTGTATATATGATGACATGTTATATAAGAAAGGTTTCTCAACTCCACTTCTGCGATGCATCGATGGCTAGAATTACAAGGTCGTACTGAAGGAGATACATGCGACCCATTATGGTAATCACGCCGGGGGGCTATCTTTAGCTCAAAAAGCACTCCGGCAAAGGTTTTACTGGTTGACCATGAAGCAAGATGCCATCGATTTGGTCAAAAAGTGTGACAAGTGCCAAAGGTTTATTAAAGTCCCGCGAGCTCCACCAGCTTACCTTCAACAAATGGTGAGCCCGTGGTCCTTCGCGATCTGGGGAATAAACCTGATCAGACCTCTGTCAATAGCTCGCCGTAGACTATTTCACCAAGTGGGCCGAAGCCAAAGAGCTAGCAGAGATTTCTACCACGAAGATAGAAAAGTTTTTATGGAACAATATCATCTGTAGATTCAGAGTTCCTCAATAGCTTGTGACAGATAATGAGACCCAGTTCGCCAACGACTAGTTCATTAATTTCTACAATGATCTCGGGATTGTGAAAAGTTTCTCAATCGTAGACCATCCTCAAGCCAACGGTCAGCTCAAAATTGTAAACAAGATCATCAAGCAGACTTTAAAAATCAAGCTGAAGGCAAAGAAAGGAGCTTGAGTAGATGAACTACAAAAGCTACTTTGGGCCTACAGGATGACAGCTCGAAGCTCTACTGGCGAGACCCTGTTTTCTATGGTGTACATGTCTGAAGCCGTGATTCCTGCGGAGTTCGAGATTACCAGCCAGCGAAGGGCTACATTCCGACCTGAAGACAATGATCAACTGCTCGATGCAAATTTAGATCTGTTCGAGAAAGTAAGGGAGGAGGCTCGCATGAGGGTTGCAGTTTACCAGCAAAGGGTCACAAGATATTACAACAAAAAAGTCCGAGTTTGAAGTTACAAGGCTGGCGACCTAGTCCTGCGCCAGATCCTCTCAGCAGCTCATAAGGCTAGTGAAGGAACACTCGGTCCAAACTAGGAAGGCCCTTACATCGTAAAAAAGAACCTAGGGAATGAAGCCTATCACTTAGCCAGCATGGACGGATCTGAACTTTCGCGAGCCTGGAATGCAGAGCATCTTCATCCCACTATACTTAATTGTTAGCTCGTTCTTAAAATTTTGTATCATTCATTTTGATGATTGCCAGTAAAATGATTTAACTTATTTTGTTGTTGTCTGTAATGTGTTCAATGCAGAAAGCAAGTTAACCCATTGAGCAAAATTTATTATAATAAAGGGCCACAACTATCATTACTCATAATTTGCTTCTATAAAACGAGCTATTATCTGTTACTTTCTGGGAGATATTTCCACGATTAATAAGCAATCATTCACCCTTGAAAAAATGCCCAGATGGCTAGCGTGTTATTGTCTTTTGCGTGCATCAACCATCTTCATATATGATCAGAAAGGTGCTTCTGCAATCAGTACTCTGATGCTTATTATGCTATGGGAATTTACTTTTGTGATTAGCAAGCTGATACGTTCCATGAGCTGTATTGCGTATCTACGATCTGCGAGTTATCTCTGTCTGCGCTCCGATTTATAACTTATAGAGCAAATTACAATTTACCCCCCTCGTTGAAACGCATTCACAGACGGAACAATAGTTTCAATATTATTACAATTTACCCCCCTGCCGTTAACATTTATCCGTTAAAATTAAATATATCAGGGGTAAAATTGTCTTTTTAACTTTATTTTTAATTTTTTAAGATAAATTTTAAAATAACTTAAATAAAAAAAGTTTAATCAGATCTCTACCGTCCATCTTGAAATGGACGGTAGAGATCAATTTAAAAAAATTAAAAAAATTAAACAAAATTAAAATAAAAATTAAATATTAACTAAAAATCCAACTTCTACCCATCATCTTCTTCACCAGTTCACCATAAAAAATCCAACTTCAACCCTTTATTCTCATCATCTTCTTCACCATCAAAAAATCATCCACAATCATCAGTTAAAAAAATAAAATCATCAACCCAAACAATCAAATCAACAACAAAATAAAAATTATCAGTAACTCAAATAATAAAAAAAAATGAAGAAATTTTTTTTTTTAAAAAAAAATATTCTGGTAATGAACCCAAAAACCTGGGTTCACGAACCCAGAAACCTGGGTTCACATGAACCCAGATTTTTGGGTTCCTGAACCCAGATTCTGGGTTTTAGCTTCTGGGTTCAGCTGAACCTAGATTTCTGGGTTCACGTGAACCCAGAATCTGGGTTCACGTGAACCCAGAATCTGGGTTCACGAACCCAGATCTGGGTTCACGTGAACCCAGATTTCTGGGTTCCTGAACCCAGATTCTGGGTTCAGGTGAACCCAGATTTCTGGGTTCACGTGAACCCAGAAACCTGGGTTCAGCTGAACCCAGATCTGGGTTCGTGAACCCAGAATAAAAAAGAAGAATAGAAGAAGATGGAAGAAGAGAAGAAGAAGATGAAGCGGAGAAGAAGAAGAATACCAGGAGAAGAAGATGAAGCGGAAGAGAGAGAGTCTAATGAGAGAAGAGAAGCAAAAGAAGAGAGAGAGAGAGTCTGATGAGAGGAAGAGAGAGACTTTATATATATATGAGGGTAATTTCGTATTTTCACTTATTTGAACTGTTTTCGGTTAAATATAACGGAACCTTGATAACGGCAGGGGGCTAAATTGCAATACTACTTAAACTGTTGCTCCGCCTGTGAATGCGTTTCAACGAGGTAGGTAAATTGTAATTTGCTCTAACTTATATTGCGCCCTTGTGATCTGCAAGCCAATACCTTCCACAATCTACGAGGCGTCTCTGTCATCAGCAACCTGCGATCCATACACTTCGAAGGCATTACCTGTGGAAAGAGCTGCTATCAAGGCACTCTGAAAGGTACTGCCCAAAGAGATGTTTATGATATGCTCCCCAGAAGGCGATTGCCTGTGGAAGGGTTTGCTATTCAGGTATTACCTATGGAAGAAGTTGTCATCTGCACGCTTTGGAAGAGACCACCTGGGAACTACTTGCACTTTGGAAGATGATCGCTTATGAAAGGAGTTGCAATAAAGGTCTCACCTGTGGAAAGGGTCGCTATCCATGCACCCTGGAAAGTATTACCAGAGACCTTTTGTCAATACTCACACGAAAAGTCTTGCTCGCGGAAGGGGTTGCCATTCGGGCACCCTGGAGGGTACTACCAAAGACTTCTGATATGAGCTCTCGCAAAAGACATGACCTGCGAACTTCTATCTAAGATCTCGCGAGAGAAACTGCCCGTGAATCGTGAACCCACGATCTCACAAGAGGAGCTGCCTATGAATCGCGAACCCATGATCTCACAAGAGGAACTGCCCATGATAGGAGCTGCTTGTGAATTGTGAACCCATGATCTCGCGAAAGAGCTACTTGTGATAGGAGCTGTCTATGAATTGCGAGCCGATACACTCACGAATGGTGCTTCAACAACCTGAAATCATCAAAGTTCGAGAAAATATTTTAACAGCTTGTAAATGCATTTGTCCATTTATTTAAAAGGTGCAACTAAATTGGTTTCAGGTTAAATACTTGTGGCCTAGTGTACTATCATAATTGTGATATACTTGTATTATTGGTTAACGATTCTTGACAATAACTTGTTATTTATTATTTTAAATCAATAAGTATTAGTTTGCAATCCTTGTCATGCATATTTCACACTTAGCCAAAAACTGAAGCAAATTGTAGGAAAATTTTTATAATATGATCTCGACCTATGAATGGTTGTCCCAGACATAGAAAATTAAAAATAAAATCCTCACTAAAAGAGAAAGAGTTCAACGATTACAAACGAAGCAAAAGAAATTAAAAATTCGGCTAAGTATTAGCAAGTGCAACTGAGGAAGGTTGACCCTGCGAAGCCCCTTCTAGGACCTCTGTAGTTGGAGGATCTTGGGAACCCTAGGGAGCTGGAAGGTCGAGAAGAGCTACTGTTTGGGAGGCTGGAAGAGCTGAGGAGGTGTCGCCTTGTTGTGCATCCTGAGTGTTGGTTGTGCGCTCTGTGAATGATCGGACTTCCTCGATTGCCTCCGGTCCAAAAAATGAAAAGTCCATGTCTGGATGCTGCATCCATAGCATGTACAAGAACACGCTCTCAGTCTCCAAAGTAGTGTTCTCCCGCTCTTGAGCGACCTGAGCTTGAACGCGCCCCTCAACTTGGGCGATCTCCTCTTATGCTCTAGCGAGCTCCTATCTGAGTACAATCGCCTCTTGCTGTATCAGGCTGACGTTCTTCTCTGCGACCTCAGCCCTTTTCTTCACCGCCTCGACATTCTTTTCAACAGCATTTAGCTTTTCCTTTGCTTTCTCCAGCTCGCCCTCGATCTTGTTGAATTTAGAGGTCATAATTTATCGGCGAGTTACCTCGTGAGCCAAAGCTTTGTCAGCATCCTTTAACTTTTCTTCCAGCCTCCCAGTGAGTGACTTCGCACTCTGAGACTTCCCCTGAAAGAAGCTCACCTCATCCTGCAACTTCTTTCTCTCAGCCTCGAACTCTTTCTCTACAGCCCTGAAAACGACCCTCTCACCCAGGTGATCTTCAATTTCCTTCATCAGCTTCATCACAGTCATGCCGGTTTGAAAGGAAAACAAAATTAAAAGCTCGAACTGGAAATATCAAGCAGAGATGAATAAGTTTGAAGTTTGAAGTTTACCAGTACTGTATAGCGAGCTCCATAGCCTACCAGATTTCGGCCAGCCAAATTCTCCATCTGGACCTTCGGAGTATGGTTCCTTATGAACTACGACATAAGGTTCAAGAGGTTTGTAAAGTACTTCTGCTCAGTTGTCGTTTCAACTCGCTCTTTAAAGTCTCCTTTAGATTATTCCTCATCTCTCCTCAACTCCTTGGAGCTCAAGCACTTGAGCCATTTCCAATGACAACCGCCGTTTCTTTCCCGACCTTTTAGCATTTGGAAGATAAGGGGCTGAGCTATAGCCTTCCTCTTGTCTCTCACCACAGGCTCGGGCTCAGACGCGGTTGAGCTTCTCCTAGCTAGAGCTTTGGTCTTCTTGACTGCAGGTTGACTCACCTTCTTCTACCCTTTGGTACCCTTCGGCTTGGGGGCTTGTTTTTTGGAGGCCACAACTGTCTCGACCTGAGAAACAGCTGCATCAACGGGCTGAGGAGGCACCTGCTGGATAGGATCTACCGGAACATCGTCCACGATCATGACGTTCGGCTCCGCGGGCCTAGCCGGAGCGCGGGACGGAGGTGTTACTAAGGCCAGCCTACCCATTTCTTCATAGGAACTTATGGTTGGACTTGAGCTCTCTTCTACGAAGGGCTCAAAAACTGACACGATCTCTCTCTTCCCTCGAACTTTGAGGTCGCAATGGGGATTCAAGCGCTTGCTGCCGAGCGGAGGAGCAAGATCGAGAGCTCGCAGCTCGGAATCTGAAGGCAGCAGGTTGTCTAAATCATTTTTAACAGCAACAAATCTCTCCAAGGTCGCGGTTTCCTCGCTAGTAAGCCTAATCCTGCAGGTAGAAACGTCTGCAAAATAGGACAAGCTTATTCAAAAAAAAAAAAAAAAAAAGATAAGGGGGGAGTTGTTATTATTTGTGAGCTAAAGTCGTCATCTACCTAGAAAAAGGGCAAACGAAAAATTTCTTAAGTAATGGAGAGAAAGGCAGGTAACCAAAAAGTAGTGGGACTTGTAATCTCCCACGTTTGACTTGTCACTACCCTTGGGCAAGAAATCCTTGTAAGTAGTGTTGCAAGCTGAGATATAGTATAACCCATCTTGCTTCTCTGCCTGGCGGTCGTGAGTGCCCTTGAAACTAAATAAGCTACGAAGAATCCTAGGGCTGGGGAAGTCGAGTCTATGCCTAGTAAAAGCGGCAACCAGGGAAATGATCTGGGCATATGAGTTGGGAGTCAACTGGAAGGATGAGAGGCTCAGATCGTTCAAGAGGGTTATCAGATAATCAGGAATGGGAAATCTGAGCCCGGTTGCCAGATGCTCGTGACTAACGGTGACAAATCCCGAAGGGAGATAAGTCCCATGGTCATGGAGGCCTGGAGTCATGGCACGACATCTTGAAGGGAAGTGATACTCCTCAGCCAAGGCCTTCATTGCTGAAAAACTCAAATCCGAAGCATATCGGTGGAAGACCTCCCGAGCTGCCCTTTCCCTAGAAGCGGGCTGAGATGTGGAGGGCTCAGCTCGCCCCACAGGTTCTTCTGCGACCTCACCACTTTAGGAGGTCGTGCCCTGAGTAATTCTAACTTGCTGTTCTATTTGTTACTCAGGGGTAGAAGCTTCATCGGCATCACCAATTTGATGATCACGACGCGAGCGACCTGATATCTACAGAAGAGAGGAACAGTATCAAAATGCTGAAAGTATACTAAACCTAACAAGCTGAAACAAGAAGTTCCTAAATCTATTTTCTTATGCGTCAGGTCGCCCGCTTTACTGCTAAGAGTAATGGGGGCCCAGAATGCGAGCCCATCAGGTCGCTACGGCCCACCAGGTACAGAGTCCTAACATCTAAGGTTATGATCCTACATCTATAGAACTTCTATCAAACAGTTTGAAGGCAAACTGCCTCAAATACAAGCACCAAAATTATTCAAACAATCGAAAGCCGCAAGTAATGCATACAAAGTTTGAAATACAAGCAACGAAAACCCTACCAACAGGTAGTAAAATACACAAGCGTCGAAATCATTTTAACAAATGGCAAAAATTTCAAGCAACATATAGAACATTTGAAACACAAAACATGCAGGCAAGACTCAAAGTCAAGAAGCACACCAGAAGGCAATGTACGCTAAAAATCAGAAATGACTAAGAAAACATAAAAACTAGTTTGAGGGACTTACTGTGGATGTTTGTCTGCTGGAAATAGGATTTGGTATCTGAAGATGTTGAAACTGAAGAATACTTATGCAAGAATGAAGAAGAAGTGGAGAAGAAATGATGAAGAAAAATTTTTGGTAGAGTTTAGTCCTGAAAATGGCAAAAGTAAAAGATGAAAGTGAAAGGGCGCCGGGTTTATATAGGTGCGGGCCTCTAATCTCAACCGTTCAATCTGGCAGCTGTGTAACCGCCATAGATCTGACAATTCAGCGCGAGCTTCGATCTCTTGTCATCACGTGCTATCAGTTACAAGACGTGCACATTAAATGCACATGGCTCAAAACGTGTTTATAGTACCGATACCTGAACAGACGCCACATGTCAAAAGTAATGAGTCAGCAGTTAAAGCGACGTCTCCTGAGCTCGCAAACGGTCACTGGAAGCAGCATGTTCAACTCTCAGCCCGCAGATCGCATTAAGAGCTGGGGGGCTAGTATTATGCCCGTTTTCGCGACATAGGCAAATGAACTGCTGAAAGCCCAAAATATGAGTACAGTAGTGAAAGGCCCAAAGAGCCCAGTCTTTAGGTCGCGATGATGAGCTCGTTGGACCCTCGAACTTGCGTTTATGGCAAATATATTTTGGTGCACATCCCAGCTCGCGCCTGTATCAGACTTACTTTGATGCATCCTCAGCTCGTGTCCACGTTTAAGTCCGTCTCAATACATCTTCAGCTCGCATAAGTGAACAGATCGGATTGATGAGCTCGCACTAGGTAATGTCTTGAGAAGCCAATGCCAGATCGTCCCTGATTTATTGATTTCACGCCTACTCGATCTCTATAGTTCCCGAGAGTATTTAATACGGTGACGGCTGTGTATTTAATGCGGATAAGATTTTACCTGACACATTTAATGCAAGCATGGATATGCAAGGATGATTAGTGTAGTAGCAATAAATGCAGTATGGTCTGAGTCAGATTAATTGAGAATAATGATGATTTTTAGCGTGTAAAACATTCAATTAACACTCTCCTCATCTATAAATAAGGGAGATGTTTATTGTAAAAGAGAAGTTTAACATCAATATTACCGTTATTCTGCTAAAATATATTCAGGGTGACTCGTGGACGCCTGCATACTTATCGAACCACGTAAAAATTCTTATCTTTGCATTCTTCCTCCTCCTCTTCTCTCATTATTAATTATTCCTTCACCATCTACCTTAGTCAACATTTAATCGTATTTATTACTACTTATCTACCTTAAACCATATTAATTATCATTTATTATCAGAATTGCAGTATGGATATTTGGATCTTTAGGTCGATTGATTCTGAACATCGACAACATTCATCTTTATTGGGTTCTCTTTATTAGGATATTGAAGTATATTTTAGAATTAAATCCCTAAGATGTGAGAGAAAGACTTCTGAAAATGAGAGAAAGACTTTTAAAATAGAAAAATGGCATATAAATGAAATGGATAAGCTGCGGTTCGAAACTTAAGTTAGTTTCTCAATAAGAGCAACAGAGAGCGGCGGGTGCCACTTCACTACACTGCACCGTCAACTGCACTTTTAAGGTGAGCTAATGTGCTTCGAATAGATAAATTATCTTGAAGGTACTGGGTGATAGAAATGCAGTACGGTTTCTAGTATTATGATATTATGACAGGGGTTAACTGCAAATCCAATACTTAGCGAGCGAGTGGTGTACCTGAGTCGGCCGTTACAGTGACAAAAGTCGTGACTCAGTTGAGTAGACTGTCACCGAATTAATGAAATCTCTGAAGCACTAGACAGGTTTTAAAATACCAGGATCCTTTGGGTTGCGCAAATTCATCGCAAATTGATAATGTCAAAGTTATTACACTATCCGGGGTCTCTCTTTAGCGTTGACTTTCTTGTTTTGAATACTCTGTCCCATGCAAACCGATAGGCGATAAGCATCCTCAATTCGCCACATTTATTTTTATAAAATCTCATTAAAAATATATATAAGTTAATCTAATACTAATAATTAAGGGTTTGTTGGAATTTAACGAAATTAACATTACACAAATGGTTCGAAAATTTCATAATCTTAGGAGAAATCTATTCTCACACTAAAATAAAAAGAACTCTTTATATATTATGATAAATAAATAAATAAATAATGATATAAATAATGATTTTACTATCAATGCTTTAATATTAGGACGAACCAATTAAATTCACTAATTACATTTGAATTAAACAAGAAAAAAAAATATAATGAATGAATTTGATTAGTTCGTTCTAATTTTTTAAAGTTAGATGGTATTGATAATAAAATCAATATATATATACACGTTGCAATGCCTTGTTGGTTGATGCATTGCCTCCTATGTCTTTGACAAATACCTCCCCAAAAAAATTATGGTCATCCCTCACCTTTTTGTGGGCTGCTCTCCATCTATGTGTGAGTTAATTCTTTTCGTATAGAAGTTACTTCCCTGGTTGCGCTATCAGTATTTTATTTCGCTTAATCTTGGTTGTCCCATAGACCAGTCTCAGAACTTAAAAAAAAATTATATATTTTTGATTCATTGGGATTTGGTACAATAAATTTAGATTATAGCTTATGATTTTATAATTCACTAATTAAAACTAGGTCAAACTGAAAATTTAATAAACAACAAAAATATTCAATAGAATGATGGTAATTTTTTTTATGCTAACAATTAGAAGATAAGTAAATAAAAACTGATAAGCATTAAAAAGAATCCTTTAAAAAATAAAAAAAGAATGAAGAAAGTATATTATATTTAAATATATAAAAATTAAAAACTTAAATTTTTTGTCAAAAACTTTTAGAAAGTGCACTTGCCTCACATGTGTATAAGCGGGCTCTGCCAATGAATACAATATCATATATTACCGTATTTTTATTCAGAAACTATTCATGATAAAAGATAGATATGTAATTGATTAGAAATGTCATGTGTTGTTTTATTAGTAAAGACATTTATAATAAAATTGTTCTACCACAGATTTTCTTTATTTTTACCCTATTTTTTAACGTTTATGATTGATTTTTATTAAATCAATATTGAATATTGTAAAAGTTTAGGTTTCTAGTCGTCCATACAATCAAATGTGTCACGAGATGCTTTAAAATATGAAATAGATTCTTCAAAAAAAATTAAAAAAAAATGAAATAGAGAGAACATAATGATAGACGACAATATATATAATTGATTCATGCACGGACTTCTGAGTAAACATTCCATATTGAAATGGTCCCGCGGAAAATTTTTCTTACTTCTACTTTTTTTTTTTTTTTTTTTTTCTTTCTTTTAATATTTACGATTAAATTTTGTTAGAGCGATATTGAAAAAAGTAAGGTTTTAGTTATCCACATAACAAAACGTATGACAAGTAGCTTAAAATGAAATAGGATGAGATTCTTTCCCCCACCAAAAAAAAAAAAAATTGCTGGGATGATTCATATTTTATTTGACATGTTGTCCCTGTGACTGTGAATTAAACTGTGAATCAAAAATAAATTAAGACCGATGGATCACATGATTCGAAAATAGTTTTATATATAGATTGGATATAATTTAATAATCTTCAATAAGATTTGGATATGACTTTCACAAGGAAAGAGAAAAATGGAATCTTGCTTTTAGATAGTAAATTTTATTTAAGATAGTATGGAAGAAACCAATTTTTAGATTGGAATTTTATTAATTTACCCTTACATTTGAAAATAATATCAAACTATCATTGATTTTGGAAATATATCCAAGAAACCCAAACCGTTAGTGTGATGGTGATTTCCATCCAAGTCTTGAAAGATCCGTTAGTTTTAAGAGTAAATAGGTAATTGCATTTGTGTATGAAGAAACTGGGTACAACTGTCAATTAATTATAATTATTGATTTAATGAAAATTAAAATGGAGTATTATATGGTGACACATGTAAATGAGGGTTAAATAGATACACTACAACAAACAAGCCCAACCATACCGGGCAATGCCCGGTATGGTTGGATATCCATACCGGGCAGCACGCCCGGCGTGCTTGCCAACGGTATGGATATCTGAATATCCATACTGGTCCAAAATCCGGTATGGATAATCCATATCCATACCCGGCATCGCCCGATATGGATACAGAAATAAATGGGTCGACCCCGGTCGACCCACTATATTATACCGGGCCGCCCGGTATGGATATATGGGTATCCATATCGCATATCGTCCAGTATGGGTATTTGGATTCATACCGTGCTTCATCCGGTATGGATAATCCATATCCAGGCCAGGTACTGACCCGGCTTGGATATATATTTGAATCCGGGCTCGGTCCGGTATCAAAAATTTTTCCATACCGGGCACGTGCCCGGTATGGAAAATCCGTATCCATGCCGGGTACCGACCCGGCCTGGATATATATTTGAATCCGGGCTCAACCCGGTATTAAAATTTTTCCATACCGGGCTCGTGCCCGGTATGGAAAATCATAAAAATAAAAAAAAAATAAAAAATTGATGATTTTTTATAATATTCCACTAAAATTATAAACACATATAAATGTTGCAAATATATATTAATTAAATAAAATAACATTTAAATTACATTACATGATCCATAATTAAATGTTAATTATGAAATATTAAACTAATTTTATACATCAGTACATTACTAAGATACTATATATATGTATAAACTTTCATTAACTTCATCTGACTTTCCATGTTAATCTCCATTGTCCATCTGGATGATGGAGATCGAATTAAAAAAACAACATATAAAAAATAAAAAGTTTTAAAATAAATATGTAGATCTATCTCATCCACTTAAAAGAAAAAAACAATATAGATTTTATAAAAAATGAGATCTTGGCTTTTACAATTGGAGACCTAGATCTCCACCACTAGTGGAGACCAATTTGGTCTCCATCTTGTTGACTTTCACCGTAGTTTGAAGAGAACTTAGGTCATAGAAAAGATCATAGAGGTTACGTTAGCCATGACAAAGATTTTGACATCTCCAAAAGATCCGATGGTAGTGCCTTTGAGCATCCTCTCTAAGTAGGCGTAGAGATTGTAAAGGAAGCCTATCAAATGCATCAATTAAGGGGACCGACTACTAGTTCATCTAGGCTTGAAGATCAAACGGTAGAGAATGCAAGAGACAATGATCATGTAGAGAGAGATGGTGTCATTTTGGGAGTAATTAGTGTGGCATTTTGTTGTTGTTAGGTTTGGAAAGGGAAATGAGGAGGATGCCAGAGCCGATGTATGTTGTGAAGCATTTGGATTTTGATAGGATTTTGAGAAGTAGAGTGTGTGAACAGTAAAGGGAGAGTGACATGAAAGTGAGGAATGAAGAATTTGTTGGCCTCCATTTGGACCCATAAATATCTCTATCTCTATAAATTAGTGGAGATTCAATTTGGAGATTGCACCTCCATTTTTTTTTTTAAATTTTAATTTTGTTTTATACAAATAGGTTTCCATTGCTCATCAAGTCGAGATCAATCTATATTCTTAAATTTTCAAAATAATTTTAGTTGTTTGTTTTTAATTTTTTAACATTTTATTTTGGTAATATAAAGACAGTACGGTAATTAATTCATTTGTTTATTTTTTTAACTTTTAATTTTTAATTTTTTAACATATTTCTTTTCAATTTTTTAACATATTGTTTGTTTGTCAATTAACATATTATTTTTTATTATCAAAGGTATTTTTGTATTTTTCATGTTTGGCTCTAATATCACTTACTTTTTGGATGAAACCACCATCCCACTAATGGTAAGGGTTATTTGGATAACGAGGGATGGTTTGATATTACTTTGAATTCTAGGGGTAGTTTAATTATTTCCCTTTTAGATAAAAGCAAATTACCTTTTTTACAAAAGTTGGTGATATATATATATTTTCTAAAAGTAGATTATTGTATTAGACCATGAATCATAGGTTCTTAAATATATAATCAAGTTGTATTTGTTAGATTATAAAATGAATGGTTCTAAAATTTATTGAATCAATCAAAAGAGGATTGAGTTATCATAAATCAAGATTTTTAAGTTTTCTGAAACTACTTTTTTTTTTTAAAAAAAGTAGAAATTCTTTCTTCTTCTTCTTTTTTTCTTCCTTAGATTTATAAACGATGTGCTAAAAAACCATTACATATAAAGCTGTAATTTGATAATCATTAAAAAATTATAATGAATGTAACGTTTTTAAAAACACTTCACAGTTTTGAGTGGCATAGACTTCAGTGACATGAACAAAAATTTTGGATTATATGTAGATTTTGTTTATGAATTATTAATACTTGAGTAACCCACAACTCTCATTAAAACAATTATTTATTACTCTCTATTCAAACTACCACCAATCAGTAAAAATCTTTCCATTTAAATAATTATTGCGTTTAAGTTATATCTTTCCATGTCAATTAAAAATAAATATTACTTTTGACTTGTTTGACGATTAATGTGGTCGGTTGACGCGTTTTGACGCTACTACTAAACATTCATAAATTAAAATTAAAATCAAACAGATAATGTTTGGATAAATTTAAAATCAAACTGATAATGTTTGGATAAATGGATAGATGGGTACACTATACAATACAATAAAGTACTATTGAGTAATATTAGATTTTTTAAATATTTTATATAAATTTATACTTAAATTATATGATCTATGAATTATCAACATCTTATATATTATAAGATAACGTGATAATTAATATAATGTTGATAACTTATATATCATGTTATTTAAACATAAATTTAGATAAAAATTTAAAAAGTCTAGTATTATAAAAATAGACCAGTAATAAAATTTTTTAACAGTTGAGCTCTGTATCATATACATACACACATGGTTCAAAATACCATGACAGGGTAAGAATTTTCTCTTATTGCACAGACACGTAGATATTATAATTAAAGTGGGTGTAAGTTTAATTAAAGAACTAATTAAAAAAAGGGGGGGTCAAATTGAAAGAATCCAACCCAATAATTGCAAAAATTCTCAAACCCAATGAAAAATATGCTAAATGGAGGAGAAGAGAAATAAATAGAGAGTACACGTGGAAAAGATGAAAATTTGCAGTGGATTCGCAAGTAATAAGACCGAGACAGCGAGACAGAGAAGGATAGATAAGGTGAGCAAGAAGAGTGAGAATCACAAATTAAAGTCCTAGGAGGTCGTCTTCGACTCTTGACTCTTCCCTATAAATATATGGATGCATAGAAAACCACTCAAAAGTCCAAGTACAATAAGTGCACTAGTACGCTTTTTTAACATTTCCATACAGATTTTGCTTTTGAAGTAGATAAGGACCAAGTTGGAGAAGCAGAAACAGTAATGGAGGTCGATGGTGCAAGACCTACGACGGTGAACGATGCGTCACCGATGAGGAAGATCATTTCGGTGGCTTCAATCGCAGCCGGGTTGCAGTTCGGTTGGGCTCTGCAGCTGTCTTTGCTGACACCGTACGTGCAGCTTCTGGGGATTGCACACAAGTGGGCGTCTCTCATATGGCTATGCGGGCCCATCTCTGGCATGATTGTCCAGCCTCTTGTTGGCTTCCACAGTGACAGATGCACCTCCCGGTTCGGCCGTCGTAAGCCGTTCATCGCAGCCGGGACGGCCCTTGTGGCGGTGGCTGTTTTCCTGATCGGTTACGCCGCTGACATTGGCCACCGCATGGGGGACCCCATAGGCAAATCAATCAAGACCCGTGCTATTGGGTTGTTTGTTCTTGGTTTTTGGATCCTTGACGTCGCAAACAATACCCTTCAAGGTCCTTGCCGTGCCCTCCTCGCTGACCTGGCTGGTAGTGACTACAAGAAGACCAGAACGGCCAACGCCTTCTTCTCCTTCTTCATGGCCGTCGGCAACGTCCTCGGCTACGCTGCCGGCTCCTACACCCACCTCTACCACATGGCAGCTTCACTCATACAGCCGCCTGTGACGTCTACTGCGCCAACTTGAAGACTTGTTTCTTCATCTCCATAACCCTTCTCCTCTCTCTAACCATCATAGCTCTCTGGTACGTCAAGGAGAAGCCTTGGTCACCGGAGGAGGTAAAAGCGGCTGAGGGTGACGACAAGGTATCCTCCAACTGCTCCTTCTTTTGGGAAATACTTGATGCTTTCAGGAACCTGGAGAAACCCATGTGGATCCTCCTTCTCGTGACTTGTCTCAACTGGATTGCATGGTTCCCGTTCTTGTTGTTCGACACTGACTGGATGGGCAGAGAGGTGTACGGAGGCAAAACTGACGGCACCTCCGAGGAAAAGAGGATGTACAACAACGGTGTCCACGCGGGGGCCTTGGGTCTGTGTTGAACTCCGTTGTTTTGGGGCTAATGTCTCTTGGAATCGAGACTTTTGCACGTTGGGTTGGGGGCGTCAAGAGGCTCTGGGGTATCGTCAATTTCGTACTTGCTATTTGTTTGGCTATGACCCTTGTCGTCACCAAGATGGCCGAGTCTCACTTCACCAGCACCGTCGGCCCCAACGGCCAGGTCCATATCTCGCCACCCGCCGCCGGCGTCAAGGCCGGTGCCCTGGTTATTTTTGGCGTCCTCGGAATCCCTCAAGCCGTAAGTTTTCGTTTTCGTTTTCATCAGTTTATTTTTTTTATTATTTTTTATTTTTATATATTACAAATACAAATACAATTTGTGGGACCACTAGATAGGACTCTATGATTCAGAATTTAATATTTATTTGACTCTACTCTATAATAATATGAAAAGAGCGATCAATATTTAGTAGATAAAACTGTTCTCCAACTGAAATAATTTAGAAATAAATTACTTACAAATAAATGAATTAAAGTGAATTTGTTCACTTTTTTGTGTGGATGTGATATTGGAATCCTGTATTGTTTGGGAGAGGAGACAAGGTGTGTTGGCCATCATGGCAAACCACTTGTGAGTTCGTCAGTTATTACCCAATAATTTTGTGTTATATGATATGAATTTTGATGATATTTCACTTTCCGGTGAGTAGGTGGTACAAAATTTTTATCCGAGTTTTCTTGATCAACAAATAGTGACATACTTTGGATTTGTGGGACAACATGCATGTTTGATGTTGCATACTTTTTTGATGCATGGGTGCTTTCGTGTCCTTCAATAATAGGGTTGGTGGCGGTGGGTGAAAGCTGCTTTTTATGTTTGTTTTATCAATTTTTGAAGAATATATTAAGTAAATGCTTTTCAATGTTATATTCACGAGAAAGATGATATTTGGAAAACGTTGAACTTGTTATAAAAAAGGGTTTCATATTGTAGTTCTCAAGCAATTATTTTAGCACTCAACATGACATGTTGTGTTTTATTTTAGGATTTTATTTTCTTAAATCTAATATTATAAAACGATATATTGCAGAGCCATGGGCCTACATGATTGTGCATTTCAGTTTCTATATGAACTTTTTTTTTTTTTTTTAACAAAAAGAACATGAACTTCGTGACAGAGCAAAAAATAAAAAAATAAAAAAATAACTTTTTATGTTCAAAAGCATCTATCTTTTTCCTGTCTAAAGCCACTGAACTTTCTATGAAACTGTCCACATGGTTTATGAATTATTAAAGATAATGGGTCTTTTGGATTCTTTTCGTGGAATTTTTTACAGCTGAGTCATTTTTTAATATTTTCTTTTTTACTTGGAAACTCATATTTTCATTTCTTATTACATATTTATTTTTCTAATTTGTGTTTTGTTGGATTAAGCAAATTTTGTACTTAACTTACTATTAACCGTATCTTTAATAACTTTTTGGCATTATTTTGCTACTAAAGTCAACTTTAACTAAACTTTTACGTTCTTTTTAAATACTTTGCTATATTCTCGAAATTATTTGTGAATCTATCAAAATTAATCAAGGATTGATTTATAGCAAATTTGTTGATCATAAGCCGTATAATAGATGGTATAGCTTTTGATTGTCCAAATGAAAATTATAATCTTCCAAACTCTATTTATCTTCATATTTTCTTGAAATTTTAACATGTTTTATTAAGACACTAACATATGAAAATGATTATTGCCTAATAAATAAAGAAGTATTACATAAACCTAATTGATTCTGGCTAATTGCCTTTCTGATCATATTGTTTCAGGTTACATTCAGTGTTCCTTTCGCTTTGGCATCTATCTTTTGTAAGTCTTCCGGTGACAAGTCCACCGCTGGTCAAGGTAAAATTTCTTTACACATCTGACAGATCAGGCCGGGCCTAAAATTGTAAGACCTTACTAGGGTTGACGGCCCAGTACAAGTATGATACAGACTGGACCATTAATTTTTTTTGAAATCTGGCCCTACCCATTAGCCCCTTCGAAAAGAGCTAGTAGATGAACTTATCCGAATTGTGCTATTAAAGTTTATCTGAATTGATCTCGGTACCCTTCTATCTAAAAATGATGTCAGCTAATAAAAAAATAATAATAATAATAATCAATTGGGGAATGGCATCCGACCCGATCAACCCATTTACATCACAACTTGTTAATTTATGTTTATATTTTTAATTAATATTGTTCTTACTAATTTGGATGTGTTGATATTTTTATGAATCAGGACTTTCCTTGGGAGTTTTGAATCTTGCAATAGTTATTCCTCAGGTGCGTACGCATGCTTGTATAATTTATTTTAGGAAAACGTTTTCTATAAAAACACTTTCACGGATTGATCACCACTCGTAATGATAATTGTTATTGTGTTTGTGCAGATGTTCGTGTCTTCAGTGGCAGGGTATTTTGATTCTGCATTCGGAGGTGGAAACGAGCCAGCTTTCCTTGCAGGAGCTGTGGCTGCCGCGGCCAGTGGCGTTGTGGCATTTTTTATGCTCCCATCCCCGCCCCCTGGTGTCTCAACCAAAACCGTAGCCGGTGGATTCCATTAAATTAACGAGAATGGAATTCGACTTTGGGATGTTAATTCTCTTTTTATTTCTTCTGCTTTCTCATGTTGGTTTACATTTCCTTGAGTGAGAAGTAAAGAAAACCCTTTTCTTCTGGAATATACCTTTCGTGTACATTTGTGTGTGCATGTGAATATAACTTGTTAGGATTACATCATGGTATCAACTTAACAAATGAACAAATAAAATAATTAAAAAACATAAGAACACTAAAAATCTAATTCCACTATAATTAAAATAGCACCAATTCAACAATACACCATTACTTAGGCGATGCGGAAATCAAAATCACTACGTGTCATAAAACGCACCGAGAAAAGCTTTAATAAAGCTTCCTATTACCAATTTCTCAGTAGCACAAGGCACTGGCACCGCTAGTGCGCAATGATTACTGAAGGACCCGGAACACTGATCACTAATTTCACATCACAAAATGCCAATTCATTCAACATAAGCTTTCAATCTATGATAACGCAATTTAGTGGCATGTGCAGCCTTTGCGAACGTACTAGGAGTCGATTTCACTTTTATGGGGTTTCTAGAAGCACACCATTACCTAGTCAATGCATACACGAAATCGCAAGCCTAAATTGCCGACGTGACCAGCCGATTCGGAGATTCTCTTAACTGGCCCCACAGCGATGTGCATATTCACACCTTTTTCCACGCCCCCCCCCTCCTTTACATATATGTGTTAAAGAAAATCAATTCAGCTGTAAGTGGCTTTACTACACTGGTAAAACCAAAGACCATCCACTATTACTTTAGAAAAGCCATGAGTTCTATTCACCATAAATCTCACTAAGAGGTAGATAATTTTTTACTTTATATGGATAGTCTCTTATTGCTTAGTCGGGAGTAAACTAAGATCCAACCTATAGTATAGAAGTTTATCTAGAATTTCTGACAGTTGTAACCGTACTTATAAATATACTTGTAATATCAAATAAAGTAAAATAAAATCAATCTTACATTACATTTATTTATTTATTTTTAAGATTGAATAGATTTGAATGATTTAACATCTAAAATCAAGATGATATGTTTATTTTCTATTTATAAGGTTTCAATATAAATATTTGAAAGTTGTTCATAAGAATGCAAGTATCTGAAAGTTGTGTCTTATTCAATAAATTTGATAAAATATTTTAAAAAATTTAATTTAAATCATTTCAGTCTATAATCTTAAAATTAATAAAATTCGTTTTTTGAAAATATAAATTACTTAAATGATATTTAATATATTAAAATTAAATAAAATTACATTTAAATTATTAAATTAAATAAAAATAATATTTATTAATTAAAAAACAATTTTTTTCTCCTTTGCAAAGGGCCACTGGCCTAATTTTAAGTAGAACATTAAAAAATTGGTTTTATTTTTCTAATAATTATGAACGATAGATTATGTGATTATGAGAGGTTATTTAAGGTATAAACGTGTTAAAAGCCATAAACTTACTTTAATTTAAGACAAAAGTCAAGTTTTCAATTTAGTTTTTTCCCCCCATTTTTTAATATACTTTTCATATTTTAAACCACTAAAAAAATTAATGTAAGTTCTTAAAGATTTCATACAGAAAAAACAAAGAGGTATTTGCATCTCTTCAAAGTTGTATGCACACCTAGGATTAGTAATTTTTTTTTTTTAAATTTCAATATTATTCTTACTTAACGTTATAAAGAATTAATTTAATTGTAATTACATTGTATATAAACCATATTATTACAATATTTAAAATTTTAATCATATTTCTAATATTTTATAAGATCTATTATTAATATATTTGCTGTTTATTAATTTAAAATTTAAGTAGTGATTGTTTAAAAGTGAAAATTTTAAACACTTTCTATAATTTTCTTAAAAAAATTACAAAACTAGACTAAATATTAGCAATAAAACAAGGAGATGTGACTTTCCAAACCTAGAAGTAGCCACACCGTTATGCCCAAATATAGCATTCAAGCAATAAATCCAATAAGGTCTGAAAGACTAACAAGCCCCAAAGCCATAATACATAGGAAGTAAGACGTAATGGAGCCTATCAACTTATGACACATTAACAAATGCCATGTCAGCAAAAATATATGGAAGTAGCTTGAGTTGATTAGCTCGCATAAAGAAACCTGAGGATGCAATAAAACAACAAGCTCACAACATGTTGCAATTTCCTTCAAAGCGAAGTTCTAAAACAGGAAATATCTCATATCAAGAGGAAGATCACTTCAAAGAGGAAGCTTCCAAATTTGCATTTTGATTCAAATGTGAATGTATTAAATGTAGATTTACATGAAATAGGAAAGAAATCTTAATCTTTTCTATATCCCAGTAACTAAATCATATGTAAACAAGGAATTTTAACATTATATATATGGGTCCTTATGCCTATACAACACATGATTGCCCAATGATACAAAAAGCCCTAGCCAAAACGCTAAATCCTAGCTTTCCCCTCTAGAAATAATATAACTTATGGATGTACGTATCATCCAAAAGACAGAATCATATTAAAATTTATCTGATCTCCTATTTACTTTTCTTGCATCATTCTTATTGCCCTTGCTTTCCATATGTACATCTATTCTTTCATAATTTGTATTTAATTCGCATTGATTAGAATATTAATCAATTTTTGACATCACTTCCATCATTTTTTTTGTAACTTTTATTTTGATTCGATTGTAATGAGTTAATTTATAATATTTAATCAAAAACTAAAAGCAAATACATATTAGTAATATGTCAAGTGTGCTTATAATGGAATGTCTATACTTAAAAAATTCTAATTGACTGTATATAGTACTAAAAGGAGTATGCGCATACACCTTTATGGGGTGCAAATACGGTCACTCAAAAACAAAACAAAACCCCTTTGTTTGTTTAGGAGCCTACCTATAAGGATTTGGACCTAACGCGAGCAGAGGCCCAACTAGTGTCAATGCTGAAAGAGTGACGATGTTTACACCCCTAAAAAACTGTATGTGCACCTCTTTTCCTACATACACTCCATCATGATTTTTTTTCAAAGTATTACATTTTGTAAGAACATCCCACCTATTACCAATATATCATATCTTTTACTTATGAATAAATATTATAAATATAACAATATATAATTAAAATAAAAACAGCATGGTGGAGGTGTAGTTACTCTTAATTATCTATTTTTAACTTACAAGGAAAGATCAAGAGGCAACAACTTTGTCTTCGTCTTCCTCGTAGGCTTTTGCTTCTGCTGCAACTGGAAAAAAAAAAAAAAAAAATTGCCCTGATTTGATTCAAGGTTTGTTCACTTAGAGATTTCATTATTTCATTCAAGGTTTGGTTCAAAGAAAAAGAACTGCGCTTAGCCCACTGCTATCCAACACAATCCTTGACAGAGCAAATATCAGCCATTTGCAATTATTCTACACTTATTTATTTATATTTTCTAATGAGCCTGCATTTGACTCTACATTTTCCCAACAATCACATTACTCCCGTAGAGTCAGACTTGGCTAGGTTCGTTTGGGTGGAGCATTCATGGTTCTGCTACAATGGAAAGCAGAGGTCCCGCTTTACATTGATAGCCAATCTTTGGCTCATAGGAGCAATCCTCCTTTGATAAATCACGATATTGTAAATTCAGTTAAATTAATTAATTATTTATAATGTTATTTAAGGACAATATTGAAATTTCAAAAAAATTAATGATTTGAGATGTAGATACGTTTTGGAGGGGTGGAAATATGGCTACTCAATCGGAAATACGGACGAAGGTGGGGTTACCCAATACGAAAAGGGTTTCCATGTTTCCAAGTTTTCAAATTTTTCCCTATTTTACTCAATTTTCCATTTGTGGCTTTGTTTGATCTGAAAATCAAAAGAAGATTGATCAAACTCACAAAAAAAAAAAAAATATTTATATATATATATATATATAATGTTTTTATAATCAGATATATTTAATTTGAAAAAGTAAGGACCAACCAATCAAATTTATCTATTATATTTGAATTATACCTAATTTGAAAAAATAAAGACCAATCAATCAAATTTATCTATTGTATTTTTATTAAATAGAAGAGAGAATTTATTTTAGAAGAGAGAATGCAATGAATGAATTCGATTGATTGTTCTTTACTTTTTAAAATCAGGTATATCTGATTATAAAAGTCATATATATAGTGCTTCTACCATTAGTGTCTCATAACTTTAAAAAGTTAAAACGAATTTATCAAATTCATCCATTGCATTCTCTCTCATATTTAATTCACATGCAACAGATGAATTTGATTTGTTCGTACTAACTTTAAGATACTGATAGTAGAATCACTATATATATAGAGAGAGAGCAAATTATAATTTAATTATCCGGTTCAAACTCTAATTCTAACGGAGCAAGACTTTCAATTTTATTGCATTTCTCTTTTATTTAATTCGAATGTAATGGATGATTTTGATTGATTCGTACTAACTTTAAGGCATTGATAGTAGAATCATTATATATATATATAGAGAGAGAGAGAGAGCAAATTACAATTTAGCTACCTAGTTTAAACTTTAATTCTAACATACAAGACTTTTAGTGTTATTTCAATTTACCTCCTTGCCGTTAACATTCCTCTATTAAAATTAATTGAGGTAAAATTATATTTTGACCTACTTTTTATTTTTTTAAATTATTGTTTTTTGACCTTACTTTTTATTTTTTAAAATAAATTTTAAAAACTTTAAAATAAATTAAATAAAAAAATTTAACTAAATCTTCACCATCCACCTTGAGGTAGACAGTGAAGATCAATTTAAAAAAAAAATTAAAATTAAAAAGAAACAAAATAAAAGATTAAATATTAACTAAAAATCCAACCTTGAACCCATTATCATCTTCTCCATCTTTCCAATCTTCTTCATCTTGAACCCATCATCATCATCTTCTTTATTCGTTTAAAAAGTCGTTATAAAAAAATTCCAACAATTCTTCACTAGTTCACCAACAGTTCTTCACTATCATAAAAAATCCAACCTTGAATCCACCATTATCATCATCTTTTTCACCAAGAAATACCAACAATTCTTAACCAGTTCACCAACAGTTCTTCACTATCATAAAAAATCCAACCTTGAATCCACCATTATCATCATCTTTTTCACCAAGAAATACCAACAATTCTTCACCAGTTCACTAACAGTTCTTCACCATCATAAAAAATCCAACTTTGAACCCACCATCATCATCATCTTCTTCACCAGTTCACTATTAACCAGTTTAACCCCACCAACAAAAAATGATGATAAGAAGAAGAAGAAAAAGAAGAAGAAGAAGAAAAAGAAGCAATTCACCAATAGTTCTTCATAATTATCAAAAATCCAACCTTAAACCCCATATCATCATAATCTTCTTCACCAGTACACCATCAACTATTTTAACTCTATCAACAAAAAATGAAGATCATTAGAAAAAGAAGAAGAAGAAGAAAAAGAAGCAATTCACCAATAGTTCTTCATAATTATTAAAAATCTAACCTTGAACCCACCATCATCATCATCTTCTTCACCAGTTCACCATCAACTGGTTTAACCCCATCAATAAAAAATGAAGATCAACAAAAAATGGAGATCACCAACAGTTATTCACCATCATAAAAAATCCAACCTTGAGCCCACCATCATCATCATTTTCTTCACCAAAGGATCACTAGAAGAAGAAGAAGAAGAAGAAGAAGGTTTATTCGAAGAAGATGAAAAGAAAGAAGAAGAAAAGAAGACATGGAAGAAGAAGAAGAAGAGACTGTGACAGGAGAAGATGATGAGGAAAAGAGAGAAGGCAAACGTTAAATAAAATTTATTATTTAATTATTTAATTTTTATTTGGTCAATTGGGTCAATTTCAATCACCGAGAATAATGTCATCTTTTTGCCGCTTTGACATTATTCATTGTCAAATATAACAGAATTTTGTTAACAATTGGGAGGTAAATTGTAATAACATTGAAAGTCGTGCTCTGCTAAAATTAGAGTTTGAACTGAGTAGTTAAATTGTAATTTGCTATATATATAAATGAAAACATACTTCACAAAATAACCCATCTTAACACACTAACTTTACAAAAAAAAAAAAAAAAATCATTTGTTACAATCCAATCTTATATGAGTCATAACTCATGACAGAATACAAAAGTTCAAATGAACAAAATATAATTATTTGTATGACTTTTGAGACAATATTATTTTTAAAATAATTATTAATATAGTTTTAAATATCTAGATTTTATAAAATTAAATAGTTAAATAATTTTATATTTATATATTAAACTATTAAATGGGGGAAAATGGGTGTGTATTGGGATGATTTTTGCCATATCATACCCATTTGCAATTGGACCTTATTTTTATCCCTAAATTATATCCATTCCTATACCCAAAATTATTCAAAATTTACCCTTAAGGCCCCATTTAGTATGCATGATTGGATAGGATGAGATGAGATAGAATTGGATGAGATGAGATGGGTTAGGATTCTTATTTGATGTAGTTGAGATTGAATTGTATTGGATTGAATTAATTTGATATTTGTATAAATTGAATTTTAAAAAATAAAAAAATTAATCTTTAAATATGTTTAACATAAATAAAAAAATAAAAATTTAAAAGTTAAATAACTAAAAATAAAATATGATTTTTAATAAATTTTAAATGTATAAACCCTATAAAACTATTAAAAGAATTTATAATTAATAAATATATTTAATATTATAATAAATTATTATATTTTTTAAAAGATTAAAGTTTAAAAATTCTGCATCAGTCGAATTTCACCAACCCACCAGCATTGGTGGGTATCTAAATCCCACTTTCTTTGTGGGGCCCGTATAGTTTTAAATGAAAAATTTTTCATCTAAAGTTGGCTCCAAACGAAGCTTTTATAGGTTGGAATTTTTTTTTTTTTTTTTTTATCAATCTGATTACTTGTTCTGGTAGCCAAACACAACCTAAATGATAATGGGTACCTAAAGATTGTTTTGACAATCCTAGGTGGGCTTTAGATTCTTGGAGTATTTAAATCATGCAAAACAAGTTTTTAGGAAGTCCTTTTTTATTGTACTCAACTTTATATTAAATAATTTTGGAGTCTTTTGATACAAATAAATCTTTGTACTAAGAATTAAAAAATTAGTATTGAGATGGTAGTTTCTTGATAATCATCAAGATTCTATCTCTAAAATGAATCTTGTACTAATAATTAAAAAATTACTTTAAAAAAATGGGGCTGGTATAGTGGTAACCTCCCACACTTACATCTTAGAGATTGTAAGTTTGAATCTTTAACCCCTCCCCACAATCTCGAATTTAATATAATATATTTAGATATTTTTAAAAATTGCAAAATGCACGAAACCCCCCTCAGGTAAGACCTTAAACAGTTGGATATGAAGTTTGAGTTTAATAATATATTAACCCCCTGTCGTTAGTGTCAGTTAGTCCATATTTATTTGATGGAGGGTAATTTCGTCAATTTGTTAGGAAAAATACCTCTGATGTCTCATTATTATTATTTTATTTTTGAAAAAATTAGACCACATTAATTATATGTAAGATTTTTTAAATAAAAATATTTTAAAAAAAACTATAGGAAAAATTAAAAAAATTTTCTTTTCATTCATTCTGGCCAATCTCTCTCTCTCTACCATTTTCTTCTCATTCATTCTTGCCAATCTCTCTCTCTCTACCGTCTCTCTTTTTCTGCTCTTCTTCTTCTTGTTTTCTTCTTCTTCTTCTTCCACGAACCAGATGATTAAATCTGGGTTCGTCTGGGTTCGAATCGAACCCAGACGAACCCGATCTGGGTTCGTCGAACCCAGCATGTTTTGATTTTTTTTTTAATGTTTTGTTGTTGGGTGTTGATATGTGTTGGATGTTGATATGAGCATGACGATGAATCCAGATGATGCTGGTTTTTTGTTTTGATTTTTTTGTGTTGGATGATGATGTCTCGATGGGTTTGTAGTAGCTGGGTGTTTGAGGTTGATGTAGTGGATGATTGATTGATGATGTGTTTGAGTTTTTGCTGATGATTGATGGTATGTTTGGGTTTTTGCAGATTGATGGTATGTTTGAGTTTTTGCAGATGGGTTTTTGCAGATTGTTATTGTAGGTATGTTTGGGTTTTTACAGATTGATGTCTGGATGGGTTTTTGCAGATTATTGTTGTAGGTAGTGGCGATGTACAAGGGGAAGGATGTGAGTAGGGAAGAAGAGGAAAAGAGGAAATGGTGGAGAATTTGTTTAATGCTTTGTGTTTGATTCTGCCATTGAAGAGTTAGGTTTCTGGGTTTGGGAATTGGGAGATGAAGATCTGGGTTTCTAGGTGAATAGATTAATTTTTATTAAATTAATTTTTATTCTTTTAAATTTTAAAGGAAAAGAAATTAATTTTAAAAACTGAGGGCATTTGGGTCTTTGCACTTCAAACCAAAGTTGACTGTCAGATTTAACACATTTTGACTATTAAGTCAGGACTATTTTGTTATTAAACTCAAACTTCGTATCCAACTGTTTAAGGCCTTACCTGAGGGGGGTTTTGTACATTTTGCCCTTTTAAAAATGTTGTATTGGAATGGTACATACTTGATAATCATCAAGATTCCCTCTCTCGCTCGTAATAATTGAAAGGGAAAAAGCCCTTTAGCTTGGATTTTGGTTGAATTGTTAGTTTTGCAAGATCTCGAATTCTCAACAAGTTAACGTTTTTAACATTTCACCATTTGTATTGGGTAGTGTTATATTGCTTAAATTCATAATTAAAATAATGTTATAATATAAAATGATGGAAGACATTATATGATTAATTGATTAGAGGTGTCATATGTTAAATACCCTTATTTTAACATGAAAGAAAACCTTATTTTTAGAGTGAAAAGGGAAAATCAAGTTCCCTTTCCACCTTAAACTTACGAGCAATTTTAGACTTCCCAAAGTTTTATTTAAATTCATGTTCAAATGACATGACATATGAGTTGTTGAGATCCTATTAATGATCACATTATTTCATGATTTACAAGATCTTGACAACTCATATATCATAACACATTAATACTCTTCCTTATTTGGATAGTGTAGCAATACTTTTCCTTATTGTATGTGGGGTCCTCATAATTTGGTTACTAAATATTTTAGTCAGCATTGGAATTTACAAATATGAAATCAAGTTTCCTTTTCCTGTCAAGATTCTTTATTAGTGAATGTACCATAAATGAAAAAAAAAAAGTATTTTATTTTATTTTATTTTTATATTTGAAAATTGAATACATAGTCTTGAATATCATTGAAGACTGAACAACAACTGAAATTTGAAACCTCAAGAATGTGTTTGTTTTTTTCTTCTAATGTTTAAATATATATGTTGATAATTTGTTTTTTTAAGAGAACAATATCTAAAAACAAATACTTTTATGTTTATATCCTTATAACTAATAATTGTTATGTACTTTTATTTTAAATTATATATAGAGTAAAAAAATCATTTAATAAATTCTAACCAAATTTATCTATATATTTCTAGTTTTACATAAATTAGTTTTTATTGATAATAATAAATATATATTATTCTAAACAATAATAGTTGAAGAAAATATCAAGTTCACATAGCTCATATATTCTTTCATGTTACAAAATATATGTAGTTGAAATTGGTGTACAAATATAAAGATTTAAGTTACTAGTAATAATATGAAAAATGATAATTTATAAGATATTAATGAAGACAAAAATGGAAATATATATCTTTTAGAAGAATAATTATGGAAGAAAATGTTTTAATTATGATTAAGTAACTAAGTGTTAAGTGATAAGTTAGAATCATTTAGGGGTCATTTGTTTTTTGGTTTAAAGACTAAATAGTGTTACTGAAGATTAAAGATTGAATAATGATTAAAACCTAAAATGTAATACTCTCTCCCAATTTTATTACTATACATATGTATGGAATAATGTATTGTACTGGTATATACCCACTTTGTGAAATAATAAAGAGATTTTAAGTGCTCAGAGGTGAAATTAAATTTTTGCAGAATTTTCGGAAAGATCAAAAATAAATTTGGATTATAAAATCTAAAGGGTAATTGATGGAATAAAAGATTTTTCTAGAGAGTGGAAAATTTGTAAATAAAATGAGAAGTCAAGGATATTGTGGGAAAGTAAAGAATTCTCTAGAAAAAGATCAACTTGTAAATTTAAAAAAGTTTAAGTGTTAATGTTAAGCTTGACCCACGCCTATATATGTGTAATGAGTGTTGGCGTGAAAGTGGGAGAGGAAAAGCTGAAGGAGAGAAAAATCTAGAAAGGAGAGAGAAGCTATTGACAAGCAAGGATAGATCTGGGAGCAGTCATTAGTCCAAGCCATTTTCCACCATTTTTGAAGGGATTTCAAGCCATAAACAGATGAAAAACAAGTTTAGGAGGATTAGCAAGTCAGATCTGATAAGAATCAGGTGATAAGATTTAGTTTTCATAGTATTCTTTTAGTGAAAAATCTGTCAAGAACAGTTCATGGACTGCACTTGATGTTATTGAGATTTTCATGCTTAGATCTGGTGATTTAAAGAAGCAAACGAGTGAGAAAGCAAGGCAAAAGATCAAGGAGAAAGTGGTAAGTGAAATAGCTAAGAAAATAATGTTGGTCTACAGTAGTCTGATGGTTGTTTAGGGTGTTGAGTTTCCATCGCAAAACCTGTTGTGGTTGTGATTTGGTTTTAGGTGAAGGAACTGATAAAATATTTTTGAGTGTATGTATGTGAAATTTAATGAGGTCGGGATGTGTTAATATTTGGTGGAATGTGAAACTTGGAAGGGAAATATTAGGATTTAATACGCATGAGTTAGGGCAGGAGCTCACAAGGTGCGAGTTGGGTGATACATGCAGCCATTTTCAGCGTCTGTTGAGCTAGACTAGGGCACGAGCTCGCAAAGAGTGAGCTGGCTGATGCTCGTTTCTCTTTACCACACTTGTCTGAACTGGGCTAGAGCGGTTGCTCGCAAAAGACAGCTAGTTGATGTCGCAGCCCGTTATAGTACCTGTCCGAGCTGGACTAAGGCAAGCTTGCAAAAGGCAAGTTGAGCAGTGCCTGTGGATCAGGCTGAGCTGGAAGAAAGTAGTAGCTCACAGAAGGGGATGAGCTAGACGAGCTGACCGAGCTCGTAGCTCGATCTGGACTGGGCAGTGTGCAGTTCGTTACCTCTTGAATGAGATTATAAGTTATATCAATAATTGAATTGACTTGGTAGTGAGGTGTATGATATGCTTATACGTTCTAAGTGGAGATCTCATTTGTATTGAGTGTAGGTGAAGAGGCGAGCTAAAGGAGGTCGTTAAAGAAGTGATTGCGAGTAAATTGGGAAGCAAGCAGTGAATGTGAAAATATTTTTATCAATGATTGAATATATTTCAGTTTACTTTGCAAGTATTTTTATAAATTTTCATTACTTGTTTTTAGTTTATAAATGATTTCACATTCTAGCATGAAAAGAAATAGTTCATTTATGAATTGGTATGCAATATATTAGTATATTTTATGTTTATAAAATGAAAAGAATTCAATTTGAATTATAGAAAGAAAAGTTTTCAAAGGCTAGTGGATTACTCAAGTTTATAGATAAATTTATAGATTCAGACCCGACCGATATATCCCGCAATGTATGGCAAGTGTTGGGAGGGTATATTACTAACATTGGGGGAGATTGAGTTTGTCATGTTTGTTGAGTCGCTCTCTACACTTGTGAGGTATTATCTCGCTATGCAATGTGCAATGTAGCATTGCGCTGCATAGTAATGAGATATCTTTGTAGATTTTTCACGATATGCGATACTAGCTTTACATCACGTGACCCCACATTGAGCGGCGCTAGTTTAGTCTCTATATGGTTATAGCTTCCCTTAGTGCATTTTAGAAAGAAAAACATATCCTTAAAAACGGATTTTAGAAAGAAAATGTTTTAGATATATTTTGAAAATTATGAAATATTTTAGCAGTTTATGAACTTAATGTTAGCACGAGTTTTTGAAATCTAATAGCAAGTTTATAAAACAAAAGTTTTTTAGAAATGAAATTGTTTTAAATAAGATGCTTTTTAAGTGTTTTTCGGGAAGTAGATTTTATAAAAATTAGTTTAAATAAGAATGCTTATACACTTATTGAACTTTTGTAGCTCACTATATTTTTGGTTTTATGTTATAAAAACCTCCTCAAATGCAGAAGCGAGTGACCAAGGTACTTGTTCTCCTCTTATGGATTAGGTGGGCTAGAGATGATCTGTGATGAGGTGATGTCACTTTTACGATTGTTTTTTATTTGAATATAAATCATGTGCTTGTGCATATTTTCATTTGGAATGAGTTTGGTAGAACTTTTTATATTTAATTGATGCATTATGTTATTATATATAAAGTATTTAATGATTATTTGTGTTCATGTTTTACATACTTGAACATTCATGATGACACTCTTAAATTATATTTTGAAAATTTATGTTTCATATAGTTAGCAAAGGATTAAAAGTTAAGGGTTTGCTTCATGACATCTTTTTGTGTCTTATTAGATAGACTACAGAAGAGTTTCGTGGGGTACTCAGCGGGACCACTGGATTCGTTATAGAAAATTCAAGTCGGGTTCTGTCATGAAATCTAAGTGACTTTTTTTTTTTTCCCCTTCCCTCTAAATGTATAGTAATATTGTTTGTTTTTTAAAGTTAAAATTATCTAAAAATTAATAATTTGATATTTATATCCTTTTGCTATTAGTTGTTATGTAACTTCATTTAAAATAATATAAGTAATTATAATAAATTATTTAGCAAATGCTAAAATATTTTCTATATATTAATAATATTTTTATTTTTAATTAAAATATGATTAATTGTTATAGTAAAGTTTTTTTGAAAATTATATATTAAATATTTTATAATAGTAAAATAAATTAAATTTATATATTTAAATAAAAATAAATAAAATGGTTTTAAGTTGAATTACTATTGTTATATATTTAAATAAAAATAACATAAAAGAATATAAAAGAAATATGTATTATGTAAAATTACGAAAAATTTGAAAATATGTTATTTTGAGAATGATAAATTTGAAATAATATATTAAAAAACCATTAAGTGATTTGACATTCAGTTAAAAACAAAAAATTATAGTTTTTTATTTTCAGTGATTTTTATATAGTTTTAAGTGGTTTTGCCACTTAAAAAAACAAATAAAAATAACTTAATATGTGTAATTCAAATTCATTAAGAGAAAAGTGGTAAAAACAAATGACCTCTTACTTTTGAGTGGTTTCTTTTAGCTATTTCAAGTTACTTGATCACTTTAAAAACAAACGAAAAAAGACTTGATGAATCACATTCAGACTCATTAAGTGATAAATTGAAAAAACAAACAATCCTTTACTCTTCATTATTCTATGTACACATGAGTTGTTTTCGAAATTCAACATTGGAATTTACAAATATTAAATCAAATTTCCTTTTCCTTTCATGATTCTTGATTAGTGAATATACCATAAGACCATATTTGCATCAAACATATCACAACACTAATTTATCTAATCTTATATTGCACCAAATATATTACAAAAATAATTTATCCAATCTAATCCAATTCTATCAAATTCCATAAAAATAATCCAACTTAATCTCACGTATTGAACAAGACCTAAATGAAAAGTCAAATTATTTTACTTTCTTTTTCTATTGTTTTTTTTTTTTTTCGGTACTTTGAAGTTGCTTGGCCATCTTAAAAAATAAACAAAACAACTTAATAAATTCAATTTAAATTTGTTACATATTACCTAAAAATACCAAACAAGACTAAATGTTACATTATTATTCTACTTTTTTTTTTCCACCACCAAATTGTAAGCATTTAGCAATTGACATGAGACATTAGGATTTTATAATTTCATGAGTTTCACAACAATCAAATGTAATTTAATTACATATCTTACGGAAAAGCTTAGAATGATGAAGATGAAGATATTTACAAATGAAAATTGTGTTTCTCTCTCTTAATTCCTTTCCTTCAATAAACACACATTTGATTAATGGTAAATTGATAATATGTTACCATTATTTATAGGATAGGGAGAGGATTAGTTTAAAAAAATTTTGTTTACTTAATTAATGTACATCTATTAATTAATAAACATAACTTTTCATTGAATTGAAATAATTCAATCTTTTAAAACTAATGACAATTTGAATTCCTTAACATAATTTTATTTTAATGAATTCATTCATAAATTTATTTATTAAACCTTTATGAATAGTAAATCACATGTAGCCACATCCAATATTCTCTCACTTGGTTCATATGAAATATCTTCCTTAATGGTTTAATTGGTCAAATATTTATCATAATTAACTAAAATTCTAATGTGAGTCATAGCGGTTCTACATCATCATTTTGATAGAGTTCATTCCAAGGATCACAACATTAGGTTTCATTTTCATCAACAATAATGGTCCAACAATAATGTCTTTAAATAGACTTTTCTATCTTTAAACTATTTATGTATACAAAATATAAAAACAGAATATATCAAAAACACATAAATGAGCTCAAAGTGTCAATAGTAATTGATTGAACAAAATGCAAGGTACTTTAAAATCAATCATTACTGTTAATAATCCCATTCTTTTGACAAGTTCTCTAAACAATTTTGGTGGTAAATCTTTAGTTAAAGGGTCTATAACCATAAATTTAGTATTTATGCACCCAATTGACACTATTTGTCTCTAAACTTCTTCTTTGATGACAAAATATTTTAATTCCGTATGCTTAGCACCTTTAGAATATTTGTCGTTCTTAGAGAAGAAAACTGTTGCGATATTATCACAATAAATTTTCAACGGTTTAACAATATTGTCAACAACTCCAAGCCCTAAAATAAAATTCCGTAACCATAAACCATGAATTGTGGCTTCAAAACATGCCACAAACTCAACCTCCATAGTGGATGCAGCAATGACAAACTGCTTCGCACTCTTTCATGAAATAGCCCGTTCGGCTAAAAGATATAGATAGCCAAAAATGGACTTTTTTAACTATCAAAACATTTAGCAAAATCTGAATCCGAATATCCAATTATCTTGAGATTAATAGATATTCTATAAATGAGCATGTAATTCTTTGTTCATTGCAAATATCTAAGCACTTTCTTTGTAGCTTTCAAATAATCTAATTACTTTGATATCTACCTAACATACCAACAACAAAACTAATTTTTGGTGGTACATGTTTAAGCATATATTAAGCTCCTTATAATAGATGCATAAGGAATATTTTCCATTTGCTTGCATTCCAACTCATTCTTTAGATGTTACGTGAGACTAAATTTACCTCTTTTTTGAATTGGAAGAATGTTTACTGCACACTTTTTCATATTAAATCTCTTTAAAACTTTATTAATATAAGATAGATCGTAATCATTGTGATCTATTTTGAAATATTTCAATTCCTATCACAAGGTTGCCTCCACCATATCCTTCATTTCAAAGTTTTTAGAATGAAATTTCTCGATATCATACAACAAACCAAGATTGTTACTAGCAAGCAAGATGTTATCAACATACAAAATAAAAAAATATGAACTTACTCCCACTGATCTTCAGATATATACATTAATCAACAATATTTTCTTTATATCCAAAGAAAGTAATGGTATTATGAAACTTAAGAAACCATTGTCGAAAAATTCATTTGATCTAACTCAAGATCATAATGAGCTATTAATGCTATAATGATTCTAAAAAAGTTATTTTTGGAAATAGGTGAAAAAATCTTTTTATAGTCAATGTCTTTTTTTTTTTTTTTTTAATTATTCTTGAATAAAACTTTTGGCAACAAGTCCAACTTTATATCTTTCGATTTTGCCATTACGGTCACATTTGATTTTTTAAAAGACCCATTCACATCCGACCATTTTACATTTTTAGGCAAATCAACAAGATCCCATACTTCATTATGTTCCATAAGTTTCAATTTATCTGTCATAGCACCAATCCATTTAACATAATCAATACTTTCTATGGCTTATGAAAGTGAAACTAGATATTTATCAATTTCTATGTCAAAATTTGACTTTTGTAAATATATCACACAATCATTAGAAATAATAGACTTTCTTTCTCTTTGAGACATTCTTAATGTTATTTCTTGTGATATATCTACAATAGATTCATTAGCAAAATTTTCATGATAGGGTGTTTGATCATCAGGTTGTCCTTGTACATTGTTAAATTATTAACAATAGGAACAACATTTCCAGAAGTTATGGGTATAGGAACTTGCACCCTAACTTCTTCTATAATCACATTGCATGATTCATTACTCCACTACTTTCACCATTTTCAATAAACCTCGCATTTCCAATTTCAACAATTCTTGGACTATGATTTGGACAATAAAATATATACCCTTTATACTTTTTAGGATAGCTAATGAAATAACCATTAGTTGTCCTTAAATCCAATTTTTTTTTCATATGGATCATAAATTCTAGCTCCTGTTGGGCAGCCCCAAATATAAAGACACCTTAAACTAAGTTTCCTACCAATTTACAACTCGAAAGGTGTAACACTCTTCACTTAATCCCCAGTGGTATGGGAATCGAGGCGAAGAATATTACCTTGCTTACAAAAATTCATTTATTCGTTTATTTAAATTTACAGAAAATCGAGCAGAGTTTTCCCTGTTTTACTGAAAACCCAAAATTTAAAAACCTGTAATATTTAAAAGGGAACACTTCTAAAATATCTTCATTTTCTCAACTCCCAACTTCGGACCCTCCGTCCGACTCAAAACACATTAACAGACAATCTTCAATAAAATCATATATTTATGAGTATAGTTCCATCAAACGAAAATAAACACAAAACTTTAAAAGCACAGTAGTATTAAGTTTCACTCACTCATTTTGCTATGTTCAAAAACTTTTCTATAAAGTTATATACATTAAAATTTTCAAGTCTTCACACATACATTTGAATGTACATGCATAAGTTCATAAAATTGCATTTTGACAAAAATATGTACATGCCAAAAGGTTGTCTACCAAAATGGAGATCAATGTGACTCGCAGGATGCACGAGGAATGTCTCCTTGTCTGTTTCTCTATTTACACTACCCAACTCAGCCACCTGTGCATGGGAAATCCGACGTGCTAAGTATTTTTACTTTGCGAGTATACACATAAAATATTAAAATCATAACTATTTTCAAAAACATAGCATTTAAAAGATGATAATTTACCCAATTGTCAAATTGTAATCATAAATATATATAATTCAAGCAAATTCAGAATTTGTATAATTTAACCTTTCAAAACTACATATCAATTGTAATTATGTTATTACCTCTAACGATATGTCAGAGCCCTTTGTAAATTCTGATACGATATCTTGGATCGGTAATGGATTTTCCAAGCATCGAATACTCGGTGACTACCCGTAGAATCTCACTTTACAAACTTTTCAATTTTTGGACCGAACACTTGGTATCTCTTAAGGTCCATGAATCAAAGTCAATATGCAATCGTAATGTTGCAGTACTGCTAATAATTACCCCATTGGCATGCCAACTACTAATCCCACCTACCAATGTTCAGGTTTACTTGGGTTCTTGATATTTTTCAATAATTACAAAATTATCAATTCAAATATAATTTTTAATCGCGTAAATATTTAATCATACTTTTGTATCTAGTTTCGAAATCTTTCGAAGATTCATTATTGGTCATTTCCAAATAACCATTTTGCCTCTTATTATAAACTCAAAATTTAACAACACCAACCTTTTCCTTTTTTTTTGTGTGCATAATTTCGGTCAAAAGAGAGAATTCTTAAATTTTTATTTTCCAATCCTTAGTTTATTATATATATCATCAAATCATCATATAATTAACACCTAAATGGTTGTGAATTTACAAAAATACCTCTTGGTGCTTCTCTAGCTTGCATTCGGCCAAGGGTACAAATTTTTCAAAATTTGTTTTCAACTCCATAAGTCATCACATACATCATCCAAATATCATTCGGTTAACATATAAATAAGTTTGAAATGATAAAAATACCCCTAGGTTTCTCTCTAGTGTGTATTCGGCCTAGGGTCTATTTTCTTTTTTTTTTTTTTAAGAAATTGTGTTCCAATTGATTTCTCATCCCAGAATTCATTCCAACAACACCCTAATGACACATAAATATCATCTATATCTAGTTATCCCATCAAGGGAACAAAACCAACAAGTTACAAAAGAAATTTCCATGGATTTGCTTACTAATAAAAGCAAAAATTTAATATATGTGTACATCAAGCTTTTTGGGCTTGCTACTAGCTTTCTAGCACTCCCAAATGAAGCTCAAAGCTTCTCTTTACCCTTGCTTGACTCATCCCTTTTCAATTGATCACCTAGGATTTTTCAAGAGAACATTTTTCATCATAAAAATCAACCCAACAAATTTAAGTGCATATACAACCACACCTACATGCTCTTGCATGCTCCTACATCATTTCTAATCAAAACCCATCATAAAAATCAAAACTCACACCAATTTACCTTGAATTTGCACCCTTACTAGAGAAAATCCAACTTAAATTTTTGATGGATTTTAATGGATTTGAGATCTTGAATGGGTATATGAGGTAATAATCAAGATAAATGAGTGATTTGAGGGTTGAAAATGGAAAAAGAGATGAGAAGAAGGGAGCTTGAAGTGGACGGCAATGGAGGAGGAAGAAGAAATAATTTTTCAAACCATTTTCCACTTTATATATGTTGTATGTATTTTTCGGACTCATTAAATAGGTTGGTAAAAGCCCAATTTAGGCTCAATAAGAAGGTCCGATAAAAGTCAACCTAGTCAAGACCCATCAGACGAGGCCCAGATGACTCTAAGCCCAGCGAGCTCGTGACACAGCCAAGATTCAGCTCGCTCCATAAGTTCGCCTCATACGTAGCTCGCTATGCGAGCTCCAGCTCGCAAACCGCCATAAAAAGCAGCTCGTTCAGGAGTGTAATAAATGCAGTATCTTCCAGAAAAGGGCGGTTACCTAATTCGACCATGATTCTCTCACTAAATATGGCAGTTACCCAGTCAAACCGTGATTCCCTTATCAGATATGGAAGTTTGTTCAAATTCAAATTTAATCAACCTTATCTCGAGATAATCATGACAATTTCTTGATATTATTTCGACCAAATTAGGAAGTATAATTAATTTACAATTCATTTCCTTATTTTTCCTGATTATTTGGGAAGTGTAATTAATTCAGGATTCTTTTCCTGATTTGCTGCAACCAGAATTGTAACGTCTCTTTTCTATAAATAGGGGGCTAAAATCATTGTAACAGGATCGGATAATAATCAATAATATACTGTCACTCTACAGAATTAAAGAGATAGACAGTCGTGGACGTAGGCCTATTATTACCGAACCACGTAAAAGCTTTGTATTCCTCGTTTGATTCTCGGTATTTGTCTGTGTCCTTTCTTGGTATTTGTGCTTTCTCACATTGATTGCAAGTATTGGGCATTGATTACTCGTCGACTGAATTCCAACGTCGACATTTTGGCACTAGAGGAAGGGCCCAAACTGCAATCTTTTTCATCCCAACTCATCGATTTCCTCCATGGCAAGGATCAGAACAAACAGGAATTTTAGAGATGATGACCAGGCGGAGAGTCACATGAACCAATCTCAGCAGAACTTACAGCCTATGCAGGATGCACCCATGCATGCAGCAGGCACGTCCCATGGATAGACACTCGGCGCCGCGACAAGTATCCCTCCTTTGCCTCCCCGCCAGACAGTTCCAATTGCCCCATTAGCCGAAGGGCAGAATGTGCTGATCCAGAGACAAGAAGCGCTGGAGGATACAGTCAGACAACTCACAGAGGCCGTCAATATGTTGGTACAGGCTCAGGTACAGCCCAGGGTTGAGGTTCAAGCACCAAGGCATGTACCCCAGCAGCATGAAGCGATGCAAATACCTGATAGGCTGGCAAGGGAAGTCCCACGACCTGCAGGCTCAGCTCGCTCCTCCAATGCGCGCTCTAGGGCTGGAGGACACCCTGTTCGGGAAGAAAGGGAGGTCGCGCGCCCAGATAGCCTGGTGGTAAGGCTGAGCCAGGATGGAAACCGGCGAGCAGAGGTTGGGTATGATAGAGCCAGAGCTGCAGCTCGGCGGTTTGATGATGAACAGAGGCAGGGAAGATCCCATCAACCTGAGGGTCTGTTCGAAGAGGACGAAAGGTATGGCCCAGAGCATCCTGCCCTAGTCATGATCACAGGAGGAGATACGAGCTCCGAGATCCCCAAGTAAAGGAGCTCCTCCAAAGGGTCCAGCAGTTGGAGGCACGACTTGGAGCCCCGGAACAGCGTGGATACTACGGGGAAAGGACTCCCTTTACAAGGGAGATTGAGACACAGCCTCTCCCTCCGAGGTTCAAGATGCCAAACATCCAGCAGTATAATGGGGACAGTGACCCATATGACCATCTAGACGCTTTCAACGTTTAGATGGATCTGCAGACAGGAAATCCAATGGTGAAGTGCCGCGTATTCCCAGTTACATTAGGGGATATTCCGAGGACGTGGTTTAAGAATCTCCCAGCTCGCAGCATAGGTAGTTGGGAGCAATGCCAATAGAAGTTCGTTGGTCAATACAGGGCTTTAAGAAGGAAGCTCGCTCTATCCTGCCACCTAACTACAATCTTCCAGCGTCAGGGTGAGTCATTGAAAGAATATATCACCAGGTTCAGACGCGAGGTCGCGAATGTCGAGCATCCATTAGATGAAAGCATACTGACAGCGATTTCAGCTGGGCTGCGCAAGGATGGAAAGTTGTATGAGAGCATTTACAAGTCCCAATGAAGGATCTGGGAGAGTTCTACGAGCGAGCTGCGAAAGAGATCAGGTGGGAAGAGACCTTCGGCCCGAAGAGGCAGAATCAGAAGAACGAAGCGGGCAGTTCCAGCCAGCCAAAAAGGAGAAACAATGGCAGGAACGAAGAAGAAAGAAATAGTGGCTCAAGTAACCAGATCGTCAAGAAGACGAGGAGAGAGCCAAGATACGAGCGACCTCGATGTCAAGGTCGTTATGAAGGATACAGCGTCCTGACGGCTTCACCGGACAGGATTTACGCTACAGAAAGAAACAGGGAAGATTTTGGGAGGCCCAGTCCCTTAAGGGCTCCAGTTCAGCAAAGAGATCAGAGCAAGTTCTGTGCCTATCATAATGAGGTCGGGCACAGTACTTCAGATTGCTGGGCGTTGAAGAACGCCATCGAGAAATTGATCAGGCGAGGTCGCCTGGGAGACTATGTAGCAAGACCTGCAGACTCGCGACCCCTACAACAACGACCTCACCAATAGCCAACACATCAGCAACAGCCCCAAAGAGCTTCCGAGCCAGATCATGAGCTTGCGGTAAGAACCATTTTTACCATTCATGGTGGCCCCCATATCGCAGGTGACTCCAACAGATCGCATGAGAAATACGTCCGAGAGGCGAATCATTCTTTTCAGCTCAATAGGTCTGAGGGACCAGCCAAAAGAGCAAAGCCGACCTCGGACGAGATTGTATTTACAGATGACGATGCTAGATGAGTGATCTGGCCTCATAATGACGCGCTGATTATACGAGCCAAAATCAGCAATGTGGAAGTTAGGCGCATCATGATTGATACTAGAAGCTCGGTGAACGTGATGTATAGGAGCTGTTTTGATCAGATGGGTCTTCGAGCGGAACAAATGAGACCATCCCCGGAGCCTTTATTTGGATTCACTGGAGATGTTGTAGTACCAGTGGGGCAGATTAAGTTGCCATTGACTCTTGGGGAGACAGGTCGTCAGGCAACAACCCTGACAGATTTTTTGATAATTGACTGCCCATCAGCATATAATGTGGTCCTCGAGAGACCTGCCATGAACGAGTTGGACGTGGTTACTTCGACCAGAATTCTCACAGTTAAGTTCCCAACTCCTAATGGCATCGGATGTGTTCGAGGAGAGCAGTATTTAGCAAGACGCTGCTATGAAGATGCTGTGAAGATGGGCGTGAGAGGAAAGAAGGTGAATATGGTCTCAGGGGGCGAGCCACGAACTATGACTGAGAAAGGAGTCAGTCTCGACCTAGACCCTCACGAGGTAGATGCAGACCGAGCTACAGGGCCAGTTGAAGAATTGGAAGATGTACAAGTCAGCGAGGCAGATCCAGAAAGGTGCCTTAAGCTAGGGAAATGATTAGCACCAGGACTGAGAACTCAACTCGCTGACTTCCTGAAGACGAACTTGGATGTGTTTGCATGGAATCATAAGGATATGGTGGGGATAGATCCGAAAGTAATGTCTCACAGATTGAATATTGACCCTCACCACAAGCCAGTTCGTCAGAAAAGAAGGGCAATGACAGGGGAACGATACTTAGCATTGAAAGAAGAGGTAGACAAGCTGTTGGTTAACAAGTTTATTCGAGTAGCTTACTACCCGACGTGTCGCCAACCCAGTACTAGTGAAGAAAAAGAATGGGAAGTGGAGGACTTGCATCGACTTCACTGACCTGAACAAGGCGTACCCTAAAGACAGTTTTCCCCTGCCAAGGATAGACCAACTCGTGGATGCTACTGCTGGCCATGAGCTCCTAAGCTTCATGGATGCATACTCAGGCTATAATCAAATTCCTATGAATCCTGAGGACGAAGAGCACACCTCGTTCATGACTGATCGTGACCTATACTGCTATAAGGTGATGCCCTTCGGATTGAAAAATGCTGGAGCGACCTATCAACGCTTGGTAAACATGATGTTCGAGGAGCAAATTGGAAAGACCATGGAGGTCTATGTTGACGATATGCTGGTGAAATCCAAGCAGATAGGTGATCATGTACACGATCTGAGAGAGATGTTTCAAATTCTGAGGAGCTACTAGATGAAGTTAAATCCACTCAAGTGCGCATTTGGAGTAGCTTCTGGGAAGTTTCTGGGCTTCATGGTCAACAGTAGAGGAATTGAAGCAAACCCTAAGAAGATCAAAGCATTGATCGACATGAGATCGCCAACCAAGGTGAAAGATGTACAGAGTCTTAATAGCCAGGTCGCAGCACTGAGCAGGTTCATCTCGAAAGCTACAGACAAGTGCATCCCATTCTTTGACATTTTGAAGAAGGCTAAAAGCTTCGAGTGGACGGAGCAGTATGAAGTTGCCTTCCAGCAGTTGAATGAATACATGGGGCGAGCTCCGCTCCTCTCTAAGCCCAAAGAAGGAGAAAGGCTCATTCTATACTTGGGGGTGTCTCAACAAGCTTTGAGTGCTGCACTGGTAAGGGAAGAAGAAAAAACACAGCTTCCGGTGTATTATGTAAGCAAGCGGTTGCAGGATGCTGAAACCAGATACTCGCAGATGGAGAAACTAGCTTACTGCCTAGTGATTGCATCGAGGAAGCTGCGGCCTTATTTTCAGGCTCACACAATTGAAATCCTCACCCAATATCCGTTGAAACAAGTCTTGCAAAAGGCAGATACCTCAGGTCGCTTGTTGAAATGGGCAGTGGAGCTCGCGCAGTTCGATATCCAGTTCAAACCAAGGACCGCTATCAAAGCTCAGGCCCTGGTAGACTTCATCGCAAAGTTTATCGGACCTGTGGATGATGAAGCTGAATCTTTTGAAGGTCCAGCCTGGAAGCTTTATGTTGATGGATCATCTAGCGAGCAAAGAGCTGGAGCTGGGATTCTGCTGATCAGTCCTGAAGGCCACAAAATCCTTTATGCTCTAAGGTTTGGCTTTCAGGCAACAAACAATGAGACTGAGTATGAAGCTTTACTCGCGGGTCTGCGTTTGGCTAAAGAGATACGAGCTGAGCGATTGAAAGTCTTCAGCGATTCACAGCTCGTTGTCTGCCACGTATTAGGGGAATATCAAGCCAAGGGACCAAAAATGGCCCTCTACCTCCAGAAAGTTCATGAGCTGCTAGACGTATTTCAGATGTACGAAGTGAAGCAGATTCCACGACCTTAGAACGCGCATGCAGATGCTTTAGCTCGCTTGGCAACCACCCGAGATGCAGACTTTCTTGGGGCGATCCCAGTTGAATTCCTACCAGCTCCAAGTACGGAAGAGAAGAATTCACTGATGGCAATATCTGTGCAGCCCGACTCCTGGATGAGCCCAATTCTCAATTATTTGCAGGATGGAAAGCTGCCAAGTAACAAGCTGGAAGGCTGACGTCTACGGGCTAGAGCAGCTAGATATTGCATCTATGATGATGCATTGTACAAGAAGGGGTTCTCAGCTCCACTATTAAGATGCATTGATGGCCATGAGTGTGAAACAGTACTAAGGCAGATACACGAAGGCCATTGTGGAAACCACGCTGGGGGGCTGTCTCTAGCTCAGAAGGCACTTCGTCTAGGCTTCTATTTGCCCACCATGAGGCAAGATGCCATCAATTTAGTCAAAAAATGCAACAAGTGTCAGAGGTTTGCCCAGATTCCACGAGCTCCATCAGCATATCTCCAACAAATGGTAAGCCCGTGGCCCTTTGCAATTTGGGGAATGGATTTAATTGGGTCTCTGCCAATGGCTCGGGGAAGATGCAAACATGCCGTAGTCGCAGTAGACTACTTCACCAAGTGGGCAGAAGCGAAAGAGTTGGCAGAAATCTCCACAACAAAGATTGAGAAGTTCGTGTGGAGTAACATTATTTGCAGATTCGGAGTCCCACAACAAATCGTAACTGATAATGGGACCCAGTTCGCTAGTGATCAGTTTCTAAGGTTCTGCAACGACCTCAAGATCGTTAAGAGCTTCTCAGTAGTAGACCATCCACAAGCCAATGGCCAAGTTGAAACTGTAAACAAGATTATCAAGCAGACCTTGAAGATGAAACTGGAAACAAAGAAGGGAGCATGGGTAGATGAGCTTCAGAAAGTATTATGGTCTTACAGGACCACAGCTCGCAGTTCCACAGGCGAGACTCCATTTTCAATGGTATATGGGTCTGAGGCTATGATCCCAGCTGAATTTGAAGTCACCTCGCAACGAAGAGCGACCTTCAATCCAAACAACAATGATCAGCTACTCGCAGCAAACTTGGACCTGCTTGAAGAAACCAGGGAAACGGCCAGGTTGAGAGTAGCTGTTTATCAGCAGAGAATAGCGAGGTACTACAACAAGCATGCTTGGATTTGCAGATTCAATGTTAGAGACTTAGTTTTACGTCTCATTCTGCCAGGAGCCCACAAGCCAAGTGATGGATCCTTAGGCCCGAACTGGGAAGGACCCTATGTTGTCAAAGCAAGCTTGGGGAATAGAGCTTATCATTTAGCCACTGAGAATGAAGCAGAAGTTCCTCGAGCTTGGAATGCCAAGCATCTCCGCCCTTATTATCAGTAAACTCTTTGTAATATGTAATTCAAAATCATTCTAGTTAATGAAAGCTCCATTTTCCCAGCTTGTGATTCAACTCATTTCACTAAGGGTAACGGGTTCCGAGCTTAATAGCTCGCCAAATGAGCCTAAAAAGCAGTCAAGGTGACGATCTACTGCATAGCTCGCTATCAAAGAGCCTAAAAAGCAGTCAAGGTGACGACCTACTGCATAGCTCGCTATCGAAAAGCCTAAAAAGCAGTCAATGTGACGACCTACTGCATAGCTCGCTATCGAAGAGCTTAAAAAACAGGCGAGGTGACGACCCCTGCATAGCTCGCTTAAAATAAAAAGAGCCTAAAAAGCAAATGGCTAAGTGCCTTTGCATAGCTCGCTATAAAAAAGCCTAATAAGCAAATGTCTAAGTGTCTTTGCATAGCTCGCTATTCAAGAGCCAAAAAAGTAAATGGCTAAGTGCCTCTGCATAGCTCGCTAAAAATGAAAGAGCCTAAAAAACAGGTGTGGTTAAGTACCCATGCATAGCTTGTCAAACAGTCTAACTGATCAATTGTTTATTAATTGATTGAGTTAAGCGATTGCTTTAATTATTATCAGATTTTAAACTCGTTAATGATCAGTTCGCTAGAAAATTGATAACTCTCAAGTTGAAGATCACAAAATATGATATGACATATGCAATAACTTGAATGCACTCAACACAGAAGAAATAATGAAAGAAATTTCATTAAGTATAAAAAGTTGTTTACAAATTGAAAAGCTGAAAAAAAAAATACATGTAAAAAGAAAAGAAAACAAGCTCTTAATTCTGAGTTGGAGGATCTGGGCCAGTCAAAGGTTCCTCATGAGAAGGAGATACGCTAGGGGGATCAAGGTCGATAACGGGCTCAGCCTGAGAGGTCGCACCAGGCACTTCCGTTGCTGAGAGAATTGGATCAACCAAGGACGAGGTAGCCCTTGCTTTAAAATCCTCTACGGTTTCAAGTCCTATGTCCCCAAAGATAGAAAAATCCATCTCTGGAAGGGACATCCACAGTGTGTAGCGGAAGTCGCGATCTGTTCTTTCCTCAACCTTGTCCCTTGCATCTGCAACCTACACTTCCAATTCTCGAGCAGCTTGCTCTCTGAAGACCGTTAGCTCTTCGAAGGCATTATCAGCGTGACGGTTGACTACCTCAGCTTCTTTCTTCATGGCTTCGACTCGCTGCTCTGCAGCCTCAGCCCGCTGAATAGCCTCCCCCACCTGTTGCCTAAGCACCTCAGCTCGATGCTCAGCCTCCTCGGCACGTTTAGCCGTGGTTTCAACCTCTTCAGCTCGTTTGGTTGCAGCCTCCTCAGCATGTTTAACTGCAGCTTCCATTTCATCAGCTCGTTTTTTAGCTTCCTCGGCCTGTTTCTCAGCAGCTTCAGCTCGCGCCAAAGCAGCATCAACTTGGTGATGAAGCACTTCGATCTTTTCCTCTGCAGCTGAAGCCCGCTGCTCGGCCAACTCGGCCCGTTGCTCAGACTGCCTCAGTTCTTCTTTTGCCTTGTGAAGCTCATCTTTCAGCATAACATGCTCATTTTCCATTTTCTTTAGAGCTTCCTCGAATGTCTGCCTCGCAGCGTTTGCCTCAGCGATCTGAGCCTCCTGACCCTGTATTCTACCCTCGGTCAAGCGAGCTATATCATCAGTAGCAGCCTCCAGCTCGTATTCCAACTTCCTTATTTCATCATTGGTAGCCCTTGTCTCCCTCCTCCGCTTCATTGCAGCGAGGGCGCCCTGAAAATGCTATGAGTTAATATTTGTTGAAATAAAGAAGTCAGTAGATAAAGAAAGATGACTTACTAGTATGCAATGACGAGCTGCGAACTCGTCGAGGTCCTCGCCATTAAGGCACCTGTTCTCCAAGACATTCGCATGAGTAAGCATAATTGTTGCCCAGTTGTCAAGGAAGGAATTTAAGTATCTTCCCCCAAGACCAAGCTTGATGACTGATCTGGTTGGCGAGGGGGTTCTCTCACGCTCCGGGATGTCACGCTCATCATCCCGGGAAGCACCACGTCGCGAAGCAACGGTACGCCTAGTTACATGCCCGCTGGGGCCAACTCGGGTTGCCTGTGAAGCAACCTTAGGAAGAGCGTCCCCTTTTCCAGATCGCGAGCTGGAAACTGGAATCGGCTAAAGATCTGAAGGAGCAATGGCCTCAATAGGCACCTCGCTGAGAGCAGCAGCCGTAGGAGCCTGGTCCTTAGTAGATGGCTTTGAGCGTTTTGAGGGAGCGGCTGGGGTGACTAAGGCCTCAACAGGCCGTTTCACTGAAAAAGTCGAGAAGGCCGGAGATGTAGAAGGTCGTTCAGAGGGGGGGGGGATTTCAAAAGAACAAGTTTCCTTCTGTTGGCTGGAATTCGCCCAGAGGAAGGAACAAGGGCTGGAGCGTGAGCTGGAAATGGCAGTGAAGCCCTTGGGATAGATGTGTGATGTGGGGAAGAGGATGAGTCAACTTGTACAGTAGGAGCTGTGTGGGCTGGATCTGATCCTGCCCGAGCTGGGGCAGAAGCTGGAGAAATTGTTTGAGATGCGCCCTTTGATGAGGCGCGAGATGAAGTGGATTTTACCCTCGTTGGGGCGCGAGCAGGAGTACTCTTAGTAGAAGTTTTCCGAGCTGGAGAAGGTGCGTGAGTTGTTCCCTCTGCCCGCGGAGTAATAGGTTTTGGAGGTCGAGAAGTAGATGTATCCCCTACCTGGATTGGGACATCAAGGACAGAAAGAAGTCTAGGGTTGTCACCCATGTTGCCGATGTCCTCTTCAGGTCGCAGAATATGAGACTCTTTAGGTGGGGCAAGACCATAAGCTTTGAGAAGAACATCATCGAACTTGCTACTGATGCCCGCATCTTCCGAGTTTGCCAATGTATCAAGAGCTCGTTTATCCTCGCTGCTGAGGGGAGACTCGTCCATTTTCAGCGCTGCATAGCAAAGATTTTAAATAAATAAAAATAAATAAATATTCAGCTCGCTATATTTTCTTTCTACCTGGTTTCATGACGAAGCTGAAATTTTGGAGATCTGCGAAAGAGGGGCAGGAAACGTAAAACCAGCTCGTTTTGTACGGTCCAACGTTGGACTTGCCTTTCGCATCTCTTTGGGGCAGGAGATCTTTATATTTTGACGGACGGGCTGTGAGGTAATAGATGCCGTCGGGTTTCTTTCCCTCTTTTGCGCTTACAGCTTGAAGCTGTAAAATTGCTGAATGATTTTTGGAGTGGGAGGAATAAGGTCATTCCTGAGGAAGGCTATAGCCAGCGAAGTCAGTTGCGCATAGGAGTTCGGTGTTAACTGGGACGGCGCGAGCTCGACTGTGTTAAGGAATGCGATCAGGTATGGGGGTATTGGGAACCTTAGTCCCTGTTCGAAATGTTGGACACTGACAGCGACGTACCCCTTGGGTGGATAACATGCATGATTTTTAGGAGCCAGTATCAGTGCGCGACAACCTAGAGGAATGCGAAATTGCATAGTATACCCGGCCACATCGTCAAATTTCAAGGAAGAAGGATGGCGGGCAAATGTATCCTGAGCTTCTCTTCCCTGCCTGACGTGCTCCCGAGCTGCATCACGCTCGTGAGCCTTTCTGCTTTGAGAAGTTTCTTTGCTAGCTCCGCTTGAAGACATCTGTACCAAAGAAGTATTTTCAGGTCGCAGCAAGTTATTAAAATGGCAAGTACATTAAGTCTCCTATACAGCAAGACATTCATCAAATGGGGGGCTCGACTTTTAAGTAAACGACCTGCGAGCTCTATAGGAGCATAATGCAACAGTTCACAAACATAACAAACTACAACAATAATCAGGTTGCTGATGAGCATGAAACAAGATCCAATCAACAAAGTTGAAGAGACGTGTTCAACAAAGAGCCCAGAACAACAAGATTCAACGGTGATAAGAAGGATTCAACAACGACAGCATGCTATACTCAAACCATTTCACAACAAACAACAAAGCACAATATGATATGAACTCAACAAAATAAGTCAAAAAATAGAAAGTTTGAAGAAAAGAAGTTAGATGATTACCTTGAATCCCTGATGGAAGTGTGAAAACGGTGGTTGGAGGTGTTGATTTCATGAAAAAATCAGAGAGTTCTTTGAACTTGGTTGCGTGGTTGCTTGGCTGCTTTAAGAGAAAATGACAGATAAAAGAAGAAAATGAAAGGGGCTCCATCAATTTATATAGGTAAACGAGCTCGAATCCCAACCGTAAGATCTCTGTGTAATGTAACCGTCATTAATCCAACGGTACAGCGCGAGGTACGGCCTTGTAATCATGCAGCCGTCAGTTGAAAGACGTGCACATTAAATGCGCGTGTAAGGGACGTACATGCGTCGTTTCAGTTACCTTTTGCATGACTGCCACGTGTCGCAACTGAAAAGGTGGAATTTGAAAAGGTGCAGAGGCAGTTACTCAAGTTAGCATGCCAAGGAAGCCAGCTTTTACCAGCAAGCTCGAGCTCCTAGCTCGCAGAGCGAACTGAGAGCTGGGGGGCTAATGTTGTATGTATTTTTCAGACTCATTAAATAGGTTGGTAAAAACCCAATTTAGGCCCAATAAGAAGGCCCGATAAAAGTCAACTCAGTCAAGACCCATTAGACGAGGCCCGGATGACTCTAAGCCCAGCGGGCTCGTGACACAGCCAAGATTCAGCTCGCTCCATAAGTTCGCCTCATACGTAGCTCGCTATGCAAGCTCCAGCTCGCAAACCGCCATAAAAAGCAGCTCGTTCAGGAGTGTAATAAATGCAATATCTTCCAAAAAAGGCGGTTACCTAATTCGACCATGATTCTCTCACTAAATATGGTAGTTACCCAGTCAAACCGTGATTCCCTTATTAGATATGGAAGTTTTTTCAAATTCAAATTCAATCAACCTTATCTTGAGATAATCATGGCAATTTCTTGATATTATTTTGACCAAATTATGAAGTATAATTAATTTACAATTCTTTTCCTTATTTTTCCTGATTATTTGGGAAGTGTAATTAATTCAGGATTCTTTTCCTGATTTGCTGCAGCCAGAATTGTAACGCCTCTTTCCTATAAATAGGAGGCTAAAATCATTGTAACAGGATCGGAGAATAATCAATAATATACTGTCACTCTACAGAATTAAAGAGATAGACAGTCGTGGACGTAGGCCTATTATTGCCGAACCACGTAAAAGCTTTGTGTTCCTCGTTTGATTTTCGGTATTTGTCTGTGTCATTTCTTGGTATTTGTGCTTTCTCACATTGATTGCAGGTATTGGACATTGATTACCGTCGACTGAATTCCAACGTCGACAATATACCACTACTTTTTGCTTTCAAATTTTACCCCTAACAATACCACTAATGCCCTCCATGTCCCTTGCCACACATGTTAATTTCTCATTGGTTATTCATGCCAACTCATAATTCCACCAACTTATTTAACCACACACTTGTAAAAATGCAATTAGTTTTCATAACTTTTGACTTTTAGGTTGGCAAATATTCATTGGTTCAAAACAATTTTTCCATGCCATGCATTCCAATTGCACTCATTTGATTATCCAATGATATTTTTCCATTATTCAATCTTTCCCATTTAATCTATAATTAAATCTCCTTGCTAAGAAAATATCTCCAAAAATTATTAAATTCCCTAAACAAATAAATATATATATCACACTAATTGCACTCAAATCTAATTTAATTCAATTTATGACACTCAATTCGTTAATTCAAGAATACTGATCACATGAAAATAAATATCGGGACGTTAAAAAAGGAGTTTTTGGAATTGCTTTACTAGGAATCCTATTTAACAAATATATGGTAGACTTTAAAGCATACATCCATAATGATAAGGGTAAAGAAGAATTACTCATCATACTCCTAACCATGTCCATTAAGGTACGATTATGCCTTTCTACTACACCATTTTGTTATGGTGTTCCTGGCATTAGTGTATTGTGTACAAATGCCATGTTTTTCAAGGAATTTAGCAAATGGACTAGAATATTGTCTAGATTCACTATATTTTCCATAAAATTCCCCACCTCTACCAAAAGATCGAGCATAAAAAGGTCCACATATATTAGTGTGTATAATTTTAAAAAGTTGTTTACTTCATGTGACTTTTTTCTTTGTCTATTTGATATGTTTGTCTTCAATACAATCTATACATATTAAGATCAATAAAATTCAAATTTGAAAAAAATTTTCATTCTTTACTAACCTTTCTTTGGAAATATGCTCCAAATGTTTATGCCACAGAAAAGTTGAATGTTCGTCTACTATACCTTGTTTAACGTCAAAATTATGATGTATGATTAATAGAGTTTCAACAAAAAAATTATCAAGTTTCAACCTATACAAACTATCATATAGGATAATCAAACCAATAAAATAATTATTTTTAAATAAGATAAAACTTTCATTCTCAAATTAAAAGTAAAACCAGCAGTGTCAAGTTTGGATAAAGAAATTAAATTTTCAAAAATAGAAGGTACGTAAAGAGTTTAAAATAAATCTAAATGATGTTTAATATTCAAAATCAAATGATAAGTGTCAACAACTTTAATTGGAGCTTTGACTCGATTTTTCATAAAAACAAAATCTTCATTTGGATTTGTTATTTGGTCAAAAGGAACCCCTGTAATGTTTTTGAAATATGAATGGTTATACGAGAATCAACCCATCAAATGTTATAAGGAACTTAAGTTAAATTTGATTTGAAATATACGAAAGCACTAGACTTACCTTTCTTTTCAAATCATGTCTTACATTTAAGGCAACCTTTCATAAAATGCCCAATTTTTTTTTTTTTTACAAAAATAACTTTTATATTTTTTATGGTCCTTCTTATGGATTTGAGAAGTTATTTTTTACAAAAATAACTTTTATATTTTTTATGCTCCTTATGGATTTGAGAAGAAGAAGACTCATTTAATTTTATTGGTAAATTCTTTTTGCCTTTACTAGCTTTCTTACAAAATTTCTTTCAAACTTCTTGATAAATATAATGTACTCTACGAGTTCCTTTTTACTTAAGTCTTGTCTCCTCTTAAACAAGTTTGCTAGCTAATTGATTAACATTCCATTTATCATCAATAATGTTAAAATAAATCTGAAATGGCCCATATTAAGGAGACAAGAAATTCAATATAAATTGTACAAGGAAAGACTCATCCACGTTCACTCCCATGGTTCTTAGCCTTATTGCTATACTTATCATTTCAAAAATGTGCTCATGCATGCTATGATCCATCAAATTTCATAATGATTAAGTCAGCTATTAATGTCTCAACCAGAGACTTATCAACACTTTTGAAGCACTCCACTACAAATTAATTTCTTAAATTCCTTATCATTTTTAGTTGTAGGAAGAGCTACCTTAATATTATTTGCAATAGTCATTCGTATAAACATAAGACTCAATCCGTTCAATCTTTCCCAAGTTTTATGGTAAGATACCTCTTTGTCACTACTTTTATTAGTGAGATCATAAGGCTTCTCTTTTCGAAGTGCAACATCAAGATCGAGTACACCTAAGTGAAATTGAACTTGTTCACTCCAATTAAAAAAAAATTAATTTGTTAAACTTAGGAATAGATAAAACAATCAAATGAAGAAAAACAGGAAGCTAGTGATACTGCAAAAATTCAATAAAAAATGCTTTTCAAAATTAATATGCTGAGTAACAATCATTAGAAACAATAAATTTATATTAAAGTTCTCTTTTAGGTGATACTAAAATATAGGAACATAATTAATAAGGATACTTTAGATTTTTTTTTTTAATCAATAATTACACATACTCTGATAAGATTAATTATATGATAACTTTGAATATACAATTCAAATCTAATTGAGCATATCAATTACTATCCTCATGTTCATCAATAATAAGAATGTGATATATCTTTGGGTAATCCTGAAATATCTTATCATTAATGATTTTCAATATATCCTTTCATTATGCATATAATAATCATAATGTCATCTATTATTTTATGCATCAACATTAATGGCTAATTGAATATAATTTTGTATTACACAATTTAAAATTCACAGATCCTTCAAATTCGGTTACTTTGGTGACTAATGAATTAACATTAGCATGAATTTATAGTGTAATACATGTAAAATATAATTTAAAAATTATACTTTATCTAAAGCACATAATATTTAACATTAATATTTCAGTATACAACAATGTGTTAAACATCAAATATAATATATATATATAAAGAAATCAGATTAATATATTTTACATATATCCGTAAACGAAAATTAAATTGAGATGAAGAAATTAATCATATAGTTCTACACTATATTCTTCATCTACAAAACCTTGAATTATTCATAAGCGGAAGCATTATAGGCATCATTAATAATTCCAATTTTCAATTTAGGGAGAATACACAATATGTACAATTAATGAAAATTATAAATCCTTAACTTGAGACTCTAATACCATATGTAAGCTTTTAGCAATTGACATGAGATATTAGGATCTTAGAATTTTATGATTTTCACAACAATTAAATGTAATTTAATTGCATACCTAAATCCGTACAAAAAAGCTTACAATGATGAAGATGAAGATATTAAAAAATGAAAATTGTGTTTCTCTTTCTTGATCCTCTTTCTTTTGTAAACACATACTTGATTGATGATAAACTGTGTTATCACTATTTATGGGATAAAGAAAAAGAACCGATTTTAAAAGAATTTATTTACTTAATTAATGTATATCCATCAATCAATTTACATAACTTTTCATTGAATTGAAATAATTTAGAAGCTAATAACCATTTGAATTCCTTAACTTAATTTTATTTTAATGACTTCATTCATAAATTTATTTATTAAACCTTTGTGAATAGTAAATCTTATGTAGCCACATCCAACACAAGCTGCATTGGGCTGCTGTTACATCTTATAACCTTTAATGTTCGGTTCACGAGTTCTGACACCCTTTATAAACACATCATAATCCAAATCCAAATTAAGTAGATAATATTTGGTAAGACAGACAAACATGTCTATACAATACAACGAATTGCGGTTTTCTAACAAAAATAGAAAAAAGATAAAACATCCACGGAAAACGAAGATCCGAAAAATTTCATCTACTCATCGCCACGTCGTTTCTTGCGGATTATATTATTTACAGCTCATATGCATTTACGCATGGTGCAAACTTTCATATTTGAGATTTTGTAATCATAATAAATATAGTAAATAAATAGACAAATAGAGAACAAATCCACAAACCAAATAAAAAATATACCAAAATAGGAGAACAGAAAGATCTGGAGATAAAGGCAGTGATTCGAGCATTGAAAGTTGTTTGACGGGTCTTGCTCTATAAACATGACTGCCTCATAAACCACTCAAACCTCGAAAAATCCGGAGAGAGCAGACCATCATCCATAGATTTTTTTGGAGGCTGCAGCGTTATATAAAAAGGTGATAGAGGCATCGTGGAGACAAGATAGAAACAAAGACAAAGAGAGGTCAGAAGGGGAAGAGGAGACAAGAAGAATCGAAGTGGTGAAGCGCAAGCAAAAGTCACTGCAATGGAGGTCGAGGCTGCGAGAGTGATGGACGCGGACAAAGGCTCCCCGCTGAGGAAGATCATCTCGGTTGCGTCAATCGCAGCCGGGGTGCAATTCGGTTGGGCCTTACAGTTGTCCTTGCTCACACCCTATGTGCAGCTTCTCGGGATCCCACACAAGTGGTCGTCTCTCATTTGGTTGTGTGGTCCCGTCTCCGGTCTCATTGTCCAGCCTATTGCCGGCTACTACAGTGACAGATGTACCAGCCGCTTCGGTCGTCGTAAACCCTTCATCTCCGCCGGAACCGTCCTTGTGGCGATTTCTGTTATCCTCATTGGATACGCTGCTGACTTCGGGCGCAGCCTTGGGGACCCCGAGGGCAAGGCGGTCAAGACCCACGCTATTGGGATCTTTGTTCTCGGTTTCTGGGTCCTCGATGTTGCAAACAACACCCTTCAAGGTCCCTGCCGTGCCCTCCTCGCTGACCTCTCTGGTAGTGACCATAAGAAGACGAGAACTGCCAACTCGTTCTTCTCCTTCTTCATGGCTGTCGGCAACGTCCTCGGCTACGCCGCCGGCTCCTACTCCAACCTCTACCATATGCTCCCCTTCACGGAAACCGCCGCTTGTGACGTCTACTGCGCCAACTTGAAGACTTGTTTCTTTATCTCCATTGCTTTTCTTCTTATTCTAACCATTATCGCTCTCTGTTACGTGAAAGACGAGCCCTTGACGGAAGAACAGTTGAGAGGGATGGAGAGTGGCGGCAACTTCTTCACTGGAATATTCGGTGCTTTGGCGCATTTGGAGAAACCCATGTGGATCCTCCTCTTGGTGACGTGCCTCAACTGGATCGGGTGGTTCCCTTTCTTGTTGTTTGACACTGACTGGATGGCCAGAGAGGTGTACGGAGGAAACGCTAGCGGCACAGCGGAGGAATTGAGGGTGTACAATAATGGAGTCCATGCTGGCTCGTTGGGTCTGCTTTTGAACGCTGTTGTTCTGGGGATCATGTCCCTTGTAATTGAGCCTGTCGGGCGTTTGCTTGGCGGTGTCAAGAGGCTCTGGGGTATTGTCAATTTCATCCTTGCACTTGGCTTGGCTTTGACACTCGTGGTCAGCAAGGCGGCTGAGTCCCACCATGCCACCACCGTTGGCCCCAACGGCGAGGTCCATATTTTGCCACCCCCCACCAGCGTCAAGGCTGGCGCCTTGGCTATTTTTGCCGGCCTCGGAATCCCTCAAGCAGTAAGTTTCACTTCATATCATGTTATATATGGTGTGATTTATTATTCATGCCTCGCAGATAATCTTTATCAATTTCATTAATGATAGTGACATAATTTGGATTGATTTGTTGGACTGCATGCATGTTTGATATGTTACATACTTTTTGATTAAGGTTGGTTGTGGGTATGGTTTTTTAGTATTACTCGCAGTAAATCTATATAAAAGTCTCTTTATCTCTTTCTTAAGACACTAGCTAACATATGAAAATGATTTTTCTTCCTAATTAATTACCATTTTGATCATATTGTCCAGATTACCTACAGTGTTCCATTCGCTTTGGCATCCATATTTTGTAAGACTTCTAGTGACAAGTCCACTGCTGGTCAAGGTAAATTTTCTTTGCACATCCAAACTTTGTTAATTTATATATGAATTTGAATACCTTGCTGGTTGGACAACTCTCTCCATGAATTAAACTATTGGATTAACTTTGATAATTACCCTCACAACTAATCAAATTGATGTAAGGTTTCCAACAGCAAGGCAATCAAACCTATATATATGCACACACGTTTTTTTTTTTTTTTTAAATTATATATTTAGAAGAAATACACACACGTTTTTAGCTATATATCTTTTCAACTAATTTGCATGTGCTGATATTTTTATCAAACAGGGCTTTCCTTGGGAGTTTTGAATCTCGCAATCGTTCTTCCACAGGTACGCATTGAATAGTTTATTTTCGTGAAATGTTTTTGAGTAAATGCTTTCTATATATATAAAAACACTTTCCGGAACTGAGCATTGTTGCGGTTTTTTTGTGCAGATGTTTGTGTCTGCAATAGCTGGGCCCCTTGATGCTGCATTTGGAGGTGGAAATGAGCCCGCTTTTGTTTTCGGAGCAGTGGCGGCCGCCCTTAGTGGTGTGGTGGCACTCTTAGTGCTTCCATCGCCGCCTGCTGGTGTCTCAACCAAAACCGTAGCCGGTGGATTTCATTGAACATATACTTTATTTATTACTTGTGCTGTTTTACTTGTTTTATGTTTTCGTGCGTGTAACATGAACCAAAGAAAGAAACTTTTATTTTGGAATAATGTCTTTTGTGTAGCTTGGTGTGGGCGATTATGGATTATAACACTGTAGTAACAAACTAAAAATATGTATGATTAGAAATCTACATTAATTTAAAGGGGAAAAATCTAAAAATCTCCGAAATGATAAATAATTTCAGTTCACCCCAATTTGTCAAAATATTAGCAAAAAAACCCCTACCGTAAGCTAAACGTGGTTTTCATTCAAAATTTTAATGATTTTGTGATAAAATAGTAAAAGACCAAAAAACACTTACTATATTGAAAAATTAAAAAATAAAAAACAAAACAAATTATTTAATTACCAAACTACCCTTTCATAACCAAAATTAAAAGAAAAATTAAAAAAATAAATTGGAGATCAATTTGTAATAATCACCAAAGGATTCGGAATACATTAGCTATAAATCACAAAATGTGAAAGTCACTAAAAACTTGCTTTCAACCTATGGCAACAAAAAAGTTTCTTTAATTCAATTACAAATTAATTTCTTTCATAATAGCACCTCTTGCTTAGAAATCTAATCCTTACCTACTAATAATCACTTAGTCTTGCTCCTTAGGAACCTAGAAGAATCAATCCATTAGGCTTCTAACTTGCTACAATCACCACAAACTTGCCTTTTTGTTTTATGCACAAAATTGACGGATCCTCCTTACTTTTTCTCTCTAAGAAGTTGAAAGATCCGTTTTCCTAGATATTATAAAATATTTAATTAAATCAAATTAATCAAACATATTGTAACAGACATAGTAAGATGTTACAACATACATAAATAATATTGTGACTGAAAGCAAAACAAAACACCAATATTTTTAACGTGATCCGATTTTTACCTACATGCATAAGGTAACACCCAAAGAATTTAGTTGATCAGTAAAACTTAAACAAGACAAACATAAATTGATTGACTCAATTAAAGATTCACCCTTTGCAATTGACGCAAATGTGTTGTATTTTATTCACAAATCTAGTCTAATGAGATCCCTTTGACTTTAATGATTCCTTGCTTCATGAACTCGCTTCAAAAGTGATGGTTGTTTTGCAACACTCTCAATTTTAAATTTATAAACCCATAGACCCATTATAGTATAATGGATATAAGGTAAGGATTGTCCCACAAAAAGGTTGTGGTACTTCTATTAAATTTCGAATGTGATAAGTGCAATTAACCCAAAAAAAAAAAAAAAAAACGAGTTTGAAAGTGATGTAAAATAAAACTACACTAATGACAAACTCGACAAACTAATAAGACACTATTATGCAACTAATAATAATAATAATAATAATAAATATGAGATACAAGCATGAGGTAAATAGCATTATGTCTATGTTGGTCAGTTAAACCAAACAATTTAGTTTTATTCATTTAGTCCTAATTGGCAAGAACTTCTTATTCGGTCACGTGAACAAACCCACTCTAACTACTATACTTATATTGGACATCTATATAGTGTTCAGAAAACCAATTACAACTCAAGTTACTATATTTGATAGGGAGTCATACCGATTCGGTTACATGTATAAACTCTGAATTTTCAATAAAACACACTTGTGTTGGTCAATTTGCATATTCGATTGAAGAACCTATCTAATGTTTTACCAACTCACTTTCCAATGAGCATGCATAATCAAAGCAGTATTCATTCAACCTAATTACCAAAGGACATGCATAATCAAGACAAATTGCCCTTTCATTCAATGGCCTAATTAACAATCTTAGAATGTCTCCTAATATCATTAATCATCCTCACAGTTCATCATCAATGCTAAACAATAAATTGTTCAAACATAATAATAAACATCTATAAACACAAGAATGAAAACTGAATATCAAGGTATAATAAGAACATCCATAAGATGGTTCCCTAAAATATAATAAATTAGTTACATATCAAGTTATGAAAACAAGCAACAATGAAACAAAGGAAGAATAAACCAAATAACATTGTGAGAATACTTCACAAATAATGTTAGAAAAATGGGTATAAAACAACCATTTTAAGGACCTATTTTTTATTAAGTTAGAGATCTTGATTGAGGTAGATCAAGATGAATTTGTATATTAATGTGCAAAATATGGTGCTTAAATGAATAAGAAATTGAGGTTTAAAGTGCACCTATTGAAAGCTTTTGTAACGCCCTGAATTTTCTCTATTTAAGAGAAATGAAAATATATCAGGATGAATAATATTTTCGGGATGAATAATATTTTCGGACGGAATAGTATCTATGTGAATAGTGAATTTTTCGGAAAGCGGACCCTAAAGTCAGAAAACTCTAAAATAAGTAATGGAGTCTGAGGAAATCGAAACGGATAAAAAATGAGTTCGTTTGAGGCAAAATAGAGCGATTTTTGGATCTGATCGAAAATCCGGAAAAATTTTCAAAAAATTCGAAAATTTAGAGAAGAGTCGGAATAAGTGTTAAAATGCTCATGAAGTATTTTAGAAACTCAAACGACACTTTTGAAGGAGATTCGGATTGAAATTGAACCAATCCAGAAATCGCTGGAGGCGATCTAGTAAACTTACAGAAAGCAAAAAAGGGGCATAGAATAACTTTTAAGAGTCACCGAAGTTACTAGGAGTATATACGCAGTTCGAATATAGGCCCCGGTGAATTTTGGAAGAATTTCGAAAAAATCCCAGAAAAACTAAATTTTGACATCTCGGAAAAGTCAAATCAAAAGAGACAAGAAATGATAGATATGTGGGGTAAGCAGCCATTGAAATATGACATGTGGCATAAGGAAATTGTAAATTGAGTATAAATTTAAAAGGTTACGTGGTAGATTTTGGGATTTAAATTGTGACTTTTAGGTGATTAAAAAAAAAAAATTAAGAATAAGATGTTAAAAATGACATGGTTATAATTAATTGTAAATGACATGTACAAGGATATTTTTTAGCGTCCTAATCTAACTGGACCTAAGAAACTAATTGAAATTCAATTTGTTGTTATTAATTTGGTTTGATTTTAGTTTTAGAAGTACAGAAGTTTGTGGATAAATATCCTATTGGAGGATATTTTAAAAGAAATTAAGAAGATTGAATTAAAAGGAAAAAGGTCATAGGGATTAAAATGAAAATTTACATAAATTGGGAAAAAAAAATTGGTGGTTGAGTTTTATTTTAAAATAATAAATATAATAATTATTATTATAAAAGTTAGTGGTAGGGTTCAATAAAAAATATATATATATTAAAGGTGGTGGTTCCCATTGAAATAAAAGAAAAAATATATATATACATATATAAATGTGGTTGCCGATTGAAAGAATAACAAAAAAATAATAAAAAAATAAAAAATAAATAAAAAGAGAGAGAGAGAGAAAGTATTATAAAAGTTAGTGGTGGGATCCAATGAAAAAAATATATATATGTTAAAGGTCGTGGGTCCCATTGAAATAAAAGAAAAAAAAATATATATATATATAAATGTTGTTGCCGATCGAAAAGAAGAACAAAAAAATAATAAATAAATAAATAAAAGAGAGAGAGAGAGAGAAGGTGTATCTCGGCAGCAGAACCAGAAAAAAATAATAATAAATAGAAGAGGCGGTGGCTTATTGTTTATATATATATATATATATAGTTATAGTTGTGGATTGGAATAGAAGAAATCAGAGAGCAGAATCGGCAAGCAGCAGGAGAAGAAAAAAAAAAAAATAGAAGCAATCAGGCATGGTGAAGCCGAAAAGAAAAAGGAAGAAGAAAAAATAAGAAGAGAGAGAAGGAGAAGAAGAAAAGGAAAGTAATATATTCGGATGTCCGACTTATTCAGATATGTAAATTTATTTTTAATAGAATTTAGATTTTAGAAAATTAGTTTATTTTTTTTATGAGTTATAAATTAAATTTTGTGTGATTTTAGAGTGGATCTAGGATGATAAGAAAATCAAAAGAGAACTCGTTTTAGATCCAGAAATAAGCAAAAGAGTTATGTGAGTGGATAAGTGTGTCCAAAAGGTTGGTGTACACTTATCTTAAAAACTCATTTTTTTTTAGTAGAGATTTTATTTAATTTAGTATATAAGTTTATTTTGTTTTAATTAAATACATTTTATAAATATGAGTGAATTATGTTACAAATAATTTTTATAGTATTTGGTAATTAAATTTTGAAAAGTTTGTGATAAAATGTGTATTGTTCGAATAAAGAATATGGGGTTTATATGATATTATTTTGATAAATTGAAATAAAAGTTTGTTTGAATATGATTTTAATGATTTTCGAATGAAAACGGAAAAGAAACAGAAACAAACGGAAAGATATGGACAAATTAGTTTCTTGACCGAATATATATAAGAAGAAGGGCATCATGGTTTTGATGAGATTGATGAGTCACTTTTGAATGAGAAATAATGTGTTATGATGCTTTGAATAAATGATAAATATATATTTTTTTTGATTGAAAAAGTGTTCAGAGTTTTTCCGAATGAAAATTTTTATTCAGAAAGAAAAGTTATTAAAATATGAAATTTTTGGTAATTTATGAAAATTATAAGGGCCCGAGCAAACCTGTACATTGATAGGTAGGGATTGGTAGTTGGCATGTCAATAGGGTGAGTATAGCAGTACTGTACCGATTTGCTTATATATATTGATACGAAATTCATGGATCTTGCGAGATACCGAGTGTCCGGTCCCAGAATTTATATAATATGTAAAATGAGATCTGGCGGATAGTCACCGAGTGTCCGATGTTGGAGAACTCGTTTCCAGTCCATGGTATCATGTCAGAGTTTACGAAGGGCACTGAGAAAATTATTACATGAAAATCGTGTAACTACGTTCGAAAATGATTTTTATGTGTTTATATATATGTATTTGTTAATAATGGGATTTCGTTGTGATTTAACATACAAATTCGAAGAATCGTGTTAATATGTTTGAAAACGTTCTTTAGGTGATTTATATATGTTTTTATTAGTAACGTAAATTTCTTACATATTATTCTAGTATTTTGAGAAAACGTAAAAAGGTTGTGTTACTCTAAGACATTTTTGTGAAATGAGGAATTTAAAATATTTTTTTTATATGTGCAATTGTTGATAAAATGACTTATTTGTGAATTTTAATAAAAGTTTGAGTATTTTAAAAGTTTGATTCTTGATATGCGTAAAAACAAATTTCATGTGTTTTATACGTACAATTATTAATAAATGGAGTTATTTATGAATTTTGATAAAAACTTGAAAATTATGAAATTTTGTGTTACAATAACATAATTTTTATGAAATGATGAAAGTTTGAGACTTGTGGAATTCTATTTGACAATACGGTGATTTTTAATGAAAAGGTATTTAAATTTTAATAGTGTTATACTACAAATTCTGGAAATGTTGGAATTTTGAGTTTGTATGATGGTGTGATAGAAAAATTGATGGCTTTTAAATTTAGTGTACACTCACTAAGTAGAAATACTTAGCGTGTTGGATTTTCCATGCGTAGGTTGATAATTGGGCATTATAGATAAAGACAGATGAGAAGACGCTGCCGCACTTTCAGTGAGTCACGATTCCTCCATAATTGGGTAGTTCTACATTAACATTGTATAGTGGTGTTTAAATATATGAAAAAACATGTACATATATATGGATTTACAAGATTTTATAAATGAGAATGTATATCAATGGTAGAAAAAGGTTTTTGGTTTATAAAGTAATTTTGTAACGAAAATTCTTATTTTTCATTTGATTTATTTTTAATTTTGATGGATATGATTTTTATTAAATGTTGTAGTTATAAATATTTGTGTGGCGAAGTGATTTTGGAGTCGGACGGGGAGTCTGAAATGGAAGTTGAGAAAATGAATGTATTTTAGAAGTGTTTCTTTGAAATTTTCAGGTTTTTATAATTTTTGGTTTTTCAGAAAAACAGAGAAAACTCTGTCGGATTTTCGAAAAAAAAAATAAATTTGTAGTGCATATATGTAAATTAATAATGAATAAACCGATTAAGATAGCATCCTCCAAAAATCGGGTAGAGGGTGTTACAACTTTCGTCCCGCATTGAATGATTCTATAATTATATTGGATTTTTAAATTGTGATTAAATGTCAAGTTAACTGTTGTTTTTAAGGGTCAACGATTTTGAAAAGTTTGTAATTGCAAAATTAAGTCATTGATTTTGAAAGAGTTGTAACTGAAAAAATTAAATTAAGCTTTTAATTTTTCAAATTATAACTTAAATGTTATTGATTTTAAATTGAATTTGTAACTGAAAAATTAATTTGTAGAGTTATTTTTCATATTATAATTGCAAGTATTAACTATAAAATTGAATTATATAATTAATTATTATGAATTACAAATTTGAATATTCAAATTATAACGGCAGGTGTTAACTACAAATTTGAGTTTTTAAAATGTAACTGCATAATTAACTGCATATTTGAACTATCAAAACATAACTCTTGATTCGGTTTAATGATGAATTTTGAATCAGTTGTAATAACCCTACAAAGAGATTATAAATTGGCTCCTAATCTTAAACAGAAAGGTTACTTAGATTTGACATCACTTGATTCCATGTTCACTTTTCATACTTGCTCATTATATAGTCTCTGTATTATTATACTTTAGTTTAAAATTTTGAAGTAATAGATTCATGTATAGTTCAGCTTATCAAACAGTTTTTAGTTTAAATAGTTGTATCCAAAGACATTAACTTTAATGATGTGAGAATTTGTTTTAAGGACACTATGAATCTACATAAGTCTCGATTTTTTAAATTTTCTATTTTCTTTATATTGAATTATTATTAGTGTCTTTCCTATTTTTTTTAATTCTATAATTTTACGTCTATTCTTTTATAATTTGTTCTTAATATCAATTTGCAGTTTGTTGCAAGAAATAAATGTAGTAGTATGGAAGTGCATATATATCTAGGAAACATTTTAGTTAGAAAAGATTTGATATTAAAGTATGTCTATTATGACCAACCTTTCTTTTTCGATAACTTAGTATACTATTCATGGACCACATGCTCTCTTCTAGTGTATGGTTATTAGGTCAAAGGTTTTGTCCAATAATCTTAAAATAGATTCTTTTGTTTTTGTTTTTTATTTTCTCACGAATATATAGTTTTGCAACTTGGCTTTTTCAATTTTAAAAGAAAAGAAAAAAATTATTTGTTTTTGGGTTTGCTTCAAATACTGAAATATTTATTTTCAGGTTTGATACACACATTGAAATTAGTTCTTTGAATTATTGTTTAGGTTTTAGGTTTATTCTAAACACTAAAATTTGTTTTGGATTTGATATAAGCACTGAATTTTTTAATTTAGAATTTTGGATTTATTTTAAATATATTATATATAAATTAATAAATGTTAAATTTATAGATAAAGTATGAACATTAAATTCACTACCCTATATGGCTTGGTGATAAAGAGTTATTGTTCAACTTTACAATGACTTAAGTTTAAGTGACTGCACCACAGATGAGATCTTTTAAAAAAAAAGTGTAAACATTAAAATAACTTATTAAGCTTTTATATTCATTAAGTTTTTATATAAGAAGCACAATTGGTTATTAAAAAATTATAAAAATTTCCATTTAAATTTCTCAATTATCAACAAGCTCAGTTTGTTTCAAACACATATAAGAATAAAATTAAATGAACAAAATAGTAATGGACAACACTTGGATATGAACTATAATAATAATGATGATGATGATGATGATGATGATGATAAAATTAATGTGTGATAAAAAATAAAATAAAATGAGTAATCAGGTACGATAGATAAAAATTGTTTGATTCAAATTTGATTCGATTATAAATTGGGTCAAATATTTTGACTAAAATCCAACCTTAAACCTAGTTATGCTAGCTCTAAACCTAACCCAAATAGATCAGACCCTCTCCAATTTAAAGCAGGTAAGGGATTTTTGCCATCCCTAATCCATACTCATTAAGGAAAAAGTCATAGTCAATAAATCTTCATCAATTTATCTCATTTCTTCTTGTTGTCTACCATAACCTTGATCAAAAATTTTTTCAATTTGTTCTCTACTTGTCCCAACATCCCAACCTATTTATATATAGTGATCTTCCTCGGGGTTGAGTGGTAAACGAAGTCGGTACAATATGCCCAATTACTCCCTCATCCTCATCATTTGCATCATTTTCTTCTCCACAATTTCCATCAAAGGTGTGTTTGTCATTAGAAGAGCTACTAACAATAACTCCATGATCTATACTAACTTTTTCTCTAATGATCACTTATTCAATAGTTATTTCCACATCTCAAGCATGAGAAGCAATGTATGGATGATTTCCAAATTAATGTTCAATCTTATATTATTTGAACAATAATATAAATTGTTTAATATTAAAAAAAAAAAAAAAAAGAACTTGCAAAATATCCATAAATTTTTGAAGTGAAATCATGATTTTTTTAGAAATATCGAGGTATTTCAAAAAAGTTTAATTACCTTATCCAATCACTAATCTTACTCTTTAATTAGAGTTTTTGGATTGACTTCAATAATTACCATTACAACTAATTCAAATGCTTTAATTGAAATGTAAGGTTAGTGGTTGAGTAAGATAGTCTGTCGACGTTCGAAATCGGTTGACGTGGAGATCCAAAGGCACAGACTGCGGTTTGTATAATAAATGGTAATAAGTCTAGTAAATATGGTTTAAGGTTGATGGATTGTAATAAAAGCAATTGAATATTGGTTAAGGTAGATGAACAATAAAGAAGAAACGGTTAATAATAAAAGAAAGGGGGGAGAAGAACGTAAAGACATGAATTTTTATGTGGTTCGGCGAATGCATCTACGTCCACGGGTCGCTCTGGATTGATTTCGGCAGAGTGACAGTAATACTCGTATTTAGCTTATTTTTACAATGAAAATCTTTTATATTTATAGAGGAGTGGAGATACAATTGAGTGGTTTATATGTTACAAATTATGATTATTCTCAACTAATCTAACATAAGTCATACTGCATTTATTGCTACAATAATGATTATTCTTCACATGTCCATGCCTGCATTAATTGCTTAACGTAAAGTCTTCTCTTTATTAAATGAGCAGTTGCCATATTAAATGCTTCTCGAGAGTTGCTGAGGCTGAATCGGCACAAAATCAGAGGATTAGGTTAACCTGGTATTGGCTTCTCCGGGCACTATCTGATGCGAGCTCATCTACCTGTTTCGCTTGGGCAAGCTGAAGGGATGCTGAGGCGGACTAGCATTGGAAGCGTGTGGAGATAGACTTGGTATAACACGAGCTCGGGAGTCCGGTGAGCTCGTTGTTGCAACTTGAAGGTTGGGCTCATTGGGCCTCTTGGTACTGTACTCATTTTTTAGTTAGTGGTCCTTTTATCCATGTCGAGAAAACGGGTAATAAAACTCATTTCTTGACCAAGTCGATGACATCTTGTTTCATGCTTAGCCAATAAAACCCCCATCGGAGTGCTTTTTGAGCTAAAGATAGCCCTCCAGCGTGATTTTCACAATGGTCAGCATGTATATGTCTTAGCATGACCTCGCAGTCTTGGCTGTCGATACATCGCAAGAGTGGGGTCGAGAAACCTTTCTTGTATAACATATCATCGTAGACACAGTAGCGGGCTGCTCTAGCTCGGAAGCGATATGCCTCTAATTTGTCGCTCGGTAGCTTCCCTTCTTACAAATAGTTGAGTATCGAGTTCATCAATGAGTCAAGATGGATATTTATGGTCATCAATGCGTCTTTCTTTCCTATGCTTGAAGTTGGCAAGAACTTTACTGGTATGGCTCCCAAAAAATCTGCATCATGGGCAATTGCTAGGCGAGCTAATGCATCTGTGTAAGAATTCTGAGCTCGCAGAATCTAATTCACCTCAAACTTTTGGAAGGGTTCCAACAATTCTTTTGCCTTCTGGAGGTACTTGGTCATCTTAAGTCCTCTGGTCTGGTACTCACCTCGAACATGGCACAGCATGAGCTAAGAGTCACCGAAAACTTTTATCTGTTCAGCTCGCACTTCCTTTGCTAGGCAAAATCCAACAAGCAACGCCTTGTATTCCGCTTCATTATTGGTGGCATGAAATCCGAACCTCAAGGCACAGAGTATCTTGTGACTTTCTAGGCTGATCAGTAGCACTCCAACCCCGATTTGTGCTCATTAGAGGATTCATCCACGTATAGCTCCTAGGTCGAGCCATTTGAGGTCTCCGCCTGTTCTCTTGGAAGTCCTGTGAACTCATAATAAAGTCCGCTAGGGCCTGGACCTTAATTGCCATTCTGGGTTTGTATTCGATGTCAAATTGCGCGAGCTCCACGACCCATTTTAGTAGCCTGCCTGAGGTATCTAACTTTTGAAGGATCTGCTTGAGCAGATATTACATGAGGACTTCGATTTGATGAGCTTGAAAGTACGGACGTAATTTTCTTGATGCGATCACCAAACAGTATGCTAATTTCGCCATTTATGAATACCTGATTTCTGCTTCGACCAACCTTTTGCTGATATAGTACACCAACAACTGTATTCTCTCTTCCTCTCTTATTAGTGCGGCGCTTAATATGACAAGACTCGTCTCGAATCCCTTCTCTGGACCCGAGAAAGACCCTGTAGCACCCCGAAAGAATTCCCACGAACCCTATACTCAGCCCGAAGGAATCCCGTCAAGGCACCGAAAACTCCTTTAGCTAGATCTTTTAACTTCTTTTACAAGGTGACGGTGATAAAAGTTTTTCGCTTTTTCTTAAAAATTTCGGCAACATGCCGTCTGTTTTCTAAACTATGCCACCCTGCAAGTTTCAAATACAGTTTATAAAAACACTTCTATGAAATCAATTTCTCAACTTCTAGAGCCTCCGGCTCTTTTCTTACAATGCAACCACAAACAAATAAATAAAATATGAAAACTGAATTTCAGAAAACTTTGATAAAACATTTTTAACTAATGCATCCACTATTTCTTTAAAATATTTACAACTATATACATGAACATATACATGATCAAACTAACAAAATATATATGTAGTAGGTGTCGTCTTATTCGTCCGCCTGCACCTCTGATTGAACCTCGTCTGCTGGACGACTAGTTCCTACGCCCGAGGGAGAATTTTTAAGAAAAACATTTAAAGAAAACTATGAGTATAACTCAGTGAGTGGTATAATTTATATAAACTAAAACTCATTTCTTGATAAAATATTCTCCCAAAAGCAGTTTTTAAAAACTAACTTGCTTTCTAATATTCTTTTCTAAAACACTTTCTGGAATCTTTTCTTAAAATCTTTTCTGATGCTCGCCTACATGGTAACCCAGGGAATATCTGCTCCTGACGTGGTAGCATATAAACTCTCGCTAACCACTAGGAGTGGGGAATCTACCATGTGTAGTCGCCGAAAGCGGGCCCACGCCGCGGACCGACTACATTACCCTATACGTGTATACGGATCACTCATGCCTCGCTCACACAAGGAGTCGACTAGACTCAAATCTCACTGACTGACTTCCTCTCATCTACCGTATCACGTATAGGGCATTCGGCCGGGTACTAAACTGGGGCTAGGGTAAACCATAGGCATCTAAAATCTTTTCATAATAAAAATCTTACTTTTCTAAGGCCGAAGCCTATCATTTATAAATAACTTTAGCATTTATAATTCTCGAGTATAATTACTCAATATACTAAATTATTTCAATACTCAAATGATCATAGGCTATTAAAATTTATTTTTCTTAACATACTAAAATATTCTAAATCTCAAGGCAATAAGCCTAAAATCTTTAATTTCAGCATAATCTCATGTGCATAAATAATAAACTAAAATCTTTATGCTAAAATTATAATATAAATTCAATTAATAAACGAATAACTATTTATAATAAATTCTTTTAACTTTAAATAAACTTTAAGAAAATATAATCTTTAAAAACTTGGATTTCCACTCACAACACGTCCTCGGATAGAATCCGATTCTTCTCCGTATACCTCTGGAGCTCTTCGCTTTTACCCTAAAACATCAAATATTCATTTAGGGTCACTTAACTCATTCAAATAACTTTCAAAATCAATAAAAATCCCATTTAATTCTATTAATACCCTTTAACGTCTAAACTTTCGGATTTCAATTTCTATTAAATCGAGGTTTTCGAAATCCATTTTCTCTACATAAATCCTACTTATTATTTCCTATAAATACCTCAGTATATTTAATTTCATCGTCGGATGCATCGAACGAAATTCGTTCGATTTCGCTTACTAAAAAAAATTATTTTACGTTTCGAACATCCGACAACTTCAATAATCAATTCTCTAGTATTCTAACATCCAACCATGATTAAATAAATCGTTTCGAACGTTAAACGAACGCATTTGGAAGGATTTCGGAAAACACCCTTCAACTCGTCCGTTTAGCTCCGAAATTGATCCTAAACTTTTCGTTTTCGAAATCTAACTTCATAATATTATTTTCTAACCTCTAAAACATCTATATAAAGCCTTAGATTCGAAAACGAATTCAGATCCCATAAAAACCCATTTTTGTCAAGACTTTCTCCCTCTTTCTCACCCATTTTTACTCAACCAAATCACTCACAAATTATACCAAAATCATTCTCACAAGTCCCTCTTATCATCCTTAAACTAAAATTTGAAAAAGAAACTAGAGAGAGAATGGATTTTCATATGATACATAAAACTTTAAACTGACATAACTCACCAAATAGGCGATCTTTTCGCTTCAAATTTGGGGGTTAGCTAGAGGAGGTGACGAGGAACAACTTTCGTGAAGGAACCTCGACGAAAATCGGATCGGATCTCTCTCTTTTCTCCCTCTCTCTCTCTTGCGCGATCTCGGCGTCTCTCTCTCTCTCACGCGATTTCTCTTTCTTTTCTTTTCTGTTTCACGATTACAATTGTCTCATATGAGACAAAATTGATTTTTATATCATTTATGCTCAATTACAATTAAGTCCCTCAAGAAAATTTCATTTAATAACCTCAAACTTTTAATAATCTCACTAATGCCCAAAAATATATAATTATTAATTCTATTGGTCCACTTGGCATTTTCTCATCCATTTATCTATTCAACCAATCACTAGATGACATGTGGCATATCCATAGCCACTACTTTTCAAGTCACTTATATCTTTTCTTATTGGTTGAATTAAAATATCTTTTACTTTATTCCGTGAGCTCACATCGCTTGATTAACATAAAATAAATTCCTAATCCTTTCGAAAAATATTCTGTAAATATTCTACACATATCTTATGATCAATTTAACTTTATAAGCTTCAATTTCAGCCTAATACCTCTCATATATACTTGATAAAAAAAATGTTCCTAACCGAAATCTGTCGAATAAACTGATAACTTTTTTATACGTATCTATAACTTAAATACTCGATTTTTATACTCATTCTCTTTAACTCATTCTCATTCACTTGGGTTACACTCCTTAAAACTTCTGCGTATTATACTCATGCGTGATCCATGCATACTCAACTTAAAATGTCCATTTTGCCCTTTTATAATCTAATTTCACTTGAACTGGAAAATATTCTGAAAATATTCCATGGTCATCTAATCTTCAAATTGACCATGAAATACTTTAATTGGGTATCTTATCTATCAATCTCATGCTTCGAAAAAAATTCAATTGGGTTTAAACTCATTAAAACTCATTAATCTCTTAAAAGGGCAATATCGTAATTTTCTTCGGATCGCTTAAAACTTACTCAACTTGTCTTCTTTTTTATCCGTTTCTGTTTTTCTATACTCTCCTACTATTTTCGGACCTTTTCGACTATTAAGGTCAATTTCTGAAAATTTTACTATTCATCCGAAAATTTCCGTCCGAAAAATACTATTCATCAAAAACTCCTATTTCCCACCGAATCTCAATTTATGACCCTGGACAATATAACCGGGTCCAAATTCGGTCTTAAACACTAATTTCGGATCTTTTTCGAAAAATCACTATTCATTCTGGATCCGAACATTATTCACCGAAAATTCTCATTTCTTCCTGACACAACACTCAGGGCCTCATAAATATAATCGAATTCTAATCGGACCTTTTGCACTATTTCTAGACTTTTTATTCTCTATCTGATCGCCGGAAATGAATTCTCTAAGGAAACTAGAATCGAGATTTATCATAATATGTACTCAAAGACTCCCAGATATAGGAAGAGCTTTTCTCCTTCTTTTGGTTTGGACAAAAGAGGAGCTCGGTCCATGTATTCCTTTAACTGTTGGAATGTCACCTCGTACTGATCCGTGCACTCAAAATTCTTTGCCTTCTTTAGTGCATCAAAGAATGGGATGCATTTGTCTGTGGCCTTTGAAATAAATCTGTTGAAGGTCGCGACCTGATCGTTGAGGCTCTATACGTCTTTAACCTGGGCAGGGATCTCATTTCGATTAGCGCCCTGATCTTTTCGGGATTGGCCTAAATTCCTCTGTTGTTCACCATGAAACTAAGGAACTTACAAGATATCACTCCAAAGGCATACTTAAGTGGGTTCAGTTTCATCTGGTAGCTCCTTAGGATTTAGAAGGTCTCACTCAAGTCGCGGACATGATCTGTCATTTGCTTGGATTTTACCAACATGTTATCCACGTATATTTCCATAATTTTCTCAATTTGCTCTTGAAACATTGAATTGGTCAGGCGTTGGTAGGTTGCCCCTACGTTCTTCAGTCCAAAGGGCATTACCTTGTAGCAATACAGGTCTCAGTCAGTGACAAATGATGTGTGCTCCTCGTTCTCTGGGCTAATTGGTATTTGATTATAACCTAAGTAGGCGTTCATGAAGCTTAGGAGCTGGTGCCCAGCTGTTGCGTCCACGATCTGATCAATCCTAGGCAGCAGAAGCTATCCTTAAGGCAGACCTTATTCAGGTTGGTGAAGTCGATACAAGTCTTCCATTTTTTGTTCTTCTTCTTTACGAGGACTGGATTGGCCACCCAAACGGGATAGTAGGCTTCACGGCTGAACTTGTTGGCCAGCAGTTTTTCTACCTCCTCATTCAGGACAGTGTACCATTCTAGCGTCATCAGCCTTCTTTTCTGACGAACTAGCTTGTGGTAAGGATCTATGTTCAGTTTGTGACACATGACTTTAGGATCTATCTCCACCATGTCTTCATGGTTCCATGCAAAGACGTCTAGGTTCGCTTTCAAGAAGTCAACGAGTTGGGTCCTGACCTCTGGGGCTAGATCTCGTCTCAGCTTCAAGCATCTCTTTGGATCCACCTCGCTGACCTGTATGTCTTCCAACTCTTTAATAGGCCCTGTAGCCCAATCTGTGTCCACCTCGTAGGGGTCGAGGTCGTGACTAATTCCTCTTTCGGTTATAGTTAGCAACTCGCCACCTGAGACTACATTTACTTTCTTGCCCTTGACCCCCATTTTTACGGTGTCCTCGTAGTAGCGTCTGACTAGGTGTTGTTCTCCTCGGACACACCTTATCCCATTAGGAGTTGAGTATTTAACTATGAGCGTCTTGGTAGAGGTTACTATGTCCAGGTTGTTCATCGAAGGTCGCCCCAGGACCACATTGTATGTTAAGGGGCAGTCGATGATCAGGAAGTCTGCAAGTACAGTAGCTTGTTGACCTAGTTCCCCGAGGGTGAGTGATAATCTGATTTGGCCCATCGGTGTCTTCACATCCCTAATGAAGCCATAGAGAGGCTCCGGGAAAGGCATTAACTGCTCAACTCCCAACCCCATCTGGTCGAAGCAGTCTCTGTACATCACATTGACCGAGCTCCCGATGTCTATCATAATCCGCCGCATCTCGACGTTGTTGATTTTAGCTCGGATGACCAGTGCGTCGTTATGGGGCCAGCATACACCCATTGCATCCTCTTCAGTGAACACGATGTCATCCGAGGTCACTCTTGCTTTCTTCGCAAGTCTCTCTACTCCGTTATAATTTGCAAGCAAGGTGTGGTTGGCCTCCCTTACATACCTTTGGTACGACCTGTTAGAAGTACCTACGATATGAGGACCGCCATGAATGGTAAAGATGGTTCTTACCGCAGGTTCGTGCTCTTACTCAGGAGCCCAATGGGACTGTTGTTGTGCTGGTGGCTAGTGTTGGGGTTGAGGACGCTACGGTTAAGGTTGTCGTGCCCAGTTACGTTGTGATAGACACAAAACTTTCTCAGGTTTCGGAGCCTGTTCGGAACTTCCGTGGGGTTGGGCTTCCCAAAGTTCTCTCTACTTCTTTCTGTGGTGAAGATCCAATCCTGCGTGTCTGATAAGACGCTATAATTTTCGAATTGGCCTCGACGCTGAGGTCGTTCTATTCTCTACTCAGGTCTAGCTCGCTTTGCCACTATGTTAGCAGAGCGATGTCTCTGTTCGCCATACCTGTCCCCACCGTGGCCTTTTCTTTTCCCCTGGTAGGAACTACTTGTTTCACCCTGCTGATTGTTGGGTTTCTTCGGTCTGAAAGCCTCCTCCCATCTTATTTCTTTGGCAGCCCGTTCGTAGAACTCACCCAAGTCTTTTATCGGGGATTTGTAGATGTTTTCGTAAAGTTTTCCATCCTTTCTGAGCCCTGTCAAGATTGCAGTCAAGACACTCTCATTTGAAGGTGCTTCAGCATTGCTCACTTTGTCCCTGAACCGGGCTATGTAATCTTTCAGGGACTCGTTCTACCTCTGAAATATCGTAGCGAGGTGGCATGGAGGCACGAGTTGCGTCCATAGTGCTTTATACTGATTAAGGAACCTCTGTTGACACTCCTTCCAACTCCCTATGCTGTAAGTTGGCAGGCTTTTGAACTAGGCTCACGGGGTGTCCTCTAGGGTGGCTAGGAAGACTCGACACTTGACCAATAAGTTGCTTGTCTGAAGGTCCATTTGTACATTGAACGCGTCCAGATGATCCTAAAGGTCACTTCTTCCATTGTAAGACGGGATGTTCGGGAGTTTGAACTTGAGTGGTAGAGGTTCTGTCTCGATCTCCTTGGTGAGCAGGATCCTATCATCATTCTGTTCTTCCTAACTTTAGGGTCCAAGTTGGGCTTCTAGCTGCTGAATCCTCTGTAGCAATTCTTTCACCATTGGATCCCGGAACTCATATCGCTTGGTATGGCTTCGTCTACTAGTGTCCCCATGTTCACCTGAATGGCGATCTAGCGACCTACACATCCAATCAAAATTTTCTACCTATCGTGAGCCCCTTCGCGGATCGGGTTCATAGCCACCACGATGCTCACGAGCTCGCTCGTGTCCACGACTAACTTCTACATGCTAGTCAATGTCGCGATTCACCCTCACTCTTAGGTTAGTGAGGTGAGGTAAGGATTCCCTGTTTTGAGCACGTCGTTTGTCCTTTCTTGGATCTAAGCTCAAGGAGTGGACTGATTCTTCAGACAACGACCTTTCTTTGCCAACTCCCCCTCCGGGGTTCGGATTTCCTCCGTGAGCTGCTGGCGAGTCTCTCTGGGGGTGCGACCTCCACTCGTCTCTATGCGGCTCGGGCTTGGACTTCTGCCAGCGCCCTAACTGTTTCAGTCAATTGCCTCACCGTATCCTCCAAGGCTCGTTGACATTATTGCCACTCAAAAGCGACCTTTCCCTTGGAAGGTAGGGTGCTCTGTTGGTCCTCCTGACCTTCAGGTTGCTTATCGACCACATCAACACTCTTGGTCGTTCTTGCTCTAGTCATTATAGTTCACTGAAATGTAAGTAGTTAAGGATAAAGTTGTTAAAGAAAAAGGGGTACAGAGTTACAGATGGGCCCTCCTTCTAACGCCAAAAGATGTCAACGTTCGGAATCGGTCGACATGGATATCCAAAAGCCCAGACTGCGGTTTGTATAATAAATGGTAATAAGTGTAGTAAATATGGTTTAAGGTTGGTGGATTGTAATAAAAACAGTTGAATGTTAGTTAAGGTAGATGAAAAATAAAGAAGAAACGGTTAATAATAAAAGAAAGGGTGGAGACAAAGGCAAAGATAAGAATTTTTACGTGGTTCGGCGAATGCGCCTACGTCCACGGGTCACTCTGGATTGATTTCGACAGAGTGACGGTAATACTCGTATTCAGCTTATTTTTACAATGAAAATCCCCTCTTTTTATAGAGGACATGAGATACAATGGAGTGGTTTACACGTTACAAATTATGATTATTCTCAACTAATTTGACATAAGTCATACTGCATTTATTACGACAACAATAATTATTCTTCACATGCCCATGCCTGCATTAATTGTTTCAGGTAAAGTCTTCTCTTCATTAAATGAACAGCCGCCGCATTAGATGCTTCTCGGGAGTTACTGAGGCTGAGTCGGTGCAAAATCAGAGGATTAGGTTGACCTGGTATTGGCTTCTCGAGGCATTGTCTGGTGCGAGCTCATCGACCTGTTTCGCTTGGGCGAGCTGAAGGGATGCTGGGGGCGAACTGACATTGGAAGCGTGCGGAGACAGACTTAGTATGATGCGAGCTCGGAAGTCCGGTGAGCTCGCCGTAGCGACCTGAAGGTTGGGCTCTTTGGGCCTCTTAGTACTGTACTCATTTCTTGGGTCTTCAGCGGCCCTCTTATCCATGTCGAGAAAACGAGCATAACATAATCAAATCCATTTTGAAAATATTAAGATATTTTGTAGATATCTCGGGATACATTTGTATATTCTGTAGCTTATTAGATATTTATCTATTTCGGTATTGATTCTTTCAAAATATGGAAAATAGTGAGGGATATTTCTGTATATCTTTCAATATTTAAATCTTTGACCTCAGTTAATATCTATTTTATGTATAAAAGTTAAAGAAGAGATTTATAAAATTGGTGTCAATTATTTGAAGAACATTGTAACTATGCAGACATATATATGGTTGTACAAACCAACTTATTATACAACTATGATAAAAACGAATATAAGTATGAACGTACGCAACCGATAAACACTATATTAAGAGAAAATCTAACAGATTGCCAGCACTCTCGTTGTTTGGAGTAAATTTGAACTCCCAAGTTCAAACAAAACAGTGTCACAAAATAAGCTTAATCCACACAAAAAAGGCATTCTAATAGCTACCTAACCACTCTCAAGTCATATATAAACTCTAAAATTCTAACATTAAATGTAATTTAGGCCACTACAGCTTTTCTCTTTCTTCACCGTCTCCAGCCATTTTCCGTCCGACCACGCCCACCTCTGAGAAAGAAATTCAATCTCTCTCTCTCTCTCTCTCTCTCTCTCTTTCTCTATAGACACACACACACAGGTATCCACATATACAAGTAGGTGCATGCAATGGAGAGTGGAGAACTATTGGTTGGGGATCAGTCGCCACTTCCAACGTGGAAGCTCGTAGCCGTCTCCTCCATGGCAGCCGGCATCCAGTTTGTATGGGCCATAGAGATCTCTGTCTTGACTCCATATATGCAAACCCTTGGCGCTCCTCTAGCCTTTTCCTCTCTCATCTGGCTCTATACTGCCTTCTCCGGTATGGTTTTCCAACCCATCTTGGGCCACAAAAGCGACTGCTGCACCTCCCGCTTCGGCCGCCGCCGTCCCTTCATCGCTGGGGGAGCTGCTCTTGCCTTTCTCTCCTTCATCCTCCTTGGCTCCGCTAGAGACATCGGGTATCAAACCGGGGATTCTCCAAACGGAATTATGAAACCTAGAGCCTTGTTAGTCTTTCTAGTGGGGTTTTGGTTACTCGACGTCGCCATCAACACTTTACAAGGTCCTTGCCGTGCTTTGCTTGCCGATCTCTGCTTAAACGACCATATTTCCGTGCGAAAGGCAATGAGTTGGTTCTCTTTCTTCATGGCTGTCGGCAACATTCTAGGATACACCGCCGGAGCCTTCGCGGACCTCCACCTCTTGTTCCCTGTCACGCATACCGAAGTATGTGACGACAATTGCGCCAACTTCAAGTCCTGTTTCGTCATCGCCGCTTTCATCCTTTTAATCGTGACCCTAAGCGCCATATTTTCAGTGAGCGAGGTTCAGCTACGGGAGGAGGTAGTGTATAAACAATTTAACAACAACCAGCTGAAGGCCTCGACGTTCATGGAGCAGGTAGTATCAGCATTCACCAACATCAGGAGGCCAACGAAGCTGCTTCTGCTGGTGACGTTTCTCAACTGGTTGGCGTGGTTCCCGTTCATACTTTTCGGTACTGACTGGGTGGGGAAGGAGGTTTTTGGAGGGAAAGTGAATGGAAATGGGATTGACATGAGCAGGTACGAAGTGGGTGTGAGGTCGGGTTCGATGGGGCTTATGGTGAACTCGATGGTGATGGCTTTGGCGTCACTGGCAATGGATCCGGCTGTCCGTTTGCTGGGTGGAATGAAGAATTTGTGGGGGTTAGCGAACTTAGTGTTGGCGGGAGGGTTGATAGGGACGTTGGTGATTACGAAGAACGCTGGAGAGTGGTGGAGCAGCAACTCGGCCAATGAGTACATGCTATTCCCTTCGTCGGACATCGTGTTTGGCACCTGGACAGTCTATATTGTTTTGGGTATTTCGCTTGCGGTAAGTTCATTTCTATAGTTATAATGTAAAGGTTTGGATTTTTGTTAAAAGATAATAATAGTTGAAATTAGATGTCACATTAGATAGAAATTTAATCATATGTTTCAATTTGCTTTTTAAAATGGTATGTTTGGAAAACGAAATTATGTGCAAAGTAGGGGTTTTGGAGCGGTAAGTAGCCTCTGATCCAAGCCGAAGTGCTAGGTTCAAAGTGCACCCGCCTCACTTAATTTGTGAGTAGTTTTCCTATGTTATGTGTGCTGTCCTCTCCCATTTTTGGGAATAAAGATTTGGACTATATTTCAGAATATGATCTTAGCATCCATCCCACTTAATTTGTAAGTAGTTTTCCCACGTGGGTTGCCTTTTCCCATTTTTGGGAATAGAGATCCGGGTCTTGTTTTAGAGTTTGATATCAGTTGATCCTAACAAAGATCCGGATATTATTTTAAAGTCTGATCTCAGCTGATCCCGACAGTACTCTAGTCTGGTATTAGTAATAAAAAAATGAAAATTATATTTTAAAATTAATGTTTGAAAAATGCAAACATGCATATTAAGTAGCATATGTTTAAAAATCGCTTTTTCAGATACATAATTTGTGATTGAGACGATTTGAATATGATTATTACCTTGTTTAAAGAGTGCTATTTGCAACTAAAGTACGCTTGGTGGTGTACCATTGTTAAAAGGAGCTTTTAATAAATTGAAAACCATAATAGTGTCTTTCATCAAGTAAAATAGTTATTTAATGAAAAAATTTATGATTTGTTTTAAAAACTTAGGAAAACACTGAAGTGTTATTTTATTTTTTTCAAAAAAATAAAAATAGAAAATCACTTCACTGAGGTAATTCGAACATGAGTCATTCTTAGGTTGAATGGTTGTAACAATAAATTGTTTTATAAGTATAAAACTCATAAATATTATTTTCAAAACTGACTTTTTAAAATCACGTGAATGAACATTATTATTATTATTATTGTGGTTTTCAATTTTAAAAGTGAAAAACAGTGTTGAAAAGTTATCCAAACATACCAAAAGATTTGTATGTTGGTACACTAATATCCAAATTAATATATCCTGTGATGCATGCATATTTTAGAGAAAATAATTCCACATTAATGAATTTTTATTGAAAGAATGAAAATACATTAATTAGTATTAATCCTTCAACCCAATCTCATGTTTTGGTTCCCTTTCTATAGTTTCTTTTCTTGTAATTTCGTTCCCAGTAAGAACATATTTGTGGTTCTCTGGATCTGCCTTTTCCATCTGTTAGATTCATTTTTCTCTAGTAATTGTTGTTAAGAGATATGAAAACCTAATCCTATAATAGTATTGCTTGGTTGAGAATAGTGATGAAAAGTAGTGATATCTTGTAAATTATAATGCAGGCAACATACAGCCTTCCGTTCGCTATGTCAGCCATCTATAGCTCTATTAATGGTGATGGTCAAGGTAATGTTTAGTCACCATGTACTTGAGATCTAATACTTGCACATCATAATTAATTTATCTTTAGGATTTTATAATTGATTAATGCTAGATTGTCCAAAAATTTTACTCAAATTAATTTACGTTTAAATAATATGTATCTAAATTGTCAATATCAATATATCATATCATCTTATGATTTATATAGTATTGAAAACTTATTTACCACATAATTTAAATATAAATTAAGACATAATTTTTGGACAATTTAATATTGCCCTCTTATAATTACCATTATTTTTAAAAAAATCAATTTAATTGATTTTGCCCTTTTCTTTTGAATTGACAGCAGGGCTTTCCTTGGGAGTGCTAAACTTGGCCATTGCAATTCCACAGGTAATCAATGTTTTTAAGTATTTGAATTTTCTTGAATCATTACCAAATAACACTTTGAATTTAATTTTTTTTTTTATAAATTATAATAATATGGCATCTAAAAAAATGTTCTCATAGTAAGAAATGATAGTATCAAATTGATTTAGGATAGTGTATCCACTCATAGATAAAGTGATTTATGCATTTCCTCTTTATATTCATAGTAGGTTTTCGAATCTCACCATTTAATTACCAATATGTGTAAAAAGTTTTCTTCCAATATTTTAAGATTAAATTTTGGATTGTATATATAATGTCTAATTTCAACATGTATAATAATAATAATAATAATAATAATAATAATAATAACCTGATTGAGGATAATTCTATCTATTCCAACTCATGCATATATAATGTATCTCACTAATTTTACAAACTTGCAAGAGGCCATTAGATTGGCCTTCTTACACATGGATTGCCCATCCATATATGTTTGAAGAATGACACATGTATAAGTAGTGACAGCAATGAGTTCATAAACAAATACGATTTTTTTTTTTTTTTTGACCTTTTTTTTTTTTTTTTTTTTTTTTTTTTTATATATTTATTTTATTTATTTATTTTTTCTTTTTTAAATCTCGAACTGACATGATTGGTTGCAAATTTTTGGTATGAAAACAACAGATGATAGTGTCAATAGGGTGCAGACCGCTGAACAAAGTCTTCGGCGGCAGCAACGCACCATCCTTCGCATTAGGAGCAGTATCAGCCACAATGAGTGCAATAATAGCCATTTTTGTTCTTCCAGATCCACTTGAACAAGCTACTCTTACATCAACCGTTAAGAGGTAAATGATGACGGGTTTTGGTGGGCATTTCCGGGTTTAGCTAGGTTGAATCGGAATATATTCTAATTGTTGTGAATATATGGACTTACCACTTCCATTTTGAAAATATTGTTTACTTTGTTTGTTATTATTCCATTATGAAATAACCTATTTTATTGTTATTTCGTTATGGAAATAATTCTCTGAATTTATATTTTGTAATCATTTAAAGGATCCTATCAATTGAATTAGATTCTCTCTTTCTCTCTTATTTTTCTCATTTTCTTTTATTTTGATTATTATTCTATATTAATTGTTTTTAGGTCTTATTCATGAATCTAGTATAAAAGATTTCGTTCATCTAATCCCATCAATTGAGTGTTTTGTCAGTATTGAGCATGTTACTAATACTTCCACGCTCTCACTTAAAACGGTTATTGATTTTTTTTTTTTTTCCTAGACATGGATTAAGTATTTCTAGATTATGAGGATAGGGTTATGTTGGAGTAAATAATATGCGAGGTGAATTTAATGGTCTTAAAAGCATTTATTTTAAAAGAGAATTAATGAAAATTCTTTTTATGTGTATTGTTTTGCACATCAACTTCAATTAGCTTTTGTTGTTGCAGTGAAAGTCATACAGATTTATTGGTCTTTATTGGATTACTCATGTGGTAAATGTTATAGGAGCATTTGCTAAATGTTGCAATATTATTTGAGAAAAAAAAGCAATTAATGTTTTTGAAGCATTAGAAAATGATGGGCTTTCAAATGGGCAGGGTTTAAATCAAGAAACTAGTATTAAGAGACTAAATGGCACACGTTAGGGCTGCATTACAATATTATACTTGGAATAATTTTCATGTTTTCTTTTATTATAGAAATGCTTGATATATTAGTGGATGATGGATCGAATCAGGAGTTAAAATATAAATCAAAGCTTTTGTTGGATGCAATAAAAAAATTTTATTTTATTTTTGGTCTTTATTTATGAAAACATTATTAGGATTTACATATGAGTTGTCTAGTAATGCTACACTATCCAAAAAATGGCTTAAATGATGTGGCAAATTTATATATAATTACCAAATCGTCAATACATTATCCTAAAATTAATGTGATAACTATAAATTAGTTTGTTACATTAGTTAGGCAAATTTTTTTTTTTTGGAAGTGTAGCATTATTTATGAGTTGTCGCTAACATTACAGAATAAAGATCAAGACATTGTCAATGCCATGAACTTAACAAAAGTATATAAAGAATAACTTCAAACAATGAGAGAAATTAAATGGGTGAGATTTTTTTTATTGAAGTAGGTTTTCACTTTTTGTGAAAAGCATAAAATTTAAGTTGTTAACATGATTGATTTGCTTATGTCTCGAGGGAGATCAAGGAGTAAAACTCAGGAGATAAACAATGTACATAATTATCGTGTAGACTTATTTTATGCTGTGATCAATTTGCAACTTTAAGAACTAAATAGTTGGTTTCTAGAGACGAATACTGAGTTACTTTTTATTGTTGCATGTCTTAGTCCAAAAGATCAATTTTATGTATTTGACAAACAAAAACTAATTCAACTTGCTTAATTTTATCCAAGAAACGTTTCTTCTATTAAACTCTGACATTGAATTTTCATAATTAAATGACATTATAGACTTGATACAAAAAATAAATAAGAGAAAAAAAAAATAAGGTTTTCTCATTAGTTTACATGTTCTTGACATTGACATTATTACAACCTCTTACAATAGCTACCATTGAAAGAGTATTTTCTACTATGAATATTTTGAAAACTAAACTACATGATGAGAGATCAATGGTTAAATTATAGCTTACTGGCATATGTGAAGAAAGATATTTTTGACAAAATTAATAGAGAAGTTATCATGAAACGATTTCAAGATATGAAGTCTCATCGAGAAAAATTATAATTTTATATAGTTTATATTTTTTTTTCATTTTTATTTATTTTAATGATTTTGTTATGATTTTTAGGCTTAAACTACTTGATTTGCTTGAGTATTATGTATATTTCATTTTATTTAAATCATATTATGTTATCAAACTTTATTTTACATAAAAACATTCTATATTTAGTATGATACTAATTTTTTTTTATTTCTTTTAATTGCTTTATTCATGCCCCCCACCCCCTACCCCCTCACATAATAAGTTTTTTGGGTCCATCACTACAAATTGATAAAGGAAAAAAATTTCCCCTCCCACCCTTGCCCTAAACAGTAGCAGGGACAGGATGGAAAATTTTTTTCCTCATTCCATAAGATTTCTAGGCACCAAGCGAGCTCTATAGGTTGGTTACAAATTACCCATCCATTGTTAGTAAAAAACCATCAATTTTAACCTTCGAACATGTCCACAGGATAAAAAGATATTTTTACTTTTTTTTCTTTTTATTAATCATTTACCCTTTAAAAAACATTGTAATCTTCATTGTCCATCCTTTGATGGAAGATGGGGATGAAAAAAATAAACTACTTTTTAAAAAAAAGAAAAAGAAAAAAAATGATGAATATTATATCTAGGATTGGATCTCCACCAATTGTTCATCTGGCTGCCAAAGAGACGATGAGTTGTTGGCTAGTTCTAGGATTTGGGTTGTGTATTTTAACGACTTGGAGTGTTTTTATGTCATATAGAAAAAAAAAATGAAAGAAGACGTGGATGGAGATGGGGAGAGAAAGAGAGAGAGAGAGAGAGAGAAGAAGAAGAAGAAGCTAAAGATGGGCTAGGGTTCGGGATTTGGATATCCATTGTTGTGATAAAAACCCAAATTCTAGGTCTCCATCCATTTCTAGAAACCCAAAGAGTGGCGATATTTCCTCCTTTTTAAAATTGTATGCACACCCCTTAATTTATACATTTTTAATGTGTCGATATTATCTTTAAATTAAATTATTAACACTTTAATTGAAAATTATTATTATTATTATTATTAAATTTAAATACTCAAACTTCAAATCCCAATAAGAAATTTGGTTTGTTTTGATAAAGGGTAGTAAAAAATGAGAGTTTTTTGTTGTGTTTTTAAAGGTTTTATAAATGGTGAAAATGAAATTTAGATTTGAAGGGTTTTGTGTTTTTTTTTTTTCTCCTTTTTTGGGGAGGGGGTTGGTTAAAACTTAGCTTGAGTGAAAATAAAGATATTTAGTTTTATAAATGGTGAAAATGGAGATTTAGATTTGAAGAGTTTGGTGTTTTTTTTTTTTTTTTTTTTTTTTTTTTTTTCTTTCTTAGGGAGGGGGTTGGCTAAAACTTAGCTTGAGTAAAAATAAAGAATTTTAGTTTTGTTTGATAGTTTTACATATAGGGTTTTGGTGAAATACAAGAATTTTAAGTGAAGATGAGAGAGAACATACAATGGAAAAGCAATAAACATGAAACAAAATATCAAAACAAGTTTAAAAAAGTAAGTTTGACATTTTTTAATGTTTGACATTTTTTAATCTTTTAATTTAATTAATTTAATTATCTTTTATAATTATTTACTGATAATATTTAAAAGGTAAATAAATGCATTGACATAATTAGTAATACACAGGTATATTTGTAGAATATGAATTTTAAAAATCTTAATGGGGTGTAAATACAAAAAGGGACGTATATACAATTTTTAAGAAGTGAAAATATTGTCATTCAAACCCAAAAATCTAGATTTTAATTGAGAAGACAACAAATCTAGGTCTTTAGAAACCTAAAAATATGGGTTTCCAATTAGAAACCCAGAAATCTAGGTCATCGAAAACATAGACATTAGGTTTTCCATCACCAACAATAGAGAATCAATAATGGAGAGGTAGAGATTGTCCTTTATCATTGAAAATGTAGGTTGATTTTCATTTGGATCTATGGAGATAGATTACCATTTTTAATATATATTTTTTAAATTGATCTCCATGATGGACGATAATGAAATGTCTTACTTCAGTTACATATTTACTTGCATATCATTATATGACAAGACCCGAACCAGATTCTCTCTAGGCTCTTATTTGGAGGGTCTCGTCGGGCACTTCGACAAACCTCTTATAACCCTACTCACGGTTAAGAGAGACCCGCGGAGCGAACCCCTAATATACTTTGTCCGTTTACTTTACTTTAACTAAATCAATTTCTATTTCTTTGAAAATAGTTGGGTTGGTGTAAATTTTTCACGTTTAATTTAAGAAAAATTTTCTAAAAATTCGACAGCATAACGACTGTATTTTTAAGGTTTCCAAAATTTTCCTGCAAGAAATTACACTTCTAACTATTTTCAATCACTACCCAACTTCTTTTGTCCACAAACATACATTTGCTCAAGCAAATTCACAAACATGCATTTCACCCAACAATCACAACTAATCAATATCATATGATATATATATATATATATGTTCTACTTCACTATCATTTTTCATCCCAAAAATCTCATGATACAAAAATGTAAGTGGTTATTTCAAAATGTGTAATCATACGGATTTTAGTTACAACAAAACAAGGGTGCAATAATTTCATGTTATGCATCCGATGATGACGCCCACCTATAATTTTTTTGATGAACTTGATTTTGTCTTGATCACCTGCAACAGTTTCTTGAAAGGGGTTTGTACACTACAACGAAGGAAACTCGTTAGTTCAATTAATAAAAGAATTACAAAGGTTGTTACAAAATTAATCATAACTTATTTTAACATTCATAATTTCAGTTTCAAAAACTTTTACTTTTAAAAGCACCATGTGTACCCCTAATATAATCTAACCACGCTCAATGTGGTATGTCATGTGGCAATTTTCAACTGACGCCAACCATGACGCTGTTAAAATATCTCGGTCACTATGTGTGGAATTTGTTGCATCGCAAGCGTAGCATAAAACTATCTCTAATATGTGCAACCACATGTAGAATTTTCTGCATCGCATTTTGTGGCACTAATATACCATCATTCATTATAACTACATGCAGAACTTTCTGCATCGCATATTGTAGTGTAAACTCAGTTATAATTTGAGCGACTACAAGCGGAATTTCCTGCATCGCAGCGTAACGCAATTAACTCTAAATCTAGACGATTCCGTGAGGAATTTTCTATGTCGCACGCATCGTACTAGATAATATAAAAACTGAGAAAATACACATGACCTTTGAAATTCTTTTCACTAAGTGCATTAAGCACAAAAACGTTTATCTTTTCAAAACATTTAATTTCAATTAAACTTAAATCTTTTGAGAACCCTTTAGTTCTACATTTGCTTTTCTGAATCCCATGTAGGGATCTTTTACTCAACTTTGAAGTTGTAATTTGAAAATCATTTTTGTAATATTTTAACAACAATAACTTACATTCTTTAAATAAAATTGAAATAGTGCAAGTGATATAACACTTACCTCGGTTCATTATCGCTAAAAGCTTCAACGGCCTTCTTGTGCTCCACTTGCTTGCATGTCACCTACATATCACATTCTTATTTAGAGTATGCTATAGTGAGTTACACACAGCTATTTAGATGACTTTGAACATATTTTACTCTTTAACACAATCTTTAGACTATAACTTTCTCGCTTAGGTTCTAACTCAACCAAAGCTTTAAAATTACGATTTATTTGTAAAATTTTTACTTATATATCCCTAGAGACATCCTCATGCAGTTCGTATAATTTTCTGAGGCCCGGAACGAAAAGTCAAAATTTTATGACCCCCTTTGATAGAATACTGTTCACAGGTCATACCGTGGGTTGTTTCGCTTTCGTTTTCACTTGGATCATCTCCTTATCTCCCACTTAGATCACCCGTAAAACGATTTTGAAAAATTCCAACTATAGAGGGGTGAAACCTATGAAATACCCGTATTTTTTTACACTTTTTCGTGTCAAAATCTGTTCATTTCACATTCTAAACTCAATTTGCTTTCTACTATCATTCTTAGACTTATATATACTTAATTATAATCATTCACTATGCTAAAATGCAAAGATGAAGTGGTATTGCATAGTAACCAACAATACCCTTCGTCTAGCCTAAACAACATTATTGAACTATCTCTTTTCATTTTTCAATTATATCATTTCCAAATGATTTCATAGCATCTAATATTCATTAATTCATGCTCATATGTATCAAAGTTCAAAGGAATCACATATTCTCCCATTATAGCCGAACCACCCTAACACACCCAACAATTTACTTCTTTCACTTTTTCAAGCTTTTCATTGTTAATTCTCTTAAACAATTTATCAAATACTTAATCTATAAGTAAATTTGCTATAAACATACATTAATTACTACTTAGGGTTTCATCCATATACATTCTAACTGGCATTTCATGCATAGTTTTTATCAAATCAACTTCTCTTCTTAGTAATTCATGACTATAATCTTGATTTACCTCAAGATTCCATCAGCAACACAACAAGAAAAACAAATCAATCCATCATCACATATACAACCCAACTACTATCATCTATGGAAGAATTCATGATAAATTACCTCAATCTTCCTTTAATCTTGTTCTTCTAGCTTGAATAACCCTAGGATTTTGATTTAGGGTTTCAAGGTAGCTTGGAATTGACTTGATTCTTCCTCTCCTCCTATTGCTGTCCACACAAGGTCTCTCCCTCTCTATATTTTGTTTCATAAAAATGGTTAAGTGTTGGAAGACAATCACTTATGTATATATAGGCTTCATTTATGAATTTATCCTCAAAGTTTGATACTTATTTATATGTCATGCCACTTTCTGAAATTTAACCAAAATGTCCTCCAATTTTGCTTAATTTCCATGATATCCTTACTACTTTTATAAATTCCACAATTCTCACACTAGTTTATTCTAATCACACTTACGCATACATATAATTATAATTTAAAACAATGACTATTTTGCCATTCTCTTAAATTTATTTTACTATTTGGTTCAAATAATTTCTACTAACATTATCATATCCTTTATAAGGGAAGTGTTTATGGAATTTAGCATTTCCATCCCATAATCTATCTTCTAATACTGAGAAATTTAATATTACGAATGGAGGCTTACATTATATAGTTATCAAGTTATGGTAGATTATTGCAATGGTTGTTACAAGTAAAAAAAATATTTCAATGGTGATCGTTTCATTTAATTAAATCGAGAAAAAGAAAATTAGTTGAAAATTTCTATGTATTATCATTTTGCCAAGTTTGTGGCTTTTTTAACATGAAACATGTATGTTTCACATTTGGTTATATTTTATATTAAAGTTAAATATTTCATGTATAATTCTAACGTGAGACATTTATCCTTAACACGATCAATTTTTTCCCCTATACAAAATCACTTCGACTTAATCAAGGGTAGTTAAGACATTTTAATTATAATATGGTTAAAAATTTAAAATTATAAGTGTATAGTTTGTGGCTAAAATTGAAATTTTCCCAACTACATTATACTTCGTAATTACCTTTAAAAAAATTAGACTTCAATTAACATGTTAATTGAATGATTAAAAACAATAATTCATAGTTGTAAAACTCGACAAGTAGATTCAACTACTAGCCAAGAACTCAATCGGTGGGGTTTTGCAAACCCGAGAAACCCCAAATCAGTAGTTTCACTTGTCAGAGATGAGTAGTCGTCAAGTTATGCCTAATACTCGGCCCAACTCGATTAACTCAACGAGTACTTGGCCTAAATAGGTTTTATGAGACAGTTAACTCAATGAGTACTCGATCAACTTTGCGAGTACTATGCTAAAGTTGCTTTTGAGATTATATGAGTTAAAATTTATGATGTTTTATAATCATATAATTGTATTTTGATCCTATAAAAAATTTTATACATATATGCCTTTTTACTGTTGATTAAAAGTTAAATAGAGTACTCATCAAGTAGTCGAGTACTCACTGATTACTAGGTCATTGAGCGACTAACGACTAGTAGAGGTGGGCAACTCCATGCTCGATTCGATTCCTTGGAACCGAACCTAATATTTTTTAGTTCTCAAGATGGAGAACTGAACATGGAGATATTGAACACTTAAACTAACTTGAATCGAACACAATCAATTCAATTTGGGTTAGTTTCAGTGTTCAATATCTCCATGTTCAGTTCTCAAGATTGAGAACTAAACATAGAAATATTGAACAATGAAATCAACATGAATCGAACACGATCGGTTCGGTTCGGGTTGGTTCATAGGCTTGATAAAAAAATACTACAAACTCAAACACAACAAAGATGTTACTAGACGAGTCTTCTTATAGATATATATATTTTTTTATTTTATTCCATTAGTTTGGGTTAATTCAAACTCATCAAAAAGCTGGGTTAAAATTCTCCCATATTCCTTCTCAGCACCTCAACTGACTTGTCTAGCTTTTCTCCTTTAGCTTCCCTTTCCTTCATCTTTACTTCTCCATCTTGTCTTGACGCTTCTTAACTGTATGACTTGCTTCTGTCCATTTCATGCTAATATCGGTGCCTCTCTTTGTGCGATCAAAGCAGCCAAAAAGAAATGATAGAGGCGAAAGGGAGAAAGAGACAACACAGTTGTAAGAGACGATGAAGAACACAACGTCTCATTTCTGGTAGAGGACACTTTTTTGTTTTCGTACCTTCACTCACACTTTTTCACCATGATTGTCAGAGGTGAAGCTCTTTAAAGAATAGGGGTTGGTGGTCGAGAGGTGGTGGTGGTGGTAGCAGAGGGTGATAAGAAAGGGAGGAGGGTGGTGATATTTGCAAATTTTCTGGTGATGAAAGAAAGAGGAAAATTTTCTTTAAAAACCTTGAAATTTTTTAATAAAATCCAAATTTTTACACGCTATTTATAATCCTATCTTATATTTCACCAAATATGAGATAATATTTAAATTAATCTAATCCAATCTCATTCCATCTAATACAATTTAATTCTATATAAATAATTCAATCTTATCCCACGTATTAATCAGGGCCTTAGAGCAACTCCAACCAATACACCACAACACCATTTTGGTGTAGTTATCCACTCCAATGTGTGCATCAATTTGTCTGTCTCAAGAAAATTTTTTGGAGCAATAAACAAGACAACACCAAATTTGGTGTTGCACTGTTCATAACACCAAATTTAGTGTTAACTTATAAATTAATTTAATTAAAAAATATATTAAATTATTATTAAAAAAATATATCATCTGAAATATTTTGTTGAGATCTTCAAAATGAATATAATATTGAATATATTTTAATATATTTTTAAATATTTAATATATATTAGTTTAATAATTATGTATATAATATTATTTGAAGATGTCATTTACACTAATTTTATGTCAAATATATTGGAGTGTAAAAAGATTTATGGTGCGTTTACTTCACTTGAAGGAATCGGAATAGGAATCAGAATGATCTGGAATCGGAATGACTTGAAATCGAAATGAAGTATCGAAATCAGAATAAGTTGTTTACTTCAACTGTAACAATCGGAATCGGAATCAGCAGTATTCCCATTAAGCTGTTTACTTTACTTTGGAATCGGAATGAATTAATTATAAATTACAAAAATACCCTTAATTAAAATTATGGATTAATTACAATGTACAAAATTTTGTTTGAAATGTTAGTGTTATCTTTTTATCTTGTAATTCGTCATAATAAGCTAAAAAAAAAAAAAATTCTTAACAATTTGACAATATCATTGTAAGTATTTTGTGTATTTATTATTTTCTTTTTAGAAGAAGATATTATGTATTTATATGGTATATCAAATCATTTTTTTAATTATATATAAAATATTACCTAAACTTTCTTAACCATATTATTGTAATATTCTTCAATTGAACTCAAAATTTTAGTGCTAACTGTAAATTACTTCTTATAAAATATAACATTTTGCACTAGCACATTTTTTATGAAAACTTATAGCATATGTAAATATTTATATTTATAAATATAAAACAACCAACTACACTTTCATTTATAGCATATGTAAGAAGGGTATAAGGGACATTTTAGTTTGACAAAGGGAATGAGAATGGGATTCTCAAGTGGGTTGGGGGGAATGGGATTCCCATTCCTCAACCCCAAATTGATGTGGGGCCCACACTTTCATTCCCATTACAGAATGAATTTTAAACAAATAAACACTATCAATCAATCTCATTCCTGATTTTCATTCCCTAATCCATGAAGTAAACACACCCTTAGTGTAAAAAAAATTTAGTATTAACATCAAAATGGTATAAAATTTAATGTTATATATTGAAGCTGACATTAGGATAAAAAGAAGGTTAGGAAAGTCCTTGTACCATAAAAGCACGTTATAAAAGCCCGTTTCCGTACTTTTAAATAGCAGGCCAAACCGAAAGTACCCACCATTTTCTCAACGTCTCTCATCTTTCATCTTTCTTCTCCAACCCAGAAACCAACAACAAAAATGTTTTTAGACGAATCTTCTTCGAACGCATACAAGCTTCTCTTCGACGCTCTCTCTCTCATCCCAATCTCCCATTATCTCCTTGCTCTCTCAATCTCTCTCCTCACGTTTCTCTACAACTTCCTCGAATTCCATTTCTTCCGCGACCTCTTCTCCGGATTCCGTGGCTCCCCAGTTGGGTTGACCTTCAACCCCTCCTCCTCCGCCCTATACCACCGCGTTGTTTCCAAGTGCAGACTTCTCCACGCCAGGTGATTCCAACATATATCGCCTTTTTTTTTTTAAAAGCATAATATTCCGGCTCTGATACTACCTTAAATGCATGCATGCAGGTACTTGCCAACACCATGGCTTTCAAGTCCGCATATTCAGACTGGTTTCTTGCATTTCTTTGGGAGGCCTCCAAGCTTCAGTTACACAAGGTGATCAACGATTTTTCTTTTATAATCTAATGTTAGTTGAGATATTTATGGTCGTTAGTTACAATGTGATGTGTTGAATGTTTGGTCTTAGGTTGTTGATCAAACTAATAGTTCATATTTATTTTTATTTTATTTTTCAGACAACTCTTTCATTTATCTGATGGTGGAATTATTGCTTTGGATTGGCTAATGGGTTCTGATGGTAATTACATCAATTTATTCGGTATCCGGTAGCTGGTTCATATTGTATGGTTATTACTACAATTGTATCAATATTTTAGCACTAGGCATTTTGTTAAGTCCATTACCTCATCACTGAAACAACTCTAAGTGCAATTGAAATTGATATGGTCTGTGCAAGAATGGTATGCATGTTCATACAATTAGAGCCAAAAAGAGCATGACCTGAATTGTACCATCTGGTAGGCCTGTTACAGTTCTTTGTTTTCGTGTACTTTGTCTGACCTGTTTCACAGATTTTGATTTACTGCCTAATATTTGCAAATATTTCTAGTCCTTTCTAGTTAATCTAGTTAACATAAATTAATTGTTTTAACATCATCGTGCTTAAGTGTTCTCTCTAGTTTGGTTGAACTACTGTTATACTGTCCCTAGACGTTTTGGTTGGTTATGCTGTTGTTCTTTGTTCATAAATTCTAAAAAGTTATATGTATTGTTTTCATAATTCATTTTTTGGTTTTCAAATATCCACTACACTTAGGTGGACAATTTACTATGTTATCCGGTTTCCTTTTGCCTTTCTAGTTTTGTTTTTGGGTAGTTGAGGTTTTAGATTAATAGTTATATACTAGAAAATATATATATGATAGATGTCAGTGTGTATTATAAAATACCAGCTCTAGGGATGATAATTATGTGTTTGTGTTTGCATGCCTTTACAATCATATTGCATATGACACTATTTTCTCATTGATTTCTGATAACAAGTTTGCATAGATATCAAGTTACATTGTTTAAAAGTTTAAGCTATGGAACTGGAATACTTTTTTATGCAATAAAAAATTGTAATACACATGAGCTCATTCAACCTATGCATTTCATGCAGTGACAGATTCTGGAGGTTCTTTTCGCATGAGTAATGCGATCTCTGAAGATGATACCACACCTATTATGCTTGTGATTCCTGGCCTTACAAGTGATTCTTCTTCTGCTGTAAGTTCTATATTATATCATATTTGGTTTTATGTTTATGAGCTCTAGGTGAAGGTATTTGAAACAGCTAAAACCTTCAATTGACCTTATGTATGATGTTTTCTGGTTAATCTACTTATACCAAGCATATTAATAACTAGTTAAGTCATTTAGCAAGCACAAAAATGTTAGTAATGAACAAAGAACTTAAAATGCTTTATTTAAATCAAAAATATCAATTTAACTGAGTATTGATGCCCGGTGGAATATAAATCTTATTATATGTTTGTAATAGAAGATATGGTGATGACATTTGGGCATATTTTATTATATGAATTTCAGTATATAAAGCATCTTGCCTTCAAAATAGCAAAACGTGGATGGAATGTTGTTGTCAGCAATCACCGAGGATTGGGTGGTGTGTCAATTACTGTGAGTATTGTTTCTTTTTCTTTTGGCTTAAACATATTTAAGAAAAATTTAGTTGCTGATATTTGAAATGTAACTTAAGTTGAGTAATTATTACAAAGGAAATTGTTCTGCTTCTGATCGTGTACCAATGTCAATGTATTTTCCTACATGTCGTATCACATTGGCTGATCACTGTATGATGTTCCTACAGATCTATTTCTTTAACTATAAATTGGGATTATTTTGTCATTCTGATATGAGTTTTTCTATCATGTACTAAATATCATTTGTTTCACAGAAAAATTGTTTAGGGGTTATAGAGAGACTGTAGCAGTGATATAAAAGGGTAGAAAAGTGCACAATGTTATAAATTTAGATGACGTTATACCATAGGCATGGTAATGGGTGTATGTTTTAGTGGTCATACGCTTCATCAAAAGTTTGTACCTCAAACTGCTAGCAAAATATTATAAGGTCTCAATACCTGTGGAGCATGGATGCTTCTGCAACAAAGCAAATGCTGCCAAAATTTGTTTATATCAAATCATCATTAAGAAATGGAGCATTCTGATGGGAGGTTGTGATGAGATCACATGGTGCTGACTTGTAAGAAATGAAACATCACCATATTCTGTATTGTTTTTATTCATCTTCTCTTGTACATCGTTTATTTTCTCCTGCAATATATTGTTTCCCATCAACAAAAGGAAAGCAAAGGTAAAAAGCTTTACCATTTCGTGCTGATACATATTAGTTAGTTCCCTCTGATATTAGTTAAATCTTAACATTAGATCTGGTAATTTTGGTGCTATTTAGTTGGAACTATGATGTGTGTAGTTATGTATCCACTTAGGCTGCATTAGGTTGTACCTGATTATTCGGGATATTTAATTTGAATGCATATTTGATTGGAGCAGTTCTTTTCTTCCTCGGTGAACTTTTTTTCCTTGGTGATACAATGAACTCTTTAGAAGATCTATTTGGAGATGACAAAGATACTTGTTTTGATGCAATTTGTTTCAGATACTAGTTCTCTCTCGTCGGCAGTCCTCTCCAAAAATTATGATGTGTGTAGTTATGTATCCACTTAGGCTGCATTAGGTTGTATCTGATTATTCGGGATATTTAATTTGAATGCATATTTGATTGGAGCAGTTCTTTTCTTCCTCGGTGAACTTTTTTTCCTTGGTGATACAATGAACTCTTTAGAAGGTCTATTTGGAGATGACAAAGATACTTGTTTTGATGCAATTTGTTTCAGATACTAGTTCTCTCACATCGGCAGTCCTCTCCAAAAATTGTGATATTGTTACATGTCATTGATTAATCATTGATTTAGTATTCTCTCACTTTGTTAAGATGTTTCATTTCCATGAAAAGTAGACGCTATGGTCCTCCTATGGGGCAACAATATCAGAAACATTAATTATTTTGCTATTATTCAATAATTAGGAAGGTTCAGGCAGTCAGTTTTGAAGAAGGGTTACTTCCATTTGTATCTTTGTGAGAGCATATTCTGTTATGCTTATTTTGGGGGTCTTAAACATTAACTGAAGCAATGATTTTGAATGTTTGTAAGGGTAAGTTATTTCCTGCATGGCTAATGACAGCTTTTTTGTATGTGTGTGTGTGTGTGTGTGTGTGTATGTAGAAAAAATTTTGATAGATATCTTGGCGTTAGAGTCATACTAAATTTATGGTACTGACAAGGCTAATTATATCATTACCGTTGTTCCTAGATATTCTCTTTGATCACATGTTCTTTTCTGGTTTAACTGAGTCTTCACTATTGTGGTTAATGTAGTAATTTGATGAAACTTTCTTCAAAAAAAAAAAATTGATGAAACTATATGCAGTCAGATTGTTTTTATAATGCTGGATGGACAGAGGATATGCGTGAAGTAATAAATCATCTCCATCATGAGTATCCCAAGGCTCCTCTATTTGTCGTTGGAACGAGCATTGGTGCCAACCTTCTGGTATGTTGACTTAGGTGCATTTTTTGTTATTTCAGTTTCATTCAGGGTTTCAAATCGCATACAATGTTTTACCTCCTTTTTGCATGAATTAGCCTATTAGAGACTGGACAGTCTCTGAGTCAGGAGGGAGAATAACTGAGACTATTGCATTATTTAGGACCTAACGGTTTATTTAACAGCTCCAAATTATTCCTTTGAGATCCAACCATAAATTATATCACCTTGGTATTTGTTTTTATCTTTTTAACCTGAATACTTATTTCAGGTAAAATATCTTGGCGAAGATGGAGAGAACACCCCAGTTGCTGGGGCTGTAGCTATTTGCTCTCCGTGGGACCTTTTGGTTAGTGTACTGACATATCACAAATGCAGATATTCTTTGTTTAAACTTTATGTGGCATTAACATTAGGGAAATAATCTCCTTAATTTTTTGTTGCAGACAACAATTGGTATGAATCTAATTTGGTTCTTATATTTGGTGAATCACAATGTCTAATAGTTCTCAAATCTAGTATAAATACAAATGATGTTAGAATAAGTGTTATAAAACTTTCAATATGTTGGTCTGACACATATTTGATGCTAGTTCTAGAATAAGACGTGTTTCGGATAAAATATGTCCACAGGACAGTGCGGAGAGGAAAATTTAAACCTAATAGCTGTTGTTTAGTTTATTCGACTTCCCTTTCTCTCACATTCCATCTTTTTGCCCTGAATATTGTCTTTCAAGTATCCTTCTCTTCATCTCAAGGATTTAAAGGTTATCAGCTTTTTACATGAAGTCAATGCTGATAGACATGCTACTTCATACACATAATAATTCTAGATAGCAGGGAATGGATTTTGTAACTATAATTTCTCCATCAGGGCTGGACTTGGATCTGAAGATTCTGAACTGTTAGTAGTGAAATCAGTATTGGAACTGTGCTAAGTTTTACTGATTGCTAAGAAATTGTAATCATATAGTTTGGTTAGGTGGATGCCTTTCATTAGTTTGTTAGAGTTCATTTACTCCTTTTACTCTCTTGCAGATTGGTGATAGATTTATATGCCGCAGGATGCTGCAAAAATTATATGACAGAGCTCTTGCCTTTGGCCTTGTCGGTTATGCACAACTGTATGCCCATAGAATACTTGTTTTTAAAACTAGATACTGTTGTTTAGTCTCTGATTAATAGTGAATGATTGTTTTTCTATTTAATCTTTTGGACATTTCTTCTGTTTGACTGATGTGAAAATACTCTGAATGTCCATTACAGACATGAGCCTCGCTATTCTCGCCTTGCAAATTGGGAAGGCATAAGAAAGGTTGGCTTCTTCTCTATGCTTGTAAATTCTTGCGTGTTATAGGCATCTGTGTAGTTGTGAAGATGATATATCAGCAGAGAACATTAGTTTATTACTGTAGTATATGCTGCTAGAATGTTTATCCTCTGCCAACTAAACGCTTTTTGTTCCTCTTGTGCTTCAATAGTCACGTTCTATTCGAGATTTTGACAACTATGCCACCTGCCTTGTTGGGAAATTTGAGGTACTACTGTCCAGTATTTAATTTCTTTTCTCTGAGTCCTGTTATTTATTGAGTAACCAGAGATATAATGTTGCTTTCTCAGACTGTGGATACATACTATAGGCGTTGTAGTAGTGCGTCTTATATTGTAACTGTGTCAGTTCCACTACTGTGTGTCAGTGCTCTTGATGATCCAGTCTGTACCCGAGAAGCCATTCCTTGGGATGAATGCAGGTCAAGCTGCTCTTATTAAGATTCCAGTGAATTACTCCACTTCATTTCGAGTACATTACTTAGACGGTTTTCATCTTTTAACAGGGCAAATAAAAATATTGTGTTGGCTACTACTCAGCATGGGGGACATCTAGCATTCTTCGAGGGAATAACTGCAAATAGCGTGTGGTACTCACACTTCCATGTTATTAGGACTCAGTGATCTATTATTCAATATAAAAGTTTAATTAACTCTTTAAATTCTTAAAAGAATTAACCTTCAGAAAATTTATCTGAGCTTATAAGCTTCCAAAAGCAGTCCAGAAGTGTCGTGTCAATTCATTATTATTTGAACCTGCCGTAACCTCATTTACTTGATTAGGTTGAACAAGACAGACTGCATGTAGTGTAGATATTAGCTATTTTCATTCTGTTTTAGGCAACTCTCTTTCGATTAGATGGCCCCTCATGTTGATACTACTGTCACATGCTTGATCAATTACTTGTTTTTATAGTAGTTGTCACATTAACATCTTTGCTCTCACTAATTTCACTTTTTCAAAAGCTAAAGATGGACCGTGCTTCATTTTTTTTTTTTAAACATTGTTCCTTCGTCTTTTTTCTTTTATATATTTATTGTTTATTTGCAGGTGGGTAAGGGTCGTTGATGAATTTCTTAGCGTTCTACACTCAAGTCTATATATGCATGTGCAAAAGAAGGTGCAACTCATGTCCTCTTTCCTAGTGGGATTGATTGTTATAGACAGTTTGAGAAAATTTTGGTCGCAGAACCTCAATGAAACTCAACAGATTACTTGTGCTATTTAATAATGTTTGGTTTTCGCTATTTAGATGCAGAAATCAGGCTTGCATTCTCCCTTGGAATCTTCAATAGATCAAGGTCCTTATGTCAATGTCTCACAGGATGGAATGGTAGCTCCTGCAGGCAATGAACAAACAAGAAATAGCATAATTAGAGACTCACCTGAGTCACACAATAATTATCATATGTAGATAATGAAATAGTTGGCAAATTCAGAACATGATGAGCAGCTTACAAAGGCCAAATCCAATGCTCAGTCCAACATTGTACAAACTTGGCATCAGCCTACAAACGTTCCGCATGCCAAATTTCCCAACATAACTACTAGAGTCACAAGATTTTTAAACCAGCTTCCACTACAGAATAAAGTAGAAGATCAATGCGGTTGCTGAGCTCAGCCCTCAATACCATTTTCGAAAAGAAGCATGAAAATGCCTCATCTTCACATCTGGGATTGAAGACCATCATTGCTCTGGTAAATGTTGTTGTGTTTCATACATGTAATGTTTTCATTTTTTTTTTTTCCTAAGATTCTAAGATCGCATTAATATATTTGAATTAAATTTACGTTGATTTAATAGATAAGCCAACGTCATTTTAGCCTTATAGCATAGTGGTTGTTGTAAAATGCATGGCAAGGGTCTCAGCTCTCAAGTTATGGAGTTGAGCATTAGGTTAGGGATGAGGGAGAGCTACCCTTCAGCTGTGTAGCTCAACCCTGAAATGAAAAATAATTTAACAAAATTTATAGTTGTAAACTGGATTGACTAAATTTAATCAGTAACTCATCTGGAAGTACAACATGATGGATTATGGAGACATCTGAAGTGTTTTAAGATGGTTGTGGCGTTTGAAGATTTTGTTTGCTTGAGGTTTTTGCATCTCTTAGAAGGAATTTTCAAGTTGCTTTAGATTTGATGGGGTGTATGAAATGAAGGAAACTGTAGGGGGTATGGCTTACAAGTTGAAGTCTTTCATTGAGATATAAAATTCACAATGTGTTTCGTGTTAATTTTACGTGGTCATGGTCTATTTTATTTATTAATTTATTTTTCTAATAAAAGCAATAGTATTACATTTAATTTCTTAATAAATTAATTTTATAATATTAGTAATTGTCTTGCATCAATTTAAGTATTTACTTTTGTTCTGGATCTAAAAAAAGTAAAAATTTTGACTCCGTCGTGATAGTATGGCTCCAATTAGCCAAGCATGTCATAACTTGCTTTGTACATGTAGCCTTTGAGGAGAATTCATTTACTAGTCTAATAATTTAAAAGAAAAATTAATGAACAAAACCGGTTGTGGTTATAAATTAATAATTATGAAAAATTCGTTTACTAGTCTAATAATTTAAAAGAAAAATTAATGAATAAAAACTGGTCGTAGTTATAAATGAAATTAATAATTATGATCGAATCTCCCTAAATTTAAGAGAGCTCATGAGGGTTAATAATATTTTGGCATGCAGCTTTATTTTATATACAAAGATTGCTTTACTAATTGGTTAGTTAACAGGCAAAAAAATTTAATAATAATCAATGATAACAATAACATATCATCAAAACTTCTTATATATATTTGTATAGTGCAGAATTCTCTCATTGTCTCAACTAATCCATTCGAATTTGTACCTCTGGTGCAATGTAAGAAACGACTTCTATTCTCAAATCTTGTTTTTCAGTTAACCTTTTTTTCTCTCTCTGCATAGTTCATAAACTTTTAAAGAGAAAACGTAAAAAGAATAATTCATGAAAATCGTTTGTTCGTCCATTTATTCTATATAGATCTCAAATTTTATTTTTTACATTGGAATATTAAAAATTCTGTGTGTCTCCCTAAAAAGTGGAAAAGTAAATAAGAAATATTTTTACTCCTTTCATATTGTATTATATATTTTTACGAGCCTTATGTCCTATGATAAAGGTTAGGCTAATCTTTCAAATAATGTTAGACCAAAAAAAATATATAGTTTTTAAAAATAAAATTAAATGAGAAAAGAAATGTTGGACTCTTCCATTATCGCCTATTAATATTTAACCGGTATAGTAACAAAACTGTTTGTATATATGTTTAAAGGACTTTACTAGCACATAGGATTTGTACAGTAATTGAGTAATTATTTTATATAGATAATTTTTTTTGTTTGCTTTGTAAAATAATTAATTTTAATTTTGTTTGAATACTTTATTACATTTTTTAAGGATTTGTTTTTTATTTTAATAGGGAAATTTGAATTGAAGTGCTTTGCTTCGTGGAGTGCTGTGAAAAACATCAAATATGCTTGTGTCCACTAAATTTTATTTATTTGACATTTTAGGACTTAAGGGTCGTTTATTTTTTCTACTTAAGACTTAATAATACTGAATTTCATCTATTAAGTTATTTTATTTTTTTATTAAATGGTCTAACAATTTAAAACTATCAAAATAACTGAAAAAATTAAGTAAGAAATTTTAACTTTCACTTAATTGCAAATCATTTAATGATATTTAAAAGTTTTTATTCAAAATCTATCCTCCCCTAAATAATATAATTTCAAATTTATCATAATTTTATATTACTCAAATTTTCTTTTCTTTATTTTTTCTTTATACTTATAAAAAATATATTTGAAAAGAAAAACTTAAATGCATCTCATTCCAAATTATCTTGGAATTAAATTAATATATTTTAATTTACAATTTAAACATTAATATTTTTAGTTTTTTTAAATATATTAATATATTTAAATATATAAATATAATTAATATTTATTTTTTTAATCATATTTTAATTATGAATAAAATATTATTAATATACATATAAAAATACTTTAGAATTTATTAAATTATTTATTTTCAGATGTTTGTATTAAATTAATTAAAATTATATAACAATAAATAATAATAAATGTATAAAGATCAACTCATTAGTTTTTAGATAATTTTAAATTTAAAAAATAAACAAGATTACGACATATTCAGACGTAAGGGGAAAAAAAATAAACATATTATTCAGATTTCAGATTTCGATCACTATTTAGTCTTCAGTAGTACTGTTCAATTTTTAGATAAAAAAAAAAAAAAAATCCCCTTAGTCTTTCTTTTGAAAGTTTTAATTAAACATTTTATAAAGTAGAAAAACTTGGTTTGAAAAAAACTGTAGGAATTTTAGCAAAAGTTCCCTTTCCTTAAATTGAAATTTCAAAACTACTCTTAAGACACAATACACATTAATAAAACAAGCAAGAATTTTCTGTCAATCTTTTATTTGTAGTAATTTTTTAATGAGAGGCATTTGAGTTTAAGTAATGTATGAAAGAAAAAAAAAATAAAATAATTTCGATTTTCCACTATTTTTAATGCTAACGTGTTATTAGATTATTAAAAGATTAACTAAAATAATAATAATAATAACAGAGAATCCTTACTCACAACATGGTAACTAGATTATCAAAAAAAAAAAAAAAAATTAAATGATAGAGAATCTTTATTCACAACATATTAAAATCTCGCCAACAAATATCTAAAATATAAAAAAGCTAATCAACCAACAATTCCAACAACATCAATAAAATGAATAGAATATAATTTGATCTCAATTGCATTCATTATATTCATCATAATTCTCATTTAGGTACATGAAATGTTCCATCCTGATCAATCTCTAAACTTTTTAATTCCCTATAAATAACGTTTCAGATTTAATAACACTAGAGTTTAAATTTCGTATAAATAATCACCAAACAACATAATAAAACAATGAAAAATAGCAGTGGCGGACCCAGAAAATTTGTTCAGGGGGGCACATAAATAAAGTAATAAAAATATATAATGTTTTTATATATTCGAATGTTTGATAACACTATATAGTTTTAATAAAATAAAACATATATTATATTTAGGCAAAACAAATAGTTTTATGTTTAAAAATCCTAATGAAATCATTAAAATAAATAAAAAAGAAAAAAAAATATAAACAAATAAAATTATAATTTTCCTCGACGATACTTCATATCTTAAAATCGTTTCATGATAATTTCTTTATCAATTTTGTTGAAAATATCTTTCTCCACATATGCAAGCAAGCTATCATTTAACCATTGATCTCCCATTTAGATTGCGTAATTCGGTCTTCACAATATTCATAGCAAAAAATGCTCTTTCAACAGTAGTAGTTGCAACAGGTAATAATAATGTCAATGTCAAGAGCAAGTAAACTAATGAGAAAACCTTATCTTATTTTTTCGTAACCATCTTTTGCGTCAAATTTGTAAGGCCATTTAATTCTGAAAATTTAATATTAGAGCTCATGAATACAATATAATTCTCAAGTTGATCTTCAAGTGTCAAAAGTTCAGTAGAGGAGAAGTCTTTTGGATAAAATTGGGCAAGTTGAATAAGTTTTTGTTTGTCAAATGCACAAAATTGATCTCTTGGATTAAGACATGCAACACAAAGAAATAACTCAGTATTTGTCTTCGGAAACAGATTATTTAGTTCCGGAAACCGATTAAACCAAACAGTGTTGAATTGCCTAGACTTTTGTCCAAAATGTCTCATAGGAAAATTGTGTTCCCGAGGTTGACAAGGACCTTTTAGCAGATATGCTCTCCGAACTTGCTCACGAACATTAGGATCATAGTCCCATATTTTAGTTCGAAGCCCTGGATCGGCAGGGAGATCTGATAAATTGACTTTAACATAATTTTTTTTTTGAAGAAGATGATTCCAACTCAAGTAATGATTTCTTTTCATATATTTCTTCATAACTGTTTCACAACGAATAAAAACATAATAAAAAAAATTTTAAAAAAATTTAATAATAATTTATTGATTCTAAATAAAATAAAACTATAAAGTAAACAATATTTTGTATGTATATAAAATTGAATTATGACAAAACATTATACATGAATAATTTTAATGTAATAATTTATTGTTTAAGATTTTAGGATTTATTGATGTAATGTTTATTAAATTCAAATTATTAAAAATAAATTAATTAAAAAGGCAATTAATTTAGGAGACTAACCTAGTAAATCGTCAAAGTGAAAATAAAGAGAAATCAAATAAAGATGAAGAGAAAAAAAAAAAAAAAAAAACTTGTTCACTAAACTTGTAAATTATCAATGATTTTATATAACACATAAAAAGTAAAAGTAAATACAACTTATATAGAAGAGAACTAAAAAAACAAAATTGAAAAAAAAAACTATTAATTAATTAGAAGTAGGAAAAATATTATAAATAAGAAAACTAGGTTTTATAGGAGTAATAAATAAGAAAGGAAGTTAATTCTATTAAAAATAGGGAAAATAAATAATTGAATAAAAATATAATAAACAATTAAAAAAAAAAAAAAGAAATGAGGGCACGGATTTGAACATAAGGTGGGGTGTGGAGAAAATATTTAAAAGTTTTATAAATAAGTTTTTAAATAAAATGGTACAAGGATAATAATGATAATAATAATAAAATAAATTAATTGAAATTGACAGTTGTTGACAGCAATCAACAGTTGACATCATTGTACAGTAATCACAGCAACCAATTGACAGCAGTCAACAGTTAAGATTAGTTTTTTTTTTTTTTTTTTTTTTATACAGTGTACAACAAATTAAAAAGAAACTTTTCAAATTCCAGGGGGGGCACGGGTCCCCCTGGCCCAGGCGTGGGTCCGCCTCTGAAAAATAGTTAAGATATATGAAAACTAACATTTTTGTACAAATTTACTTATACTTACATCATTTTTTTTTTATAATTTTGTTTAGATTTGGAATCAAAGATCAATCAACACAAGACATGTTTTAATGATTCAACTCAAAGAAGAATATTATATTGTTTTTATAAAAAAAAAATATTGATAATCAATTTCTTCATTTAAATACTGGTACGTCTTGTTTTTGTTTTGTTTTATTATTATTTTCTTTTCAATTCCCAATTTCATTTTTCTTTGTAATTTGTCATTTTTCGTTTGATTGTTTTGTTAATAGAGTAATTGCAACATTAATGGAGTTACTTGAAAAGGAGGAAAATGCAAAAGTGATTTATCAAAAATGGAGTTAGGTTCGTTTTTATACTCCTCCTTATTCAATTTCAATGTTAATCCGGGTTTTTTTTTTGTTAAAGTGTATTTTAGGTTATCGGATTTTATGCAAGTACAACCTGAACTCTCAAAAATAATAAACGCTAATCGCCTTGATAATTATTAATAAGGAAAAAATATAAAAAAAAAACTCTTTAAAATAGAAAATAATATTACTGAGCCTTATTTTTAAAGATAAAAAATGATGGTTTCACATTAGTTTCATTTTTAATGGCATTTTGATAATATCTTATTTATGTGTAGTTTGTTTGGTAACAGAATAACGGAGGTAGGACAAAAGATGAATTTTCTTGGAGAACAAGAAATTGTGAAGGAGCTTCATGGGCCACCGGGGTTAATGTTTGATCCTACGAAACCAGAGCTGGTTACTGACTTTTTGAAAAACAAATTATTTGGCCTACCAATTCCTTTCGGTTTTATCGAGGCTATTGATGTCTACTCCCAAACACCTGATCGACGTCCTCTACGTAAGTGTTTTTCCAATTATTTTTGCTTTCCTACATTTTGCAAATGTTGACTCATTTTGTTGCTATTCATGCATGTTTATGGCAAAAAAAGGTATAGAGTCTGATAGATGTAAGACTATCTAACACCTTCCCTCACATAACAAATTTATTTTTTCAACCGATGTGGAACTATTTAACACTCTTTTTCATACACAGCATGCCTGCTCGGTAGCACTTATTGCCATGCAATTGAGTTCGGATCATGTCTACACCTTCCCTCATGCACACCTACACCTATACAACTGATTTTAGATCATGCAACTTAGATAAAGTCCAACCCATTGTTGAAAATACCTAGCTCCGACATTATGTCAGAAAATGATCTTGGATTTTACTCCGCTATAAAATTTAGCTCATGAATGAAGGTTTACTCTCATCTTATAAATCAATATAAATTCATTTTTTTCAACCAATGCGAGACTATCTAACAGTTTGATTGTCAAATTACAGCAAACTTTTTTGTATTATATTACATATAATGTCAGTAGTAGCATTTCTTCTATATGTTATTACTGCTTTAATTGGATTTTGTTGCAAATTATTGTTCATGGTGCATGCTACGTACTTGTGAAATTGTTCATGACTTTGGTTATGCATTTCCTTTGGTTTTAATACAAGCAGATTCTGAATTATTGATAATGTGCATGTTTTTTATGGTGAATCTGAATTTGTTGTTCGTATTTGAGGATTTTTCTTTTGATTTGGCTAATATTTGTGATACTTGGACACAAACTTATATTTTGGTTTGTTGTTATTTTTTACGTTTCCTTATGTTTTACTAACTCTATAATGTTTCAAATCTAAAAAGAGTTCAATGATGGTGGAATAGGTGAGAATTTTAGCGGTGTCTTGAAACCCAGCATGTCTCTGTCTCTCACAATGCAGGTCTTTCTAATTAAATTAATTAAATTCACTTCTCCTGATACTTCAGAAATCTTTAGTTCTCTGTTATATTACACTATTTAAGATCTCTATTAGCTATCTGTTCAAGTCTGATTAAGTGGTCTATAGTGCTTGTTGTGATGTCTACTGTGAAAATACTGTTAATGTGGTGTTAAAGACTTCTGTATCAGATTGTGTCTATTATTATCTTGGTGGAAATTCATTTTACCAACTTCAACTTTTAATTATGTGCCAAAATTTATATTTGATGAGTAATTTGCAGGTGATTTGAAGTATTTGATGAAAAGTGTGTGGTACTTTTACACAGCCAGCCCAAATGGTAACCTTCTAACCAATAATGGGTATTATAGTATGTCCGCGGAGGAAGCAATGAACTTCATGATGGTATCCGAGCAAAGGATATCACTCATTCGTTTGATACTCATGACCGGAGAACTATTTGTCTAAGAGCAATTGCTTTTTACCTTTTGCTTTAAGCTTGTAATGCAGTCTCTTTTATTGAGCTATTTTGCATCAATTCATTTTCTAATTAGTTTCTTCAAGATTTGAATCTTTAACTTGCATCTTTCTTTATTGATTTTGTTTCAGATACCAAACTTTGTTGTATGCAAAATTGTTGATTGCACGAAGCCGAAGTCCTCAAGTGGAAGACAGAAGTCAATAGAAAGAAGAATAAGTCCTCGATTTGAAAGACCAAGGAGTTGATGCTGAAAGAGAAGGAAAATCTGAAAACATCACAAATTCAATTATATTCTCATTGCCTGCTTAAATAGTATACAGATTATATGTTCTATGCAAAGTTAACCCAATAACAGCTTTAAAACGCTTAAAGAATAAAGTTGTTCATTTCTGTTTGAAACTTCTTATGCAATCTATGTGTTCATGAGATTTCACATCAGAGACAGGAAAGAAAAAACACAGTAGAAGATACAAATGTGATTAAATTGTGTTTTGTGATTTTATAGGCATGATTCACCTGAAATCTTTAAATTGAACAGGTGATTCACATCAAACTGCCTCATCTACCCAAGAAATGAGCATATTCTCTGATCACCGAAGCTGTACATCTTGATACTGCATGGCTTGTTGCTTTAATATGCACAAAACCAGAGCTTAATTGATCAGCTACACAAATGCTTCCAATATTTTGAGGGATTATAAACTAAACACTTTCTGTTGATTTCTTTATGGAACATGGCTAATATGTGGCAGTTTGCTCGATTATTTATCAAATATAGACACAAATATAACATGGTAACATTTGTAAGTAAACCCATCCCATTAAAGACTTCTAACTTACGACAACTAAACAAGATCAATAGCAGAAAATTAAGAGAGAACCTACATGCATAGAAGAAAACTGCAAATAGCATTAGATTGAAGTTCAATATTTCAGTAATTAGCAGCGTCATACCATATTACCAAATATAATGCTAAGAAGAAAGACAAAGGTCAACATAGCAGGTTCAGACAGCTTGAAAATTTATTGGAGATTATAGAACTTCCTTCCATTTTTAATTGATCTTAGGACCGAGGTAAAGCTTTGGATCTCTGAAAAACTTGAACACCATTTCAGCCTTCTCGGCTGATAAGTCTGTGTTCTCCAAAATGTATTCCTTTGAAGCTCTGGCAATTGCCTGAATTGAACCAACAGCTTGATTTAGCTGAAATACAAGAACCAAATCAGTTTCATTATCTTAAACAAGAAATCATCTTATTATTATCAGAATGTTAAGATTCTCAATACAAATGCTGATATAGTGTATATGCAAGAAAAGCCATATTGAAGATGGTGGTTGCAAGTGAATTGAACTACCGCATTTGCATCATGATTGTCTATCAACGGTATGGATGTAACCACTTTGAGGAAATTTTCCATTCCTTGCACCATTTGCTTTCTCTTCGTGTACAAGAGGAAAGAAAAGGCACACACACCCGGAAACAGTGTTAACAAACAACATAGCAAATATTTACAGTATTGATCAAAGTAAAAACAAGCGAATAACTTCAAACCAACCTCAGCTTTCATTTTCGATAAAGCATCACGCTGCTTGCATACTGCAGGTTACATGGCATTCAATTACTTAAAACAGAATGATATAAGTAAAAGTCGAGAGAATTAATTAAGATTCGTTACCCCCTCGAGCGTGAGCTATTTTAACTATCTTTTCAAACCCCATCTCTACATCTTGAACAGGCACAAATGTTGGCCTACCAAGCTGCATTCCATATCTTCACATTAAAACAAGACATCAAAATCTTTCAAATGAAAATCAATCAGAATCCAAAATCGGACATTGTTTTCGCATAACGTAACTCACTTGAAGTAAGACCGAACAAATGACTCATTATGCTCCCTTGTTGGGAGGGTTACAACAACATAGAGATGTGCAAACTGCTCCTTCAGTTTCTTGACTCTTTAGTAAACAAAAAATTCAAATCAGCCACAAATAAAGGGAAACATTGAATAGATTAAAAAAATTATAAAAAAAAAAAAACAGTTCTCGACTATATGACAAGACCCATACTGACTTCTCTCTTGAGTACAGGGGAATCCTGTGAAAACTGACGGAACCCATCCTGGACTAAAGAGAGGCATCAGGATGGGTTTTGATAGTTTTCATGGGAGTCTTCTGGACCACCAGTATACCTGTTGAAAACTGTGGTGGTAGTAGTGTCGTTGCAATCCCAATTGGTTATGAAAACAAACGAAACTGACAAACCGCCACAATTGAAAATGAGGTCCTGCAAAGACAACCGAACAAAATCACATGCAAACATAGAATGCAACAATAATGAATGAATAAGAAAAGAATGAAGATTTACCGGAGCAATGAGAACGAAATTGAGACGAAAGGAATTGGCGTTGAGAAAGGAGGAGATCAAATTGATGAACAACGGGTTCTGTTCGTCTCTCCACTTGCTGCTCATCATACAAACTCCACCACCACCTTCAATCATCACACAACAATTATCTATAACTTCAAACAACGAAACTCAATCAATCCAAACAACTAAAACATGCACCTGTATTTGTTGTTGGATCGCTGTAGCTGGATCTACAACTCGCCATTTTCAGAGCTTTTTCAAAATTCGATTCTGTTTTAAACCACGGATTTTTGAAATTGAGAGGGAGACGAGAACGTCGACGTTTTATGTTTATAAACCATGTTCGCTAAATTTATACCCTCCGAAGTTAGAGTAATTTACAAGAATATGTGGCCAGTTTGCCAACCGGGCTGGGTATTTAAATGGGCTGGGCCGGGCTGACCAAATTTCACAAATTTATCTGCAATAATATATGAACGTAATACCGCTTCTATTGCATGAGTTAGAGGAGGATATATCAAGAGAGATAGATTTAACTATATATTCTTTTACATTGATGAACCCTAAGAAAAGCGATGGATATCGATTGATGTTAAGCAGATAATATCTACAAATAATTCTGCAAATTTATGTGCTAAGACCTTACTATAGCAGCAACTTTCGAAAAATCGATCATGCATCAACTTCACAAATTTTGACATTACAATACTAATAATTGAACATTTTTTAGGAGGAGAATATTCTTCATTTTGGGCATATATGCAACGTATTCTATTTCTCTTGATCAAGTTTTGTCATTTGAACATGTTCACAAATCTCAAAGAGAACTATTGTTGACGATCGGAATCGGTCAACACCCAGGGGGTCGAAACCTCGCCTACGGAACGATTTGTACGAGGCCGACGGTGAAGACCGTACCGAGCCGGGGGTGAAGACCATCCCTGGCAACCCCTTTTGACCTCTTGAGGGTCGCGTCCGGAGTTGAACTCATAACCTCTTATAAGGTTTTTGAGTACACAACTCCTACCACCAAGCTTATAAGAGGTTACGAGTTCAACTTCGGACGCGACCCTCAAGAAGTCAAAAGGGGTTGTCCGGGATGGTCTTCACCCTCGGCTCGGCACGGTCTTCACCGCCGGTCCAGTACAAATCGTTCCGTATGCGAGGTTTCGACCCTCCAGTTGTTGACCGATTCCGATTGTCAACAACTATCAAAGTGGTACAAGTCAAGGGGTAGTGTCATAATAATATGGACTTATCACCACTTCAATAATTATTAGATATTTTAATTTGATTGAGCACTACCTCGTGGTTATCACTTATTTTGATATTCAATAGAAATAATTCTCTCAATACCTACGTATAAGCCTATTTTATAACTATTCAAGATCATCGATGAATTGAATTATTATTTTTCTCTTCTCCCTCTTATTCTAGTTAGTAATTATTTATTGCTTTTAGGATGTATTTCATTAAAATATTTTATTTTTACGTATATCTTAGACTATTTATAAATTCAAAGCGACTAACATAAAAGTCAGTAAACATACGCATATTGTTTTTAAAGTTTACAATAATTTTAACAGTAGGATTAATCAAATATTAATCTGAATTAACCCTACTGTAGATTATTTCTCAGCATAACTGATATTGATCATTCTCAAAGTTACAATAGTACCAACCTGCCTTACTTCTCAAAGTAAAAACATTCAAAATTAGTTTAGTTTTGTTTTGTTTTGTTTTTTTCCCTTTTCTTGAAATAAAATAGGCTATATACTAGTAACTAAACGCCATGTTACAAACACTATGAAAGAGATACTGATGCAAGCTTTTTAAATTTGACTTTTAACTATAATCAATAGCTCATTTCACATTATGAGGCTAAATCATAGCTCTGTTTCAAATTATAACTATTCAAGATCATCAATGAATTGAATTATTTTCTTCTCTTCTCTCTGTTATTCTGATTAGTAATTATTTATTGCTTTTATGATGTATTTCGTTAAAATATTTTATTTTTATATATATCTTAGACTATTTATAAATTCAAAGCGACTAACATAAAAGTTATTAAACATATACATATTGTTTTTAAGATTTATAATAATTTTAATAGTAGAATTAACCAAATATTAGTTTGAATTAATCTTACATTAGATTAGTTTTTCAGTACAACTGATATTGATTATTCTCAAAGCTACAATAATACCAACCTGACCTTACTTCTCAAGTAAAAACATTTAAAATAAGTGTTTTTTTTTTTACTTGAAATTAATAGGCTATATATATTGGTAACTAAACAACATGTTACAAACACTATAGAGATACTGATGCGAGCTTACAGCTTACTGATGCGAGCTGACCTAACTTCTCAAGTAAAAACATTTAAAGTAAGTGTTTTTTTCTTTTTTCACTTGAAATTAATAGGCTATATATATTGGTAACTAAACAACATGTTACAAACACTATGAAAGAGATACTGATGCGAGCTTTCTAAATTGACTTTTAACTATAATCAATAGTTCATTTCACATTATGAGGCCAAATCATGGCTCTGTTTGAGATGGTGAAGTGAAGGCACAGGAAATTGACCAAAGCTCATGTTACAAACACTATGAAAGAGATACTGATGCGAGCTTTCTACATTGACTTTTACTATAATCAATAGCTCATTTCACATTATGAGGCCAAATCATGGCTCTGTTTGAGATGGTGAAGTGAAGGCACGTGGAATTGACCAAAGCTGGATAGGGTTCAGCTTCAGATATTTCTTAAATTAATTCGAGAAATTAGTGGTCTAGGTAGGCGGCAATAAAGCACGCAAATATGCTTGGATAAATTATCCTTTACGAATATGTGATGACTTGCTTACGAAAGAACGACTCATGCCCATATCTTCTAAAAATTTTACATGACATGTACGAATTTAATCATTCTTCCGTGTGAACATCCTAACTGTAGTTGAAATCAAGAGTTCCTACCTATTTTGTTTTAGATACATTCAAAAAAGATGAGATAGGTTTTGTTAATGTTGTTCTATGAAAAAACAACCGAAATGAAAATAGATCATTTAAGCTATTAGATGCATCCAACGACTAAAATTTAAAAATTTAGACCAAATAAAATCACATACCTCCATAAGGAAATTATGGTATAATGAATCTTCCATTACATTGCTTATATAAGGACAAGAGTATTTGGTGAGAAATGATGTTTTTACTATAAGGAATCCAAAGACAGTAAGACAGATGTGACGCTTTGAATTTTATATACCAAATGAAATCAGGCTGTTGTTGGAGAATAGAAGTTTCCTTTGTATCTTTTTGAAACATGAAGAAGCATTTTCTAAAAGGAAGAATATTCAAAACCATCCCAAAGCAAAGCAAACAGAGCAAAAGCCAAATGGGTATCAATATCGCATTGTAATCTCAATCTTTATCTATAGCCTTATACGGACACACATGCAGTCCTTTACTTTGTATGCATGCATGTCTATATATTCTTAAAAGTTGAACGTGCAAATCTTTGTTAAAATACCAACATCAACTATTTACAAATAAATAAACCTGTTTTAATGATAACTAGTAAGATGGATTCAACAGTTGATCGTTTTAAAGTTAACATTAAAATGTATAATGTCCGAATGGAAGAAGAAAAAGAATTTTTTTTCTGATCTCGTGATTATGCAAGTATTAACTAGTCTAGACTATAAACCAATACATACTTGGGTTTCTTCATCGTTCGAAAGAACCTAACTCTATCATCATGTTTTGCAATACAGCTAGCTTGACTATATGCAACCTAAGCATGAGATCCATGACATCGCTTTACATGCACAATGACCGAATTAATTTCATGTAACATTGAACGATGTTAGATATGATGGTCGCATTTCAAGGCATATGATAGTAGTATTTTTGGCACGGAATTTGCACATGAAAATGACTTGCAACATTTCTACTATATATTAGTATGGTTGAGAACTTATTAATTTGTAAAATAATCTCGTACGGATTGATGTATTACAAAGAATCTCAAAACTGGCCGCTGCTGGCATCGAAAAATTGAAACCCTTGTAGAAACTTTGGCCGGTCTGCTTCGTTTATTTCGATATATATACATCACGTAATCAAAATTAATTAATTCGGCTTCTAATAATACTGGTTACATTAATTGTACCATGCGCGTGTGTATATATATATATATATATAGTATTTCTACTATTAATATCTCCCAACTTTAAAAAATTAGCACGAACCAATCAAATTCATTAATTACATTCTCTTTCTTAAAACAATTTCTCTTTTCTATTTAACTCAAATGTAATGGATAAATTTGATTGATTCGTCCTAACTTTTTAAAATTATGAAGCACTGATGATAAAATTACTATATATATAGAGAGAGAGAGGATAATTTTATGTAAGGATGTTTTGAAATTTTTATTTTAGTACCATTAATTAAAATCGCTCCATTTGAGTGATGGAACCTACTGAAAATAAATGACTGTAAATTTGTAATTAATGATTTTTGAATAAAAATTGCAGGACATCCATATACACTTAAGTACACACTGAAATTAATTAAGTCACTGCATTATATGTAAGTCATTGAGTAATCATAAGTAGTTGTTGATCAATTAAAATAAATGAAAATAAGTAAATCTAATAACTTTGAGCAATATTGAATTTAGAGTAAATTATAAATTAGCTACCCAATTCAAACTTATTTGCAGATGGAAATAACTTTATGCATTTATTACAAAATGCTCACCCGCAATTACCCAAGTCTGTTAGTTTTGATGACAAATAATGTTATAGTGTTAAAAAGATGGAAATGCCCCTCATTGACTATGTTGATTGATTTGACCAAATAAAAAATTAAATGAATCAAAATTTAAAATATTTTTAACCATCTTCTTCCTTCTATCTTCTTCCACTCCTCTCTTGTCTACTTCTGTTCTCCTTCGACTCTTAGATGACGGTGTCAATAGTATTGCCGCCATCAACCCTTCCAGACGATGTCACCATAAACTACCTGCTTCAAATCCCATGGCCCCACTCTCCTCTCTCGGCCATTGCTTTCCTCACTCTCCTCTCTCCGCCGTTGCACCATCTCTTGTCGTCGACGAGAAGTGACGACCTCTTTCTAGCTAAGAAGATCGGCGCCCCTACTCTCTTTCTCTCCATTTCTTTATTCTCTTTAACATCTCTGTAATTTGGTGTTATTGGTATTTAGGGTTGATTGGGTGGATTTCAATGGTTGTGTTAGGTTGATATTGAAACAATCTTGTAATCTAAAGCTTTGATGGTGTGTTTGGGATGTGTTGTTGGCTAGTGGTGATGTGGTGGTGTTTGGGTGTTTAGGGGTAATGTTGGGTGGCGATAAGGGTGATTTCTAGAGGCCTATGATTTTGTAGGTGGGTGGGTAAGTGTTTGAGTGGTGAATGTTTTAGGTGTGTAAGGGGTGATTGGTGCTCTTGGGATGATATTTTGGTGGTGATTAAGTTTGATGATTGATGATTTTTTTGGGGCGTTTTTGGATTTGATGATTAATGATCTGGAAACCCAGAATTGAGGAGTGTAAAGTAAACATAATGCTAAAATATTTTCTAGAGTTGTTGTAGTTTACCTCCTTTGTAAATTATATTGTGACAGGAGAGCAAGGTACTCAGAAACTGCAAAAATTGCCATGAATCTCTCCTATCACGTTGTTGTGTTACTGAAACTGAATGTAAAACGCTTAAGTATTTTATGCATATTGATTTTAGTACCTCAACATTTATCCTAAGATAGCAGCAATTGTGCTTCCCTTTTTTCTCTACAATTTTATTCCAAAGCATTATTATTACACGACACTATTTCCACTTCCAGAAATTACAAGTCTTTTGCCATGTAATAAGGGCATCAAATCAATTTAGCCATGATTTGTCCTGCTACTTATCATGAAACCGTATAATTGCCAAAATTCTGGGTTTACCTGGAAAACCTAGTTTCTAGATGGGGAGAGAGAGAGAGAGAGAGAAAGAGAGAGAAAAGGGAGGAGAAGGGATAGAAAGAAAGAGGGAGAAGGATGATGGTGATAGGTTGATGATAATAATGCTAGTGATTATGATGATAGATTGATGATGATGGTGGATGGATGATATTAAAGGTTATTCATGAATTGGGTGATGGAGAGGAAGATGAATTGGGTAAGTGATGATTTGGGTGGAGACAATCTTTTTTTTTTTTTTTTTTTTTAAGTTTTGATTTTTTTAATTATAAAGAAATTATAATTATTCAAATTATAAAAAAATTAAAATACAATTGAAAGACAAAAATACCCCTGGATATGTTGAAATTGACTAAATGTTGACTAACCAAAACTATCCGTAGGTAACCAAATTATAATGTACCTGTAAAGTTGATTCTATCTATAAATAAGTTTGAACTAGATAGCTCATTTATAATTTGCTCTATAATTTATTATATCAGTGCATCTGGAAGATAATATATATAGTAAAAAAAATGAACCTTTAAAGTCTAAACTCGATAATGACTAAACATGCTATAATTAATGGGAAGTTGGACCATATCTCGCAATGTTGGAAAAATCCATCGACCAAATCCACAAAAAGAAAAGGAAGATATATATATATATATATATATATATATATATGTAACTGACATTAAACTCCATAAAAATTAGGCTAAATTTCTTCATAAAATTTTACATTTGTATCTTAGATATAGCATTCAACTATACATATCAGTATGCTCTTTATAATATGCTTATAATATTTAATACAAGTTTGATAGACATTAGTCCGAAAAATATTGTAGCATAGCTACATGATAATTCTCAATAATAATATTATATCTAGTATCTTTTGACATCAATTTGCAAGATTTTGCTCTTGGATTATATAAGAAAGTAAAATTCAATGAGAATTAAAGACAAATTAATGAATAATTAATCCATAAAAAATCATTCCCAAAAAAAAAAAAAAGAGTAATCCATAAAAAGGACAACTTGAAAAAATGTTGATGATAATTAGGATACATATATAACATTGTCCAAGTGTCGATTGATAGCGAAAAATGTTCAATTAATCTAATAATATTCTAGATTTGAGGTATTCCTACGTGTGTATGTATATATACATATATAAGATTATGCTGCGTGTATGCATGAATGTATTGTCGGCATTTGAAAATAATAATAATAATAATAATAATAATGAAGGTAGGTGAAGTTCAATCGGTGCAACTAACTATAAGGGAATCGAATCTAGCTAATCTTTGACTTGGGATTTTGTGGGTTATCGCAATAATTAAACTACGTTTTCCAACTGTTTCAAAAGCTGAATTGTCTTTTGTCTATATCTTCAACGATTTTCCTGCGATTAAGAATTAAAAAGGAACATACAGGTGAATATATAGAAATGATTAGTGATCTACCAAAATCTAGAAAAATAAGAGGATCTGTTCCCATTTGAAACAGCATAGAATCAAAGATCCTATGTTATAAGGTCACCAATTTTTGTTAATAAAGGAAAGTTAGAATGTCATGATCATTCGCCTTGCAGGAATGAATTGAACTATTAATTGAAATGTAATTATATTATTGCTGTGTTGTTTTCTATTTCGGTGACGGTCAGACTCATCCATATATTGTTTTTTATATTTGAGTAACATAAATTTTAAGATTGTAGCTTAATTTCCACTAAAACAATTGTTTAGGAGATCTATCTAATTAAAATCTAACACCATTAAGATAGAAGACAACCCAAGAAGACAAGTGAATAAAATTCATTTTGTACAGGTTTTCAATTACTTAAACAAAAATGAATTTAAAATCAGACCGAATAACAATATATAATCCAATTAGTAGGCACTAATCTTTAGATTGGAATATTCCAATCAATAATTTAATCCAATTTTATATATCTTGCCTTACACACCGAATATGTAAAACCTAAAGATCCTAGAATATGGTACTAAACGTTGCATCCATTTTTGGCACATGTAGTTGCATTGTGTATGTGAGAACCAAGGCAAAAAATAGTGTTACGGACTAGCTAGTTAATTCAAACTGATAAGACATTAATGTTAAGTAAAAAAGCTTTGGATTCGAAATCTGCTCACATCAGGCCTGTGTGCGTGTTGAGTTGCTAGTAGTGGCTACTGCTCTACCTCCACCTTTCTGGTTTCATCGCCACCGGTTTAATTAGGAGCTTATGTCCCACATATTGGCTATGTAGTTTTCTGCTTTGGATATGAAACAAGGTGCCATATATATGTATGCCGGCCTCTTAATTCAGTAGGCTGCATCAGCTTTAATTTGTTAATCCTAAATGACGTTGTCTTAGCAGGCAAACTATTCAAAGTGTGACCGCATATATTATTTAACTAATTTTGTTTTTAAAGCAAATACCGAATAAGTCATAAATGTATTAAGAATTTAAGTTTAATTAAAATTAATTATAATTATGTAGTACGGTCTAAATATTTACTTTTAATTATGAGAGAAATCTACGCTAGTAACATAGAAGAGAAAACTCCTTATACGTATTAGCATATTAGCAAAACGTATACTGTAGGATCAAATCCCTCCCCATAAACATGGAAAGGAATGTGCAAACCACTATTGCAAAATCATATATCATCCAGACAGATTTTCTACTCAAAAAGTTACAAGAGATTATGGTTTATTTGTCATTTAATCTTTTAATTTACTATTGGTCTTTTGATTGTCTGTATTTTGTTGAAATTTAATAGAATATCAAATTTCAACCATTATATATATATATATATATAAAAGATAGATGATGAAATTTACTTTACTTTACGTTAATCCACAACTGTGAATTCAAGTTTCAAAAGCAATAAAATTCAAACGTAGTGATATATTATTTATATTTAGAGATAAACTTGCGTATATCAACAAAGAAATCGGATAGCTTTGACAAAAAATTCATGGGTCAAGGTCGACGCCTCCCATTTGAGATGTGTATTTGGACGTTGCCAACCGCGTCGGGACACATTCAAACAGCCATTACAATGAAACAAAACGTATATGCTTCATCAATTGGCAACTTTTTCAACGTTAATTTACGTTAGATTTCGTGTATGTTGTAGCAAAGCCAAGAACTAAAGGCCACATTCAACAGTGTACGTTAATGGAATTTTTAAGGGAAGAAATAATACATTGTATTAATCAAGTGGAAAAACTTTTTGGGCTATATATATCAATGAATATACTTGGACGGTGTTTGGTATATGAAATTTTAAAATCAGTTTTTGCGAGCAAATCACATTCTTCAATTACAATTTACAACACATATTTTGACTGTAAATTTATAAGCAAGAAAACCAATACTTATTTCAATATGAAAGTTTACTAACACATCAAACATAATTGGGTTTTTTTTTTTTTTTTTTCATAGCACTAAATAACTGAGCTTATATTTTACTTACATAAATTAACTTAAATAAGTTTTTATAACATAATTTTTATTGTTTTTTTTTTTAATGACAAAAACACTCTTATTTTAAAATGTTAAAAAACCCGCGCAAAAAAGAAAATGACGTGAATCGCGTTTTCGAATCACGTCCTAATCGTTGTGAATATGTCTTCAACATCATCAACTGTCTTCAACATCGTCGATCATTCATCTCATCCATTCTCCACAACATCATCAGAAACATCAATAACTACATTCATCAATAACATCTTAAAAAAAAAAAAAAAATCAGAAGAGGGTGATATCTGGTTTTGGGCTTAACGAACCCATAACTATCATCTAGTTCTAGGTTCAAACCAATAGCAACACTCATATATATATATATATATATATATATATATATAGAAGGAGATGATGAAGGGTGTTGCTGCTATTGGGTTCATCCATAGCAATTGCTAATTGGTCAGCAGCGATGGTGGAGAACGTGGGAAGGAGACAACGAGAGAAAGAGAAAGATGGAGAAATGAGAGAGAGAGAGAGATGAAAAAGTTTTTATTAGTTTTTTTTTTTTAAAGAAGGGTATTTGTGTTTTTTCATTCAGGTAGGTACTAATACAACTCAACTCAATTCTGGTACTAGTTAAATATGACCATAGTTCTTTGATGCTATTCGTACTGTTTACTCAACATAATTTTGTATAATTAAGATCATATAAATTATATGAAAATGAAATCTTGACACGAAAATGACCCCAAAATTTACAATAAACATAGGAACTCATACTCAACACAATTAGTAAAGAAAGGAACATATACACTATATGTATGTACACATCAAGACAACAATTTAGACAAGAATGGAAGACATGCAAAAAGTCTTGTAATAAAGGCATCTAGAAGAAGAGAGAGAGGACAAAGTCTTGGGGGGAGGACGGTAGGTTGGATTCCCTCCATTTTCCCCGCTGTTTTTTGTCCAGTGTGAATGTCTTGTTTCAACCCATCCGAACTACCCTAAAAACCCTTTTCATTGTTTTCTAAAGCAGCCTCATTTTTTTTTTTAAATTTTTCAAAACATCTGATATGTCTATATATCTTCAACTATAACATTATACTTCATGTAGAAAGATACCCACGAAGCTTCGTCGCGACTGTTTATATAATATTAATATATGTAAACCAAACCTTCCAAATTCTAATGGGGACAATATTTAAGTGAATTAACCTGAAACCTTTTACATGATTATTAGAGATATATATATTACCAACTAACTTATTATTGGTTTAAAAATAGAAAAATAAAATCTCCAATCTATCCTTCTTGGTTTTTTTCTCATGTAATGACAGAAGGGAATTTTTTCTGAGTTATTCTCATCCCACTTTCTACAATAAAACCTGAACCAACTTCGTTGCAAAATCTCATACTAGTATACCACTATACACATATTACACACACTCCAGCTCTCTCTCTCTCTCTCTCTCTCTCTTTCTCTCTCTCTCTCTCACACACACACACACTCTAATGGAGGATACAGATGAGGAGGAGTTTCTGAATCTTAGCTTGGCCATCGTTGCGGATTCGTGTAGGCCAAAGAGGAAGAGATGGGCAAGTACTTTGATTAACCCTAATTTGAACCATGCATGTCATGAAGGTTTTGAAGGGAAGATTTTTAGGCTTCTTCAAATGAGAGATCAAATGTTGAAGTTGGAAACCAAGAGAAAAGGAGTGGTTGAAGAAGGAAAAGGCCTTCATTTGATCCATCTACTGCTCATAACCGCCACCGCGGTGGACGAAAACAACCTTGATGTAGCCTTGGAGAACCTCACCGAGCTCTACCAAACAGTGTCCCTTACCGGTGACTCTGTCCAGAGAGTTGTGGCCTATTTCGCCGACGGTCTTGCCGCCAGACTCCTGACCAAAAAATCTCCCTTCTATGGCACGATCATGAAAGAACCAACAATTGAAGAAGAGTTTTCAGCCTTCACGGATCTCTACAGGGTCTCTCCTTACTTCCAATTCGCTCATTTCACTGCCAACCAAGTCATCATCGAGACTTTCGAAAAGGAAGAGGAAAATAACAACCGCGCGTTGCACGTGGTCGATTTCGACGTCTCCTATGGCTTCCAATGGCCTTCTCTCATCCAATCTTTGTCTGAAAAAGCTACAATCAGCAACCGGATTTCGCTTCGAATCACCGGATTCGGAAGAAGCATGGAAGAGCTACAAGAAACTGAGAGCAGATTAACTAGTTTCGCAAAAGGGTTTCGCAATCTAGTCTTCGAATTCCAGGGACTATTAAGAGGTTCCAAGCTGACCAATCTCAGGAAGAAGAAGAACGAAACGGTTGCAGTCAACTTAGTCTTCCACCTAAACACTTTGAATAATTTTTGGAAAATTTCTGACACGTTAAAATCGGTCCATTCTCTCAACCCCTCCATCGTAGTCCTTGTAGAACAAGAAGGCACCAAGAACCCTAGAAACTTCCTCGCAAGATTCATGGAGTCTCTCCACTACTTTGCCGCCATGTTTGATTCCCTAGACGATTGTCTGCCATCGGAGAGCACAGAGAGGCTCGGCATAGAGAGGAACCAGCTGGGTAAAGAGATCAAAACCATGCTCAACTATGACAAAGGAGAAACAAACCATCCAAGATATGAGAAGATGGAGACTTGGAAGACAAGAATGGAGAGCCATGGATTTGAAGGGATCAAAATAAGCTCCAAGTCCTTGATTCAAGCAAAACTTTTGCTCAAAATCAGGACCACCCATTATAGTCCTCTTCAATTCGATGGAGATCAACATAGTGGGTTTAAACTGTTTGAAAGAGATGATGGGAGAGCTATCTCACTTGGGTGGCAAGATAGGTGTTTGCTTAGTGTCTCTGCATGGCTTTGTGTATGAAAAATTTTTGCCACCACTATTACTGATTATAGCTATTAGGGTTTATTAGGGTTTAGGTAAGTTTACTTATCAATAACAACTTTTGGATGATAACTTTATCCAACCAAGTTATATCTTCTAACACATATTCTTCATTTGTGCAAGTTTATCAAATAATAATAGAGAACGTCTATTGGCACACCAATTTGTTTTTTGGTGCTAATAAAATTTCTCTCATGGTTGATTCGTTATATATATATATATATATATATATATCATCGATCTTCTTGGTTCCTCTAACAAATTTTCTTGCACTAATTTTACCAAGCTTGTTAGATATAGATTCTCATTCAATTTTACCTAGACATGCATTGAGTCTTGTTTGAGTGTGTGAAACATATTAATTTGGTAACTGTAGTACGCTTATCCCTCTATGTTTCACTACTATGTTTGTTTTGAAGTGTTTTTACTATGGTCGAAAACACTTTGATCAATGATACTCAAAAACTATATTCAAATCGATTTTGTATGGATTGACTATAGAATTAACAAAAATGCTGTTCAAAATTTATCTTCAGTTTAAGATTGTTTCAGGATATCAGTTTTTAATAATTATCATGAAGTCGCTAGGGTTACTAAAAATTATCATATAACCATTGGGTTTGTAAAATCGTCATGAAATCATGAGGATGTTCAAAATCATCATAATTATATATCATAAATTTTTTTTTTCTTTTATATTACTGATCAATGTTTGATTTTTTATAGAAGAACTTAATAAATACAAAAATTGTGTTCTTGCATTAAGCAAATTATCTAAAGTAATTTTTCAATAATAATAATTGCTTGACAATTTGCCCATTTTTGCAAAAGATTTTTAGTCGACGTAACATTAAGAATACAAGTTTTGCAATTGAAATTAAAAATCTGTCACTCTATTACTACCTAAAAATGCTATCCATATACTTATTTTCTCACTATACCCATCATTCAATTTTAAGAGGTAAAAATTTCTTTCAACACCCATTATAATACCAAAAAGAACCATAGCTAAAAGCTTTTATGATTTCCACTTTTCAAGCAAATGAAAAGTCCATCGTAAATTCTCATTTTATCTTCCATGATCCGAATTCATGATTGCAAAACCTATTCAAGAAGGACTTGAAGAAACACAAAGTGACAAATTGGCATCATGTGATTGCTTCAAACAAGTTCCAGAATAAGTAGAAGTTGCGGTAATTTAAAGAATAAAGGAGAGAAGGAAGAATGTAGATCCTAATTTTATAATCAATAGAAATCAGAGTTGTGGTTAGAAAGTTATGATTAGTTTAGAAACGAATTATTCCGTTAATTTTCTTTAGCAAATTGTTTATGATATTCGAAATCACAATATTCCAGTCTGAATTAAAAAAAAAATTATGAATTAAACTTATTTTTCTATGTCGAGTTTATATACTAAAATTTCATAGTTAAATGTTGATTATTCTAGGACATATAAGCCAAATATTGGACTAAGTTCAAATCTGAAATCTGCTGAAAATCATCTTTGCTTTCCTTTTGCTTGAAAAATCAATAATGATGATTATTTTGATGTTCATATAGAACCTATTGATTATTGCTTAGACATAAGTTTGATAATGTCCGATTCATGAAAAGCTTCAATAAATTTGCCCACAAATGCTCCTTTCATACGTGCATATTTATGTCTTGATTGTTTGAGTAATAATTAGACTACAGTTGTTTAATAATTGAAATCAGGATTTGTGTTTGTCATATTCTTCTTGTTTGGTGTTGATAGTTTGTTAGAAGCATCGTTCATTAAAAGGGCTACGTTTGTGAATGTATGAAGCTACCCTATGTAAAAAATAACTATCTACATAAATAAGTGAAAGTCATAATAATGAAAAGTTATGATTTGATACCAAAGAAGAAAAAAACATGAAAATATGATATTTAGGGGGAGCAAAAATATTACTTCAATATGTTTAAAAGTCAAGATCCATATAAAAGATATATATTGACATAGCCCATAGATGAAAATAAGCAAATAAAGAAAAAGGGTGAAAAAGGGTGAAAAAAAAAAGAAAAGAAAGAAAGGAAATTGAAAGATATGACCACACTAGCTTTAAATGGTTTACTTACTGTATGAGCTATGATTGATTCAAATTTTCCAATGAGATTAGAAAAATAATTGCGATGATTTGATTTATCTCATTGATCTTGTGCATGGTTTATTATATCTCTTGAGCATTATTTTTTCACACACAAACACTTGAAGCTTAATTGAATTGTTCGATATCTTGTTGATGTTTAGATATAATCAAGAAACTTTAATATGTAATATCTTCATAATTTTTGTTTCAAGCTCTTGAGAAGTAATTCTTAATTTTTTTTTTTTTTTAATTAATTGGTGCCAAGTAGATGACAAAAATAAATAAGTGCAAGTGTTCTAGGTCGTCAACTTTGTATGAATTTTGGATATCTAGATTCTTGTTTTTGTAAGGTTGATAGTCTCGAAAATTTAAACGGATAGTACTGCATGTCTTGCAATGGGAATACTTATGACGTTTTTTTTAATATTGTTTAGTTCTCTATTTTTTGATACTTTATCCTTCTCTTTGGTTAAAATTGGTGGATTGTAGGTTCATATGGATCAAGACATGAATGTAGAGGATGCTTCCATATGTCATAGGATCAAGAAACAATATCTTGCAACGAGAAACAAGGGTTAATGGCAGGTTGCTTTGCTTGGTGTTTTCCAAGTTGTGTCATACAAAAAGACAATGTGCAATCGATTCCCGTTCAAAAGAATTGTTGGTTTCCTTAATTGAATAGAATTAGAGCCAAATTTTTTGAGATCTACATCTAAGTTCCTAGTTCTAGTTAAGTTTAGATCTCATTCCTCTTTGTATTAGCTATTCATATCTTACCAAATCTCCCTTTAAAAAGGCAAGTATCCCCTCATATTCTACTCTCCTAGTGTTTAAATGCTTTACCATATCCTATGCAGAGGTGGATTTGTGCGATGGCTTACCTGGGCTCCAGCCTTGGTAAGCATTTTGAGAAAAAAAAAATTGAAATATTACTAGTCGTTCATCTCCTTTAATATTGTACCTGGGCTCCAGCCCTTGTATTGTTGTATAACATGGGTCGGTTAGCATATCTTGTGGGGTCATCTAGACATTACTTTTCTTTGTAAACATATTGGACTTCGGCTTGGGAATTGAATCTCACAACTCATTCCAAGTGATGGGCACAAAGTATAATATTGATGTTGGGCTGGTCTATTTAATGTTAGTCATATTTTGTATTATTGTTAATGTATACATTTTGATTATGATTCTTACGGGTTAGAACTTAGGGTTGATGATAAGCAACAAAAATTGAAAATCAAGACATTGCAAAGTGGTTAGTAAGAGTCATATATGCAAGCTCTTGTTTGATGAAGATTAATCATGATTTTGTATACATACATGGTCATTCTCATACTATTTTGTGTCTTAAGAATGTTTGCATTTAGTTTTAGACTTTTAGGAATGTATTTATTACATGTGTTGCATGTTTGCACATTTTTTCTTACAGGTTCAATTCGTAGGCTGCAAAAGACAGGGTATTTTGATCATTTAAATAAATTTTTTTTGGAGACGTTTTTTCACAAAAAACGTATCCCTAGATATCAGCTAACCACAGGAAAAAAAATTGTAAGCTGGAGGTCAAACAAGGAAGATGCGAGCAAAATGATAAAAGTGCGAAGGTTGGATGGTGACCAACGAGAGACCGATCACCTCATCGCTTGAGTGGTTAGGTTTAGTGGCCAATGACAACACGTTGTTGTTGATCACTGAGGTCACTGCTCAAGTAGTGACCCCAACGATCACCAACACTGGGTTAACTGCTCGAGCAGTTTGTTTGTGCTTCTATGTACAAATTTTTTTTTTTTTTTTTCGTTTTTTGTTGAAACTCATTTTTATGTATTGTCACTTCCTGTCTTTTTTAAATATCTTTTTAATTGATTAAATTATATTTTAGAAAGAATAAACATAAAAATACCTAGTTAGATGATAACCATTATTAATCTTTCCTATTTTGAGTTTCTAGTTGAATTTAAAGTATAGACTAAGTTTGATTAGAAATCTTAGTTAGGGAAGTTTTCTTATTAGCTTTTAACTCTAATATTCTATACTATAAATATGTGTCTTTTAGTTCACAAAAATTATCCAATACATTATTCATCTTTGAGAGAGTTCTTTTCATGAGAGTTTTATTGTTATTAAGTACAGATCCTTCGTGTTAGTGGATGCATTTTATCTAGGCTTAGGTAATGTTTTTGATCAACCACATTGCTTGTTAGTACATATACTATTTATGCTTGTGCGGTAAAACTTTGATTGATAATTCAACTTACTAGAGACCTTGCTTCTTAAAGATAAGCAACATGAGTAAAAACCGTAAGTTCAATGAGGTTTAACTAATTTAGAAGATAGATAGAGTTATCGTTCCAGGTTCATAAATACCGAACTTGAGAACTACTATTAGATTGAGAGGGATTAATTGTCTAAACAAACGTGTTACTATGAGAAATAACTGTAATCCATGTGATCAGAGTAGGGTTCATTTGAAAGTAGCTATAATGGGACATATTGTATTTGATAAAGATTATTAATCTTTGATGAAAATGAAACAAAAATGACATTGTAAATGAGCTAGCTATAATGGGATTGAGTTAGTTAAAGAATTTGAAGTTTTGGCTTTAATATTAATAAATCATCAAATATCTTAGCTTTTAGGTCACTCAAAGATGCATGTAGTTTTTATTCAATATTAAAACTAATGTGGTACAAATATTTAATCCGACTCAAATCGATAGGGATCCAGTCTGTTCGGGGCGGATTTGGAGCAGGTCTATTTGACCCTCTGGGTTACCGGGCAGGCGGGGCAAGCTTTTTATTCCGCAAAGTAGCGGAGCATTCTCAAACGGTTTGAGATTTGAGAGAGCAATGGAGGAGGTGAGATCGGCGATGGAGGCGCACATCGACCAGATGGCGGATCTCGTCCAGAAGTTCACGGCGGAGCTCCGCTCCGGCCTCGGCCCCGCCTACGACAACTTCATGGGCTTCTTCCACGCCATCGACTGGAAGGTTGGTTAGCGTTTGTGTGGCTTCAATTACATTCCCCACTCACTCAGTTTCTCATTTGTTTTTGTCGTTTCTTGCAGGAGCCGTGGTTGATGTGCTTGATGGGTTTTCATCTTTTGCTGCTGATAGTGGTTCTCGCTTCCAGGAAGAACATCAACTTCCAAATGTGTTTGTTTCTTCTTGCTTGTAAGTTTTCGCTTTTGAATCTTCTCTTGTTTGTGGTTTTGATTTGAAATTTTTTTGAGGTGATTGTGTGTACAATAGTGATGATGTGCATTATTAATGTTGTTGGAATAAGAATGATTTAAAATATGAATCTTGTGCCTCGAAAATGATTAAAAATATGAATCTTGTGCCTCATAAATCTTTTTGAGTCGTCTTGTGTTTTCCCTAATCCTTACAAGATTATCAAAAATGAAGAATATTTAGGTGTTTGTATAATGATTTTGAGTTTGTACCATGATTTTGATCGGACAATTGGGTATAGGAACTTCATTTGTATAGCTTAAAGGCCAAATCTTAGAGTTCAGGAGGGTTTCTGGATTATACGGTTCAGCGGAGGCTCCAATTTTGAACTCGAATTTGCTAAGCTGTTTCAGGAGATTTCTGGATTATCAATAAAAAAAAAAAAAAAAAACTTAGAGGGGAAATTGGTGTTTCGCATGTCTTTTATGTGGAAAGAACTTTGTATGTTCTCATAATAAACTTCGAGAAATCTAATTTTTTATTTTTATTTTTCTTTGGGGTATGAAAACGAATGAGAGAGTATTTAAATAGAAACTGGGTGGTTATTAAAATTAACATAATTTTAGTTCAGGCAATACTCCCTTGTCTTGTCATCTGCAGGGACGCTGTAGTTTTCTAATTTTTCTGGAGCTTGAGCCACTATCTCATGCTACTGGGTTTAAAAGCCGTCCTGTTTCTAGGTGTTTGAGCTACTGTCTCATGCTACTCAGAGTAGTATCACTTCAGAAACCTAATGGACGAGATGTGTGATGTTGTTTCCAAAACAAATTTCTTGGTAAACTAATTCTTAGCATGGTTCCTAGACTCCTAGTACATAATAATCAACCACTAAAAATTGAATGTATATTATTGTGCTTAGGAGTTGATTAGAGGTAATGTATTCTTACAATCAAGAATACACCACTTATTTAGAACTTATGAAAATGGCATGCATTTTAGTTTGTCCATCTAGTATCTCTTTAACTTTTATGTAAGTGTTTTTTGAAGTCTTAAATGCTCTGTAAGACGATGACTGTACGCGACACAAAAATGACTGGTGAATTCAGATTACTAGGTTTAAAATTAAATTTTTTATTATTAAACTCTTCCCAACATTGTTTGAAGCATCATAGCATACCCTAACACACGGAAAAAGAATTTCAAATGACCACGTTTCGAAGAGCAAGACATTATAGACAATCTGCTGCTTTGTATGTATGATTTTTAAATATTCTTTTGAACTTTGTGAATGAAATCCACTTTTGGAGTGATTAAAGCTCCGGTGAATGGTATTTAAAGTCTAATATTTCTTGTGAGAGTTTTCAATACTTTCGTTGCTTGCACAAAATTATTTAGCTGCTTATATAGCGATGTTTGTAGCCATCTATCATTCTGTGTCAAGGCAATGTTATTGAAATCCACTGACTGGTCAAAATTTGAGCTCCTGCCTACATTTCATCTATAATATCTGGACTGTAGCCATCTTATGTCCATTTGAAGGTTGAATATTTTACATCCATTTGAAGGTTGAAGATTCATTTTCTCAACATGTTTGGAGGTCTGATGATAATTGCAGTACATAAGTGAAACCTGTTAAAATTTTATTCCTTTCCCAAAAGTTGACGAATATCTAAATACATCTGAGGATACATGATTGTTTGTTTTTTCCACGCTTCTGCACCCATTTATGGTAGGACAGTCATATTTAAAATTTGAAGCTATTGGATACTTTTATAATCATAATCTCATTTATGTGGTGTTTGATATAGTGGGTGGTGTGTATTTTGCTGAGTCTCTCAATAAAATCCTGGGAGAAAATTGGAAGAGTTTTGCAACTCAAAACTATTTTGATCCCTATGGCATTTTTCTATCGGTACTCTGGTCTGGGCCTCTTCTTCTCATTGCAATCATCATCCTGGTCAGTGTCCACAACCTTTAAATTATCTGCTTGTGCTTTCTTTCGTTTTATCTCTTTTCCTGCTTCTTATCTTTCGAGTGGCTGCATGCTTAATCAAAACTATGCATTTTTTTTCCCCTTCAGATAAACACCCTCTTTTCCTTATGTCAACTGATCGTTAGATGGAAGAAGGCTGAACTGAGACATCGGGCAAGGGTTGCTCGTAACAAAGAGGATTAACAGCCCTTGCACTGCGGCATCATTCGGTGGTACCTCTCTCTGAGTTTATTTCATTATGACTATTGCTTTGCAGTAGTCTTTTTTTGTCTGTTACAATTTCGGAGTTTTTTTCTTCCCTTCAAGTGAGCTCATAATTAGATTCTCGATACGTTTATAGTTCCATTTTCTTTCTTTTTTACTCCCTATGTTATCAACAGTGTAAATCAACAATTGATGTATGCTATGCTAGCATGAGCTTTGTATACAAGTTCTTACACATTGTTATGTCTCCCTCTAGTGTGGGAAATTTTGAGTTCTTGACCAATGTGCATCAAATTAACATTAATTTTTTGTTCTCGAATACATTCTTTGTTTCTTCTGGTTTGCATTTGTTTTTCTGATGCAAAGATATTATCAGATGTATGGAAATGTGGGTGTTTATGACGTTGAGCTTGTGAACTTAACAATTTTTTTTTTTTTTTTAAATCTATTTTATTGACAGGTGAAAATTATTGTAATTCTTTTGATAATCGTGCTATCATCATTATTGAGTACTCAATAAACAATTTCGTTGCTGTAAATTGCAATGAAATATTGGCTTCTTATAAATATTTGAACATTACCTCTATCAAGACTTGGTTGAGATAGGACTCTTAAGCACAACTTGGAATTCAGCTCCCAAAAGATGAGAAAGTTCTACCCACACAGTGGTGAGCAAAATTGTCCACACAAAGTGGGAGTTTTGTGTGCTCGAACCCGTGACCTTGGTATCATATAGTTGATGGGACTAAATAAGACTTTTAATTAAGCTTAAAATCTTTTAATTAACAATCCATTTTTAATTTTCAGTTGCACAAAGGAAGCTGCGCAAAACTCAGGTCACACTTAATTACGTGGCATCCCAAAATTAAATTTAACCAAAGAATGAGTTCATACTGCACATTATTTAATGTCGTATTGCATACAACTCAAATATTTACATCTTTATGATCACTTTTGCTTTTCAACTTATTTTTTAATTTTGGAAGAAAAAATGGTCGATAGATATAATCAATCCAAGTGGTGTTGTTACTGTGCAGGCACAAAGGAGAATGCGAGCAAAATCAAGATTCTATATCTAATACTGTGGGTAGACACTATTTGTAATTACATGTTGTCCTTCAAATCCTAAATATTTAGTGGTAACAAAAATATAAAGATTACAAAGTTAACTCCATGCTTATAGGATGCATTTTTCTAGCAGCAGTTAATTCAACTTTGAATATGAGTTTATGAGAGGTTACAAGCCTTAATTGCGTCATTTGCATCGAAATCAAGGCCATATCCCTCTAAATTTTTGCATGTAATTTCATCCAAATGCCGCTCCATCTCAACGGTGAAGTAGTTTTTCCAATCCCCTGCAACACCAAGCCTGAAATATGAACTAGTGGGTAACATTCTGTGGGAGATGACACCATTTTTGTTCACCTCCAGGTTTTTAAATCTATCAAAGCTTGATCTTTATAACACCTCTTCCACTACATCTTCCTTCGTAACTTGTCGTCCAAGAAATGAAGCTAACTCTTTCACCTGCCCTGAGGGATCACTTTTAAGCTCTTCATACTTCAAAATCAATATTTTCTCGGGAATCTTCAAGCTTCTCAACCAGTACTCTTGAACATGATCGATATTCAGTCCATACGGATGAACCCCCTTACAGAATGTATCAAAAGCTCTTTGCAGAGGACATGGCTCTCGGTTAGGTCTACAGATTTTGTTAAAGAAGTGCCAAGACGAGATGAAAATATCTTTCAGGTTTCGCATTATGTAAACAATCTTACAGCTAGAGTTTTTTTTATTGAATTGGGTAAACTGCTGTAAGGCGAATGAGTGTGGAGGAGTCTGGGAGATGACATAACTGAGAGAATATCATCAGCATGTTTACCATAAAAGATGAACTCCAAGGATGTGACAACAAGATGAGGGCTTTTAGTTAGAAGCTGATCCACATGGTCCTCTTCATCATCTCCAGCTGCTGCTTCTTTTGGCATTCCAGGATAGAAGAAGCAAGTGCTTTAAGCCAAGTGGTTCCGGTCTTCATGGAGGAAGCCAAGATCACATTATCAGCAAGTGCTTTGAAGTGAGATTGAAAAGCTAACATACCTTTTAAAAGGGTCTTCTGGGTAACAGAACCCTTTCCATTGGTAGAGATTCTCTGCTTCCCAAAACAATTCCTTGGGAAGTTTATCAAGATTTTGATTCAACAATGAATCCGTCTTGGCCATGATCTTGTTACTATAAGCCTTATTTTTACAACTTGAATGAAAGGTTTTGAGCTCAATTATTGGCTTCAGAGCCATCTGCTAATATACAGAGAACCTTAAGGTGCATTTAATTTCGTTTTTGAAAACTACTTCTAAAAAAAAATTATGTTTTGAAAATAACGTTTTTAAAAATGCAATGCGTTCGATTGAATTTCTTAAAATTTATTTTAGAAATAGAAAATGATATAAATATATTTAGTATTGTTTCAAAAAATGAGGGAAATAATCGTTTGAAGAGAAAAAATAGTGGTTTATTTTGAAAAGCTATTTTAAAATGAGGAAAAACAAAAACTGAGTTTTTTCTTTTTTTAACCTTAGTTATAATCGCAAAAAAAGTTGAATTTAATTTTTGAAAACAAATTTTGCAAATATTTATCAAAACACATTTATTCAGTTTTCTGTTTTTAAAAGTGAAAAACCATAAAAATGAATCCAAACACCACCATATTTTATATATGAGTAAATTACAATTTAGCTATTCAATTCAAACTTTAATTCAAGCGGAACAATTGTTTTGATATTATTGCAATTTACCTCCTTACTGTTAGCAAGATTCCATTATATTTGATAGTGAATAGTGTTAAAGTGGCAAAAAAACGAAATTACCCTTGATGATTGAAGTTGATCAGTTGATCAAATAATAAATTAAAATTAAAATAATTAAATACAAAAATTAAATAATTAATTTTTATTTAACTTATGCCTTCTCTCTCTTCCTCATCATCTTCTCCTCATCTTTTGTCACAGTCTCACTCTCATTTTTCTTCTTCTTCTTCTCTTCTTCCGCTTCTTGTTCTTTTTCTTCTCTTCTTCTTCTTCAAACTTAGATTTGGGTTCATTCGAATGAACCCTGAGTTCATTCGTTAACCCTCTAGGTTCACAAATGAACCTAGTGAACCTAGAATCTAGGTTCATTCCCGGACAATTTATTTTTTTTTTTTTTAAGTTTTTCTTCAATTTTTTTTCTAATTATTTGGGTTGAACTAGTAATCTTCATTTTTTGTTGATGTAGTTAAACTAGTAATTATTTGGGTTGCTGATTTTTTTTTTTTTTAATTGGTGACTGTTGGTGATTTTTTGATAGTGAACTGGTGAAAAAGATGATGATGATGATGATGGGTTCAAGTTGGATTTTTGTTATTTAATCTTTTATTTTGTTTTTATTTTTTTAAATTGATTCCAAGATGGATGATGCGGATCTTTAAATTTTATTTTGAAATTTTTAAAATTTATTTTAAAAAAATAAAAAGTAAGGTTAAAAAACAATATTACCTCTCATTCAGTTAATTTTAACTGAGAAATGTTAACGATAAGGGGGTAAATTATAATAACATCGAAATAGTTACTTTACTTGAATTAGAGTTAGAATTGGGTAGCTAAATTATAATTTGCTATATATATATATATATATAAATAGATATATAAACTTTGATTGTATGTGTGATTATTAATTAGGCAATGCATGAGAACCTTAATTGATTGATCATATAATTTTATGTTGTTCAATGACTGCAAAATCTATGGTAACTTTGTCATTGGTTGGTAAAATTATGTACGAAAATAGAAGCCCTTATCCTTCCTGACATAATAATTCATAACAAAGAAAAAAATTTCTTTAATATTTTGTTATTATTTATTTTTAGAATTCTTTGAGGAGATTAAGAATTAAAAGAAAAAAAGGAGTAAAAGAATTTATATTTATATTTATTCTTTTAAAATATGATAAATTTAATATATTCAAATAATAAATATGAATTATCAACATAAATTTTAATTTTATATATTATATGCATTTAGAGCATGTTTGTTACCATGTATTGTGTAGTATTTAGAGTTTTAAAATGTATTAAAATAGAGCGACATGCTGTTTGGCATTCCACTTGTATTGTATTAATTCAATACGTAAAGTATCTCTAATACATCGTGGTTTGTATTGTGTAAATACTTTCCAAATTATAGGAATTATGTTGTATTAACTATATACATAATATTCCAAATTGGTGAGCCATACTTAGAGGGCTGTAATCAACTTCATTGTGGGAATATTTTTGCTCATATTATCGGAGTAGATTCATAGATATTTAATGTTGGCAGATCTACCCAACTTTAATCATTTGTTGATGGGATTGAGATTAAAAATAATAATAACAATATCAGACTAATCAAAACTTTTAAGCTTTATTTGGTACATAAGAAATTTGATGGGATTGAGATTAAAAATTTTCAATCCTATTAAATCCTCCGTTTGGAGAGGTTTGGGAGGGATTCAAAACCCAATCCCAACTTTTTTTTCATACTCTCTCGCAAATTCACATTCCCAGGTAATATGGTGGGATTTGACAGGATGGGATAGAGAAATGGAGTTTGACTCTCTCTCTTCTCCTTCTTTCTCTTCTACTTACTTCTCTATTTATCTCTCTTTCTCTTGGGGTATGTTTGACACATGGGATTAGGGATGGGATTGAGATTTAAAAATCTCAAACCACTTGAATGCCATGTTTGGAGATCAATTTAAGTGAAATGGGATTGGGATTCAAGAATTCCAACCTCCTCCCATTTCTCATTCTTTTGGCATTTCCCAATCTCAACTAAAATTATGTCATTAGGTGGGATTGGATTTGTGATTTTCTTTCTTCTCTCCCCATCTCTCTCTCTCACAACTTCTTTCTCTTCTCTCTATCACTCTCTTTCTCTCACCTTCCTTCTCTCATCATACATCCATGAAACCTCTCCTCCCCCTCTTCTTCTTCTTCTTCTTCTTTTTTCCTGAGTTAGGATGGTTTTGGGTAAAACCGACGACGAACCCAGAACCCAATTCTGGGCTCGCGATGAACCCAGAGCTGGGTTCTGGGTTCGTCGCCGAACCCAAAACCATCTGGTTCTGGGTTTGACAATGAACCCAAAACAGAACCTCTGTTTTTTTTTTTTTTTTTTTAATGTTATAATGATTTGATGATGTTATAATGTTGTTGTTGTTGTGGAAGATGATGATGTTTATGAATTAGATTGATGATATTGATGAATTGTGGTTAATGATATTGAATTGTAGGAGATTATGGATTTTGATATTGAAGAAAGTTGGAAGATCATTTTGTTAATTTTTTTTTTCAGATTTTTTTTAATAAAATTAATTTTATATAATAAAAATTTAAATTAATTTATTCCAATCCAATCCTAACATATACCAAATATGATACAATATAATTTTTAATCCAATCCCAAATCTATCAAACATGGAATGGTGATTTCTCATTCTAATCCAATCCAATTCAATCTCGCGTGTCAAACGGAGTCTTGCTCTATCTCCTTCCCTCTTCCTTCTCCATCCATCACGAAGAACCCAATAGTAGCAGCAATCGCTATCCCCGCAGCATCAATAGTTGAGCAATCACCACTATTTTATAACCACCGCCGTCAACGATGGTTACAAAACCACCATTGTCGTAGCAGTAGTTGTAGTTGAGCAACCACCGCCATCAACGATGAATCTACCTAGGTTCATTCAATGACGAACTTATACCACATCAAATGGACCTTCCTAGGTTTGTCCAACGATGAACCCAAGAGGGGTTTGCAACAAACAGTGATTTGAGTTTCCAACCCAAATTACCGAACTAATCTTTTAAATCTTTTGTTTTTTATTTTTAATTTTTTTTTTTGATAAATTTTGTCAAAATGGTGGTAAATTTGAATTGATTTTGTGGGTTGTGTTTTTGATTGGAAATGAAGGGGTTGAAGATTGTGGTTGTTGGGTTGAAGATGAAGGGATTGAATTTTGTGGTTGTTGTGTTTTGTGGTTTGTGTTCATCTTGTTCTTCATTTTTTTTTCCTAATTGCATTGTTTGTTTGGCATCTTTAGATGGTTAATTTTGTTCATCCGACATCTGTTTTTATTGTTTGTTCATCCCGTTCATCAAGCATCTGATTTTATTTTTTTTCTGATTTCATCAGGTTCTACATGTTTGAATCCCAACATATTCATCTTATTTGTTTGGATTCTTTAGACGGTTTCAGACATCTGATTTTTTCTGATAATATAATTTGAGTTACATAATAAAATATTTAAATGAAATTTATTCGAATTCAATCTCAATCTATACCAAACACAACATTATTTAATTTTAATCAAATTCTAAGTTTTACCAAACATGAGACAATAATTTTTTATTTCAATACAATCTCATCAAATTTCAATAATTTTTTATCTCATTTTATTTTCAATCTCAATCCCGCGTGCCAAACGCGTTTCATAGAAGAAATATAATAATGCCTTACTGACACTTTTTTTTTTTTCCTAAGGACTGGAACTAACTCAGGAGACTATCTAGATTAATCGAGATAGAAACACTATGGCAAAACTTAGGAAACTACTCTTAAATGGGAAGAATTCACTCACATGAAGGTGGGGGAGAGACTCATATGAAGGTGGAAGGATAACTCATACATAATAATGGGAGAGTTTTTTATTTTTACGCTATTTGCATGTCGAATCCATGCCACTAAAGGCATGGGGCCAGCTGGCCAACGGGGCCATCTGCCAAAGACAATGTCTTACTGACTTTGGCTATTACTAATTTGCGATTTCACCTGGTAGGGTGCTAATTACCTTTGTTACACGAAATCGAATTTATCAATTTATACAAGCCACTTTTGTCTGGACTGAGTTTTCAATTACTGCCAAGTTTCATTTAATGCTTTAAGGCACTTTTGTTTGGACTGGGTTCTCAATCACTGGCAAGTTTCAATTAATATTTACAGGTTTTGTTTGTGACTGAGATACACATATCAAATTCGATTAGGCAGAGATCATGCATACAGTGGCGATGTATCCATACTTCCACTTATTAAATTCCCAAATTATCTACTTCTTTTATTAGAGATTTTTTTATTTTTTGAAAATATCTTTTTAGAGATTTTTTTGTATGCTATAAATTCAATCTTTTAATGGTATAAAACAATTTTTTTTTTAAATAACACTCAAGTAATGCATTAACAAAACAATGCTCCCATTATAACTATTATAATTTATAACTGCTTAAAAACTGCTATTATAATGGTACTCAATATAAAATTAATATATTTTAAAATTTGCTTATTTAATTATTAATTTAAAAATTATTCTAATAAAAAAAATTCCAGCCATTAAAAATATATGAAAACATTTTATTAGTGAATTAGAATTATTACATGGCCCAAACCATATGTAAAACTTATATTAAAAAAAAAAATCTATAAGTACAAAAAATTTGAAGAAAATAATACAATAGGATTATTGCTTCACTAATTTCCATCTTCTGCATTTGACAAACCATAGTTGTATGAATTCAAAACAATTTAAAAAAAAAAACATAAAAATAATCTTATTTATAAAAGTTAAAAAAAAAAAGAAAAATTATAACTTTTATTTATTTATTTATTTTTGAGATGTCACTTTGATGGGGACAACTAGAATATGAAACACTATTAGGTTGAATGAGTGCACTATACTATCAAACCATATTGGATGACTATAAAAAGAAAATAATTATAACTAATAAATAAAACCTTTGTTAGTGTATAAGATTCAAAACTACACTTTGCAAAATTATAATATCAACAAATTATATATAATTTTGTATGTAAGAGTAAGAACTTCCTGCCGACTTTTTATTCAAACAATTAACATATCCTACCGGAACAACCTATTTTCAATGACTTCTCCAAGCATATATTCCATAGTGCACTTTTTCTTATAAATTTTGAAAGCATTGTTGGCAATCAAACAACAAAGGGATAATTCCAAAAAACCAATTGTAGTTTATAAAAATGTCTATTTTATTACTTATAATTTCATTTTTATCTAAAATCTCCCTTAGCATTAATATAAACACTCAATGAAGGCATATAAATGAAAAAAATACCCCGATTGACATAAATTGATAATAAAGTCAGGAAGGGTAAAATTGATATTTTCTGTTAATTTTTTAATATCAAGGGGAATTTTGAACAAAAATAAAATATATGTGGTAAAATGAATATTTTTGTAAACTATAATAAGTTTTTTGGGATTATCCTAACAATAAATATGGTCATTCAACCTCATTTTTACTAATATGATAAAAATAGTAAGAGAAAAAAATGGGTTAATTACACATAAGTATCCTACCATTCGTTGAAACTCCAACCATAATGTCAATTTATCGATTATTACATATTAGTACCCTTGATTTGGTTTAACTAACACCAACCCAACAGCAAACTTAACTTTGCAAGGGTAAGATGGTCTTTTTCCATGTTAAAATTATTTAGCCCATTTAGAAGCTAACACATCATCATATTTATATTTAAAAATCATTTACGTAATTAATCATTTAAATAATATTAATATTTAAATTAAAATAATTTAAAAATTAAAAAAGAAGCCATTTCTAGTGGTTTCATTTAAGTGAAGATCTGGTCCTTGTTGGATTTTCACAAGTTGTCTCCCCCATGGTAACGAAGGAGATTTGTCTCCTCCACCACCGAGGGGGAGATCATGTGGATCTCCTCTTATGACAAGGAAATCAATCGATCTCCTCCCAAACACGGAGGAGATTGATTACCTCCTTTACACTTAGCAATTAGGAAGAGACGACTCTCTTCGTAAGTGTAGAGAAGATCTTTGATTTCTTTTACATCTGGGAAGAGATTGTCATCCATCATCTTAAGGAGACTATTTGTAAAGATTTGATGAGGAGACTCATCGAATTTACACCGGAATGACATCACCAGATGTGGCTTTATTTTTTTCAAAAACAATAAAATTTTAAATTAAATATTAATATTATTTAAATTCTTTTTAAATATAAATATGATGATATGGTAGCTTCTGATTGTGCCAAGTAATTTTAATATGGAAAAAGACCATCTTACTCTTAAAAAGTTAAATTTGTCGTTAGGTTGATATTAGTCAAACCCAGTTAAGGGTACTAATATATAATAATTGATAAACTAGCATTATGGTTGGAGTTTTGATAAGCGATAGGATACTTCTATGTAATTAACTTACAAAAAGATTTAGAACCGTAACTAAAAGTATAATAAAATGTTTACACCTTATAGTCATCAAAACTAAGAATTAGAGTCCATCTATTTCCCTATTTGGGTTAGGGATAGATTTATAACCTCATTCACATCTCCAAAAATCTCCAAAATCTCTCCCTAAATAGGGATGAAGATTTGGGGCCCCCGTTGACAACTTTAAGTGGGGATGGATTTCCAACCTCATTCACATCCCCAATTCCAAAAATCCCCAAAATAGGGATGGAGGTTCAGGCCCAGTTAACAACTTTAATTGAGGATAAATTTCTAACCTCATTCACATCCCTAATCCCGAGAAAAAAAAAAAAAAAAAAATCCAAAATCTTCTGCTTAATGGAGATTGAGATTTGAGACCCTTAAGAGTAGGGGTAAGCAACACCATGTTCGGATCGATTTCGACTAGATCCGATCCGAACATGGTAAATTTACGGATCGCCATTTTTGTATCCGAACATGATCCATCAAAGGGAAAGAACCGATCCAATCCGAACACCCAGTTGCGGATCGGATCGGATCGATTCCATGTTTGAACACCTACTTTTAATTTCAATGTATACACCAAGACTTTTTTCTACCATCCTTAGTTTCGAACAACTCAAAATGCTCTTAATAATCTGACTTAAGCCTACGACTACTTTCATTCTTCAACTTCTTCTCTATTTTTTTGTCACCCCAAGATTTTAATTTTTTCCAATCGCATTAACATCATCAATATCAAATTCAGACTCCTCACCACTCTTTATACTTTTCCCCATTTATTCACAGCAACAATAACATATATATACATATAAAATCAACAAGTAAACTATGTAACTCAACAACATAACACAACAAACAAACATAGAAATCATTAAAACACTAACACTCAATCATGTAAATATCAAGCTAAAACTGCAAATAGACTCACCAAGCTGTTGAGATGAGAGTGAAAGGAAGTGAGAGATGGATGTTAGGGTTAGTTTAAGTGGACTTTATATAAGGGCATATGAAATTACGTATGTATCACTGTTCACGGGTTTACGGATCGGATCAATTTTGGATACCCCGATCCGATCCGATTCGTGAAACATGGTGTTTTCACAAGTGAGGATCTGAACACCTTACTTTTGAACATGTGATTCGATCCGAACACCCACGGATCGGACCGGATCAGGGTGTTCGGATCGATTCCATGTTTTTGTGACCACCCCTACTTGAGAGGAGATAGATGTCCATCTTTAAGGAGATTGAGATGGCAATCAATCGAAATCTAAGTTAGATCCCATCATCCATTTCAAAATGAGTAGTGGAGATCTAATATGAACCACTGTATTTTATATTTTGTTTTCCTTTTTTCTCTTGGATTTATTAATTTCTTTCTAAGGTTAAAAACGTAATTGGACCTTGGGCAATTAAGAGCAACGATGGTCGGATGGAGTGCAATTTCATATAAAACCAGGATAGTCAGTGCAATTTGCCAAATCCAAAAAGTAAAATAAGCCGTTACAAGCAAAAATGCAAAATTGTGCAACGGTCACCTTTTTAAAGATTCAAAATGAAGATCCCTCCCATTAAATACAAACAAAAACCAAGAAAATCTTGTTGATTTCTTACATATAAAAACCCTAAACATTTCTTGATTCTTTTGGTCTCAATCAAATCGAAAAAACCCTACAATGGCTGTTGAAGAAGAGAGGAAAATCCCAGTCTTGACAGTGACAAAGAACGGAGCCATTCTCAAGAACATCTTCGTCGTCAACAACCAATCGGAGGAAGAAAACGGGGATGATGATGAGGAAATATTGACAGTTGGTAGACACCCAGATTGCCATATCATGTTGACTCATCCAAGCATCAGCAGATTCCACCTCCAGATTCACTCCAAACCCTCTTCACAGAAGCTCTTTGTCATCGATTTGGCGTCCGGTAATCTCTCTATCTTGGTTCTTTTGTGGGTTTTCTAAGGTGGGTTCTTGTTTTTTGTTGCTTTAATTGGTTCTTTGGTGGGTTTTTTGAGGTGGGTTTTTGTTTTTTTGTTGTTTTAATGGTTTGGTTGCAGTACATGGGACCTGGGTTTCGGAGAAGAAGCTGGAACCGAGGGTTCCGGTTGAGCTAAACGAGGGCGATACAATAAGGGTGGGTGGCTCTACTAGGATGTATAGGTTGCATTGGGTGCCATTGAGTCAGGCTTATGATATGGAAACCCCGTTTGTTGAATCAAAACAAGTGGAAGATGGACTGCTTGAAGAATCCGAAACCAATCAGGTGTGGAAATGCTCATGCGGTGTTTGTTACTTTGCTTCATTATGAATTCTTTTTTTAATGAGAATTATTGATAGTCATGGACACAGTAGAAGCAATAGAGACTTAGCTGTTGAAACTTGGAAGGTGTTTGGTTTTGATGTTTGTTCTTTTTATTTTTCTTTTTCGAATTTGGAACTGTCTAGGATGAGAACTCTGTGTCAATTGAAATTGGGAAAAATGAAGTGAAAGATTCGTTGGCGGTTAAAGGAAAAGAAGAGCAAACATGTCAGGTGAGAAGATATGATAATGGTAGAGTAAAATGCTTATTGTATTTGTGAGTGTTAAATTATTGATTTCGAAGCCTTTTGTTGATATTTGCTTCTTCTGTTATCTTTGGAATTGTGTAGGATTTAAGTTCTTTGTCAATTAATATTAAACACACTGAAGTGGAGGAGTCTTTGGTAGTGGACAGAAAAGAAGTGAAAGATCAGGTGAGAAATATAGGGGTGGTTAATAAGTGGGAAGATAAATTATAGTAGCATGTTTGTTTAAGTTTTGATGATCTTTTTATCTTCTTTCTCTTGTTCTACAGGATGACAATCCTGGGACTGTTCAAAATAAAGCAATCCAATCTCTGGATTTGATTTTGGATGGAATTGTTTCCTTGTTTTCTGATGGGAATTGTTTCCTGTCGTCTGGGATTGAATCAGGGGATTTGTCTGTGCCTGTTAGGGAAGCTATATTAGAGTCCAAAGAGCAGCAATTTGCCAAAGATTACCAGATGCCATGGCATTGTTCTATGACAGAAGTGATATCTGAAAAAGAGAAACCTGGGAGTTTCTTAGGATCAGAGGAAAAGTATGAGGTTTCGGCAAACTTGTTTGCTTCACCATCTGATGTCGAAGAAGTGCGAATAGTTGAAGGGTCTAAAGACGAAAGCCTATTGGAAAAAGATGATGAAATGAGGGATGATAATTCAAAATCTTGGTCTGAGTCTTTTGTGAAAGAATCTGTGAATCTCTCATTGGTGTTGGGGGAAGTGTTCTCCGAGATTGACACTGAACAAGTTGACAAAGGAAACCAAACCCTACAATCTCTCACTGGTTTGCAACTGCTGTCCGAGAACGAAAACAAAGAGAATCTCCCATCATTGGTGATAGGAGAAGATTTTTTGAAGACTGGCTCTGAACAAGTTGACAAAGAAAACCAGACTCTACAACCTGTCACTGGTTTGCTACCACTGCCTGAGAATGAAAACCAAGAGAATCTCCCATCATTGGTGCTAAGCGAAGATTTCTCAAAGATCAACTCTGAACGAGTTGACAAAGAAAATCAGACCCTAAAACCTGTCACTGGTTTGCAACCACTGTCTGAGAATGAAAACCAAGAGAATCTCCCATCATGGGTCCTAGGAGAAGATTTCTCGAAGATCAACAACTCTGAACAAGTTGATGAAGAAAACCAGACCCTACAATCTCTCACTGGTTTGCAACTGCTGTCTGAGAATGAAAACAAAGAGAATCTTTCATCATTGATGCTAGGAGAAGATTTCTTGAAGATTGACTCTGAACA